>OU015744.1:147844513-147871586 GCA_907169655.1 Acomys percivali | reverse complement strand
CCCCCCAATTCTTCTTAGACCTTTCTCACTTCTGTACCCACCCAACTTTATGGTTTCTCTCTCCTTACACACACACACACACACACATACCACCAGTAAGACTAAAACAAAACTAAAAAAAAAAAAAACCCACCAAAAGCAAAACAACCAAAACCAACTATGGGATTTATTTTGTGTTGGCCAACTACTCCTGGGCACAAGTCCTGGCCTGGAGTGGAGTTGATAATCCCAGTAGCACTCCATTGGAGAAAACGAGCAGTTCACCCACCCACCCACCTTGGCTTTTCGAGACAAGGTTTCTCTGCATAGCCCTGGCTGTCCTAGAACTCACTCTAGATCAGACTGGCCTTGAATTCAGAAATACACCTGCCTTTGCTGGGATTAAAAGTTTGTGCCACCACTGACTGGCCAGTTCATGTTCTTCATTGCTGAGCTATCTCTCCAGTGAACAGCAATGTTTTGTTTTGTGAGACAGGGTTTCGCTATGTAGCCCCATCTGGCCTGGAACTCACGTAAACTATATATTACATTGGCTTCAAACTCACAGAGATCTAATTGTCTTTACCTCCTGAGTACTAGGATTGAAAACGTATGCTATCAGGACCAGCTTAAGTTTTTCTTACCCATTTTTTCCTGGTTGAAATATTTTTAACATACCTACTTCACCCTAAGTTGGTCCTGTTGTTGGCATTTGTATATGTTGTTCCAGTATTTTCGCATGCTCAGTGAGTGTTCTACCTTCTCAGCCCTCATCCTTAGTTTTGATATAATGATTTATGGTATTTTTCTGAATCAAAACTTTGCCTACAGCTATGTTAAAGAGCCACACTCTAAGCTCCAACGTGATGTTTGACAGTGAGTTCTAGCAGGGGCAGTTTGTTTATTTATTTGCTTGTTTTCTGTTAAAGACAGAGTCCCGTTCTGCAGCCTGTGCTTTCCTGGGACTCACTGTGTAGCCCAGAGTGACCTTGAACCCAGAGTGGCTGGTCTTTCTGATTTGATCTCTATAGCACTGGTGTTACACGCAGGTGTGAACCACAACACCTGGCCAGGAGCAATGCAATTGAAGGTTGCCAGGCCAGCTACCTAGTGAATTCTAGGCAAGTCTGAACTACAAAGTGAAATCCTATCTCAAAAGACAAACATATACAAAAACAGAAGATAAGGCCCAGGGTAAAAACCGCTAGCTGCCCAAGCCTTAGGACCCAAGTTTGTTCCAAGAATCTACATAGTTGGCGCACAGCTGTAATGGGAGCACCCCTATCATGAGACAGGAGGCAGAGACAGGAGAATTGTCCAGAAGCTTGATGACTAGCAAGCCCAGAGTATACAGCAGACAGCAGAAATAAGCATAGCCGCCCCCTGCCCCCCAGCCCCAGCAAGGTGGAAGGCAAGAACTGACTCCTGAAAGCTGTCCTCTGACCTCTACATTTGTGCTGTGTCACGTTGTACCTGTACACACACACACTCACACACACACACAGTGCACATACACACTCACACAAATAAAATACAACTACAGCAAGGTTGTTTTAGGAGAGTCTGGGTATGTTTTGTTTGTCTTGCTCTCCGGAGACAGCGACTGTCAACCCTATGTGACATGTATGGTGTCCTAATGTGCACTGACTGGCCTATAAGACAAGACAGAAAGAACAGGCTTGGGGAAAGCTGCTGGGAGTGTATGGCTGATGTCATTGTTAGAGTAGAGGAGACTGGATTAAAGCAAATGGAAACGGAGGAGCTTGGCTTACCTGGAGAACCCTGAGACTGTGATGGAGACACCAGTGGCTCACATGGCTGATAAATCAGTTTCTCCTTCAGGCAGCTCTCCCAGGGAAGGAAGGCAAGCCTGGCTCCAGGGAGGCATCTCAGGGACCCAGAGGAGCTCTGCTGTCGGCCATGTGTGCTTTGCACAATTAGTGCAGTCAGCGCTGTCTCCAGCCAGTGGGAAAGAAGAGAGAGAACAACAGGGCAAGACCTTTGGAGTTTTTCTTTCTCCCTTGTCTGTCTGTCTGTGTCTGTCTGTCTGTCTGTCTGTCTGTCTGTCTGTCTGTCTGTCTATTGTGTGTGTATGTGTGTATGCCACAGTTCATGTGTGAAGGTCAGAGGACTGGGCGCTGGTTCTTTTCTTCCCACCATATGGATTCTAGGAACGAAAGCCAGGTCTTCCTGCAGAGCCATCTCACTGGCCCCTTAGTTAGTTTGTTTGTTTAAGATTTATTTACTTTTATTATGTATACAGTGTTCTGCCTGCATGTACACCTGCAGGCCAGAAGAGGGCATCAGATCACACTATAGATGGTTGTGAGCCACCACGTGGATGCTGGGAATTGGACTCAGGACCTCTGGAAGATCAGTCAGTGCTCTTAACCACTGAGCCATCTCTCCAGGCCCCCCTAGTTTGTTTTTTAATATCAATTTTGAATGATGTAATAGCATACCTCGCCACAGACGCATGTGCCCAATGAACATCACTTCTAACCTTCAAAGAGGTCCCCCGCTCCTCCACCTTCCGGAATTATTCAAAACTAAATCCTAGGCATCTTTAAGCAGATGGCCTAGAAGTTGTACATATCACTCCATGACTTGACAAGAACTCTGTCACATGACCACACCTAGGCACAAACTAGGCTGGGCAGACTGTGCCCAGGAAAAGGGAGAAAAACGCCATTCTTAGGGTCACAGACTTCTAGTACGTGTTCATATATGTGCATGTGTGGAGTCCAGATGTCAACCTTGGGTGTCGTTCTTGGGAAATGTCTACCTTGTTTTCTCATCCTCCTCCCTCTGGGTTTATTTATAGATTTATGGATGTATTGTTGTCTGTATAGATACGTGTGCCTGTCTTTGCAACTGTGTGTTCACAGAAGCCAGAAGAGGGTGTCAGGTGTCCTCTGCTGTCACTGCCCACTAATTCCTTTGAGGCAGGCTCTCTCCCTGAACCGGAGACACGTAGTTTCTTGCCTGGGCTGGAAGCTAGCAAACCGCAGTGACCCTCCTGTCTCTCCCTACCTCAAAACTGGAGTTACAGGCTTGCACTGGACTTTTGGTTTCTTATGTGGGTGCTGAAATCTGAACTCAGGTCCTTGTAATTATGGAGCAAGCTGAGCTATCTTTCCAGCTCCTCGTTTCTTGAGATTGGGTCTGTCCCTGGTCTCTCATGAGTAGGTTAGGCTGGCTGACCAGCACCCGCTAGGGATGTATCTCCGCAGGGATGGGATTACAGGCATGCCACCATGGGGGTGGGGGGGTGGGGGGTGCGGGAGTGGCGGGTGGGGGCGTGCAGCTTTTTACACTGATGCTGGAGACTGGACTCAGATCTTCCTGCTTGTGGGGTATCTCAGCCCCAGGATTATAAAATTTGAGCGTGATGGTGGTGCTTGAAAAGGGCTTTAGATTGAAATTAAATTATTCAAGGAAAGGTCAAGGTCATTTCTACTCTAGTAGAATCCAAATGATGACACTGCACATGGAGCCTCTGGAGGGGACATAGCAAATCCAGTGCTTTGCATTTTTAGCAAATGCAACATTTGCTGAAAGGAAGCGGCAGGAAAACCCCGTGTGGCTTAGGAAGGCAGATTGCACTCCTTTCCCACCTGTGTAAAATCCACGGCGATGAGGCTGTTAGATGAGAGAAGGTTGCTAGGTGTGCACGTAACAAAACAGCCTATCTGCTTCCTCTGGTGGGCTCTTGTCATTCAGGTGTGACAAGATGCACATTGGTTTGAGACTCTACGTATTTTTGTGTGATTAAAAAGACAAGAAGATGCCCTAGAACTTGAAATGAGCAAAAGAATGTGTCTAGAAGTAGCATCCAAGAAGTCATTGGTTGAGCGAGTGTCTGCGGAGGATTGGCTCCGGGCCTGCGGGCTGCAGGGATAACCATACACTGCTCATCCTAAGGGCTCCCAGTCTGAGGGCAGACATATAAAAGTATCTGACCACACTGCAGGACAGATTGACTTAGGTTCTTTGTCTTGCTTAGAATTAAGACTGCCATGAAGTCGTGAGATGCAACATAGGTGAGCCTTGCCGGAAACATCTTGGGTTCATTATACGTGTGATGTTGAATTAATGTTGGTCATTAAATTACCATTGGTCTTTGTGCATTCAGGAGTTTTTTGCTATTGCCGTTTCTTTTTATAACCCCCACATTCAGGCATTGCCACCCCATATCTGACCTACAGTTTATGAAGCCCTGTTCTAACCCACTTCCTTGGATTGACTAACTCCCGTGGTAACTCAGTCCACTTATGGGGTTGGTGCTCTCACTTAGAGGGTCCTACCCCCTAAGTTCCAACATAGTTTTTGGAGAGACACTCAAGCCATAGTTGTGTGTGTGGTGGCACTTGGCATTCAAAGTCTGTTGTGAGAGTTTGACAGTTCTGCTATTTATTGGTCATACAAGTTTGAGTCAGTTTCTGAACTTTGGGGCCTCAGTTCCTTGCCTGACTTCAACCATAATTTTAAGGATGAGCTAAGTTACATATATGGGCAAGTTGTTGCTGTAACTGATTTTCAGTGGATAGAAAAAAAAAAAGTAAGACCAAAAGAAAGTCCTGCAAATGTCTGTTGCCATTATTATTTGAAATAATTAGTTTCAAGGCAAACCAAATGCACGGTGAGTCTTGCGTATTTGTTTGAGATTGAGCATTTGTATTTATGAGTTTGAATTTGGATATTTTTTAAAATTGTGTGTGTTTCTGGTTTGTCATCTGCCTTTCTGCCTAGGCTGTTTATGCACACGCATGACCTCAGTGATGGTCTTTTAGTTCTCTGGCAGCCAGCCTGGAGAGCTCCATGGAGTATTCCCCTCCCCCACCCCTCACGCGGCATCCCGTTGTCAAAAGAAGCTTTAGTATGCCCCATCTTAAAAACAGAGAAATCCATGGCTTTATTTTGCTTTAGCTTTTGAGGTAGCTTTTGAGTTAGATTTAGTCCCTGTGCCTGAAAGCTCAAGATTTCCTGATATTTTCCTCCACAAATCACAATCACATTTGGTAAACAGAAGTCGGAGGGTGATGAGTGCTCTTCCCAGTGGTTTGGTTATGCACGGAGACAGGCCGGCAGAAATTTGAAAACATTTGCATACATACAATTGTCTGTCTGATGTTTGCTTCCGTGCTTGCTCTCCTCCTCTGGCCCCTGATCTCTTTGTGCAGCGAATTACCAATACAAATACACATCGTGACATTTCTGACCCAGCCTGCAAAGCAGATGTGCGTTTTTTTTTTTTTTTTTTTTTTGGAAGGCATCTGGGGAAAATGAATAGGTTCTCCTGCCTTTGTTGCTTTATCCAGACAGGGCAGCGGGGAGGAGAACGTAATTACAAGGACTTGTCTTTGGACGCAGCCTGAGTGGCACTGACAGGGTCTCTTTTCAGGGAATCTTGTAAAGATGCTATTTTCTGGCTAATAGCAATAGGTGTTATTCCTGGAGATGGAGTTTTACGGATTAAATGGCTGTTCAGCAGATGGGACACTGTGGGCAGGAGGCAGAACAAGTTCTGTCCTTGTGGCTTCAGAACAGACTCTGTGTGGGGTGTGGGAAAGGTGCCGCGAGCCTGAGGCCTCACCCAGCATGAGGATCTGTCCTAGAGGGGGGTGAGCCTGCTTCTGTGTATTTAGGAACGATCAAGTCCCCAAGAAGAAGCACAACCTGTTTGCACAACTAGCTGGCCTTGCTCTGTGACCCTGATTGGGTGACAACAATGGCAGATCCTCTCGTGCCACAGTGTGTTCCTCAGAGACCACAGACCGAGAACAACTTTATCTGTTTTTTTTTTTTCCAAGGTAGCAAACATTTCCTTCTGCTCATATCCTTGTGCTAGACCTGAAGTCAATACCCTGGCAAACATAAAATTAAAAAGAAGCCCTTACATCCTGGTTTGTGGGGAGAGGGCTTAAGACGTGGTCTCGAGGGCTGGAGAGATGGCTCACAGCTTAAGAGCACTGTCTGTTCTTCCAAAGGTCCAGAGTTCAATTCCCAGCAACCACTTGGGGGCTCACAACCATCTGTAATGAAATCCAGTGCCTTCTTGTGGCTGGCAGGGGCACATGTGGGCAGAATACTCTATAAATAATAAATAAATCTTAAAAAAAAAAAAGACATGGTCTTGCTATGTCACTGTTGGCGCTGCCTCTCAGATGCTGGGATTATAGTCTGTACCATTATGTCTGAGATTATAGGCCTGTACCACTACATCTAGCTTTAAACCATGCTTTCTTTTTTAAGAGAAAAAAATTAGATAAAAAATTACTAATAAGTGTGCATGTGTGCATGGGGTGTGTGTGTGTGTGTGTGTGTGTGTGTGTGTGTGTGTGTGTGTGTGTATGCCCACATACACATATCATGACACACATACGGAGGTCAGAGGACAGTTTGCCATGCTTGCACAGCCACACATCTTTACCTGCGGAGCCATCTCACCAGCCCAAGCTATGCTGTCTTAGGGAAGCAAACAAAGCAGTTTTAACTGTCAGTGCACTACATGATTTAAAGCATAATGCAGTCACTTTTGATTCCCCAAATGCACAGTAGATCCCCTCTACTTCCAAACAGGCGTCAGTGTTACCTGTTGTTCACCTTTCGGCATAGATCATGTAGGAGAAACCAGTTCAGTTGTCTAAACAGGTCTCTAAACAACCCAAGTTTGTGCTGACAGCTTGTATGAAAAGAACAAATATTTGCTTTTTATTTCACGTAAATATTGCATGCTGTCAAACAAGATGGGCTTAAAGAGGCTAAGATTTTTATCTTTCATAGCTCACTACGGGACAGCTAATCTATAGCAGAAATAATTTTAAATGTAGCACTGCTGTGTGGAAAATATAGACCTCCCACTGGTTGAGATGACATTAGTAGAAAAAAAAATTTAGCTGAAAAATGTTGTGAAATGTTTATTTTGTCATACAGCTTAAAATATGCTGAGGATAGACTAAAAAGAGAGAAATGGTTTAGAGATGGTTCTACCAGCTATTACTCTGTTGAAAATTAGTTGAGAGGCATTGTAACATTTTAAATAGACGTGTGAACTGATGTGCCGACACTAGAACCCGGCTACGTTAACAGAACAAAGCAACGTTAGTGTTATTGTGGAAAGATTAAATGAGTCCTATGAAGGGGGTCTTTGGGCAGCCACTGGGTTCTCTGTTTCCTGTCTGTCTACTCCATGCCCTGTTCTTTTCCGTCCTAATCATGCTGCTGGACCACACACTGTGAAGGGCTTCAGCTAGCACCTGAATTTCATTTGCTGACAGAACATGCTCTGGTCTACGCAGGAAATGGCCATCCTGAGCCTTACCCCTTCTGTTTGGGTTCACGCTGCCTGCCATCTTAGGGGCTGTGGCCCGCCTTCCCCAGCCTCCGTCCCTCTTTCACTAAACCTACTGTGCAGAGCTACTGGCTTGTCAGCCTCTGAGCTACCTGACGGGTGTGACTGGCATCCCCCCCCCCAAACCCTTTCCATTGTTCCTTGAAGAATTGACTGTTGGGTACTGTCAACAGCCTATGTGACACACTTTGTAACACAGAAAGAGAATTTTAATAAGGCCTCCAAGGGGTCTGCTGCCATCTTTAGAGGGAAGGCTTCCTATGAGGAAGTGCATTGGAAACTCCCGGGAGGCAGCTGTTGCAGCCGCCCTGCTGAGAGGAAGCACTGTCATCCCATTTTATCGTTTTAGCTGTCACCACAGCCCTAGCATGATTCTGACAGGCTGTCTTCCCTCTTATAGCCACTGCTGCTTAATGTCACTTTCTTGGTTGAACGTCTTTATTTCTGACTTGTTACAAACCATTAACTAGTTTTCAGGTTTCAATGTCCTGGCTACTTTTGACTAGTCAGTCATTTGGCATAACAAGGTTTTCCTTTATCTTCTTGCTAAAGCAAATCTCTACAAGAAATGATCAATGTTGCAATTTTTATGAGCCCTAGCAGCTAGGAAGTGCCTGTCATCGGATGCAGGGCATCTTTTCTGAAAGCATATTCTACCTCAGATAATAGAACTTGACAGACACTGTAGGTACCACTACAGTGATGGTAGAAGGCTTCAAACAATTTGAGTGTGGAGAATTGTACAAATACACTTGCTGGTGATGGTTTCAAATAAGCATAACAGCATTGCTATTAATTTGACTTCCTAGATGGAGTGTTTCCACAGCTAGCATTCCTTGAGTCTTTTTTTGGAAAAGCATTAAACAGTTGTCAATCTCAGTAAATGCATCTTTAAGGTGTTAGTTGTATATAGCATGGCTAAAATGAAGACTGGCTGCTTGGATATTGATGTTAAATATGACCTATACAGACACGGAGTCTGGTGACTTATTACTAAAGCACTCAACACGTAGGCTTTAGTTTGCTTTTGCATGGAGTCCCTCACCTATAAAACTAATGAAACTGAACCTTGAAATTTTGTCTGTATTATTTTGTATTATTAAGGTTTTAAAAATACATTCCTCTAAAGTGTGCTTAAATATTATGGGTATCTCATTAATGAAACAATACATTATTTAAAGCTCAAATAAGGATTTTTTTTATTATTACCTAATTAATGGGCTAAGGAGTTTCAAAAATCAATTATTATTCCAGTGATTCATCTAATAGGAATCTATCAGGGAGCAGGAGGTCAGCAAATTTGTAAATGTACTTTCAATATATATGGCCCTTTTTTTTTTTTCTTGAGACAGTTTTGCTCTGTAGCTCAAGCTAGCCCTGAATTCCCAATCTTCTTGCCTCAGCCTCCCAAGTGCTGTCTGGCACTGTTTTTCACTTAGAAAAAAAAACCCCCACCTCCAAATACTTAGCAATGTGTTAGGAAGGGGTAGAGTTAAACATACCACTGTGTATCTACCAGATAGAACACCGATGTTAAAAATGAGCAGCAGATGGATGTGCTGATAAGCAGGAGCATCCATGTCACTTTGTCGAGTGGGAGGATTAGATTTCAGCCCAGGATGTCAGGTTCAATACCACTTCTGAGCAGAGTGGACCCTCAAATCCCACCTCCTCTGCACCTGCACAAATACGGAAAACTGTCTGGAGAGACACTCCAGACAAGCACCGGGTGTGAAGACCCCGGGCAAACAAGAGCTGGCTTTTGTTTTTATCATGCGTACCATTTGAATTCAGACTGTACTACTTACGGGCACAACGAGTTAACAACCTGATTAAATTATTTTAAAAGAAATCTCTATGTTGTATGGAAAGCCATAGATGCAATTGAAATTTCTAACAAAAGCACATCTTTCTTCCGTTCGGCTAACCCTGACACTTGGATGTTTTGGAACTTTTAACAGCCTCAAAGTGTGGGTGCCTAATCTGTGTCACCTTAGGCAGCACCTGCGGTCCTCCATTGCTTTCGTGGTGCTATCTTTCAAATCAGTTCATAAATTATTAATCATACATGTGTAGGTCAGAGGCACACTGACCCTGGCAACCATTCTATAATGCTCTCCCTTTAGCACTCAAAGGGAAGAGAAGGGAGTTATCAATACACAACATCAGAGGTACATCTTACATAGATACAGTGCGTGCACTGAGCAGGGGGTGGTGGTGGCGGGGGCGGCAGATCTTTACAAAAACCTGTCAGCCTGGCATTAATCTTGTATTATGAGTAATGTGGCTATCTATGAATCTTTAATATTCCTTAAATGATGGAATTGTATGGTGGTGCTCTACCAAAGCAAATCAGATAAAATGTGAGAATAGTTTGATCAACGAAGATGCTGATGCACCGGACTAGAAGACCTTAGAGCCTCTCGTGAAAGCAGAACAAACAACAGCTGGGGAGACTCTGAGGCCAGACTCACTCAGTCCTGCCCTTACCCACAGTGCTCTGGAAGTCAGCCACACACTCACATCTCTGGTTAAAAGCGTTGTCCCTCAGGACACAGTGTTGCTTGCTACATGTTACCAGCAGCCAATTTAGTGCTGGTTCCCAGTGCCTAATAAAAACCTCATCTGAAAATTAACGAACACACAGAGTCATGTTTCATACATAAGATCTGCACGTGAGAGGCCGTGAGCCCACTGGTTTGTTGAAACACTGCTGTGTTCACTGCTGCCCAGGAAACAGCCTTGGCATAATGCATCCCAGGTTTAATTTCTAATGAAATAAAAGTAGATCAAGTAGAACTTTGCCGGCGAAAATTTGCCTTAATGAAGAAATTTTAATCAGTGCTTGTTTGAACAGAAGATAAAAAATATAGTTTGTTTCTTCAGATTTGGGGAGAATTAACATGTATCTGATTGTTAATATTTGATTCTTGTTTAATTATTTATGATATCAAGGAATGAATCTGTCAAGTAAATAATGAAATGCGTACACGCGGCATATGTAATTAGGTTAGGTGCATAAATCCAAAGTGTTCGCTTTAGACTTGTCAGTGGAAAATTTATTAATAATGAGCAACGTTAAGTGAAGAAAGCTCCTAACATATCCACCTCATTAGTGTGGATCACAGCAATTGTTGGTCAAAGAAGAGGAGGAGGAGGAGGAGGAGGAGGAGGGGGAGAGGAAGAAGAAAGGTAGCGGTTGGGCTTCATTTCCTTGGCTGCACTTTAATGGCTTAAAAATTAGAATGGATGAAGCACGTCTTAGTTCCTTCTTTTTAGAGATATATGACTTGATTAAAATGGCTTGTGGGTTTGAATGACTGCTGCTAACGGAAGAATTCCACACTGAAAAGATACAAATCCCAGGGCTTCTAAATCCAACCATTGATTTCAGGGTGTGAGGTGGGGGGAACATTCAGTGGACATCTAAGGAGTAAACATATTCTCTGTGGGGTGGGGATGTAGCTCAGTGGTAGAGCACTGCCCTGGCATGTGCAAGATCCTGGGTTTCATCCCAACACCACAGACAAACCCTCCTCAGACCAGACTGGGAGCAAGAGCTTGGCTAATATGCCCTTAGAGATGCAGGAATGAGTTGGCTTCAGGGGGTAGAGTGGAGAGACATCAGGGCCCTCACCCCCCCAAGTGTGAGACCCGAGGTTGAGGATGAGATCCTAGGTATTATGGGCTGGAGTCTGGAAGATGCTCTCTGTCTCCAGGGTGCCTTGTAGGTCCTTACTCTTCAGAATTGTCTGGGATGGGAAATACCACCTGGAATTAAGGGTCTAATGTGACCACCTGGTTGGAGTGAGTTCTGCCCTTCAGGGTAACCATCCAAAAGCATCGAGTGACATAAAGACCAAGGAGAAAAGAAGGACGTTAGGAAGTTTGCTCACACTGTGTGGCATACTTTCCAGAAAGCTCTTTAAACTCCAGGGTCTCAGCTTCCTCACTGGCTTTAATCGTCTCTGATTCACAGAGATGCTACTGTATGTAGCATATGGTTAAATGTAAGCAATGTGGTACGTGCAGGGAGGGTGCCTTTAAAATAAATGGCAAGGGGGGGGTGGCAGAAGTGAACGTCAGCACCTGATGGCTCTAATTACATCTGTTTGCTGAAAGAAGAAGATTTAAGGTGGACCTGGAAGAATTGGCCGTAATTAAATGGGTGGAGATGGAGTTCAAGGGCACGCTACAGAAGATGGGCCTCTAACGTAGTGCAGTGTAAGTCACAGGAAGGGGATGTGGCCATATGGAAGTGGGAGATAAATAAAGTTGGGTTAGGCGAAGACCCTAGAGGGTCTTGAAGTCTTGCTTGGAAATCGGGGTTTCTTTTCTTGGCAGAGGGAAACAGTCATTTGAGGTCATCATCACCTGACTCCAAAAATAATAAAACACAGTACCTATTTTGTACAGCTTCTTTTTCTTTCTTTCTTTTTTAGAATATAATTTTATTTTATGTCCATTGGTGTGAGGGTGTCAGATCCCCTGGAGCTAAAGTTACAGACAGTTGTGAGCTGCCGTGTGGGTACTGAGAATTAAACCCGGGTCCTCTGGAAGAGCAGCCAGCGGTCTTAACCACTGAGTCATCTCTCTAGTCCCACAGTTTTGCTTTTCTTAATAAAAAAATGCACACGATTTAAAAAGAACTTATTAAAAATATTGCATGCCCCCCCTCAGATAAGGCCTTGCTCCGTAGCCCTTATTTATTTATTTATTTTTTGTTTTTGTTTTTTTTGTTTGTTTGTTTTGAGACAGGGTTTCTCTGTGTAACAACCTTGGCTGCCTTGGAACTCGACTTATAGACCAGGCTGGCTTTGAACTCATGGAAAGCCACCTCCCAAGTGCTGGGATTAAGGGCATGTGCCACCAACACCGGGTTGTAGCTATTGCTCTCATGAAGCGTTTAAACACAAAATTTAGTAATTCTTCAAGACTGTCCTCTCCCACGATATGCTCAGCTTTGCTGCCTAGCTCTTCTGTGGTTATGAGGTAAAAGTCACACACCACCCAGTTGAGGAATGGAAATCTTTTCAATGGGATTCCTAGTCTCCCATAGAACAGGCTCTTTTCTAAAGTACTCCCTGGGCATGGCAAGGGGTGAATCCCAGAAGTCTGAGACCACTCGCACTGAGGCACTGATGTCATCATGGGAGAGGGAGAAGTGGTAGGTTCCTCTTCACGTACCCGCCTTCCTAGCTGGGTTACCCCGGGCTCCTTTCCAGGCTTAGCTGAACTGCAGTTTCTAGGACAGCCGTAGGGAGTGTGGCAAATGTGTAAAGCAGGTGGCAGTGCCTTGCACTTAATATATGGAGAGCCTTAAAGGTACCGTCATCGCAAGGATGGCTTAGTTTTGCCTTCCGTGAGGGTTACCACAAGGTGTGACTTCTCCCCTCCCCCCTCTCTGTGTGTGTGTCCACTCGCGCCAAAGAAGAAAGGCTCTGATTAAATACTGCTTTCCCGTATGCCCATCGGCTTGCCTTAGTTTCCACCTAGAGGATCTCAGGCCTGGGATAACCGAGGCAAGTCCTGCAGGTGCCTCCGTGTCCTCCGGGTGGCAGCAGGACTCGAAGGGCTGTGGAGCAGGAATTACACGGAGTTCCTCCCTCCCTGCTGGAAAGAACAGACCCCTCCTTAAGGCTGAGGCCGTGTGCCCCTTGGGGTGGTGACCCTGGGCAGGACCCACGCCATCAGGGTTCACTGGAACGGTACCCGGATGAGAACCGAGAGCCAGGCACAGGAGACACAGCCGAGGGTGAGGAACGTCCTGGCCGCCGCCCGGGCTCAGGCAGCCTGCGGACCGGGGAGGAGGAGCCTTGGGCTGCTCATTACCCCCGCGCGGTGGCGGCTTCGGGCCCGCAGCCCGCGGCAGAGCGGGTGCAGGCGGCCGAGACACGCGAGCCATTTGCATTCCCCGGCAGTCATTTTTATATGCGGAGGTAATGAAGTTGTCAGCGGCGCCCCGAGTGTGGCAGAGCCTGATATTCAAATCGCCTGCCGTGTCGCCTGCCACCCCCGCCCTGTCCCTCCCATGAGTCCCGGGGCTGCGCCGCCCCGCGCCCGCAACTCTCTCTTCCTAGCCGCTTTGTCTCCGTTGTCACCCTCTTCCCTCCCCTTTGTGTCTCTGAGGAGACTCCTAGTCCCAGATCAGCGACGCCCCCACGTCTAGTAACCCTGCGACCTCGGGGATGCGCATCCTGCCCCCTTCTGCCCTTTCGCTCCCTCTACAGCCGGTTCCAGATCGTCTTCAGCTTCAGCTACAAGAAAGATGACCTAATCCTGGCGTTAGCTCTGGGGCCTGAAGGACTGTCCTCTTCTTTTTCTGAATGCGTGTTTATGAGCATGTTTATGCTCATAAAACCCATATCAGGCCTATTTACCACGGCCGCTAAGAAAAGACTAGCAGCCTTGGTGTGGGAAGACAGGCATACTTGACCAGATGGGTGAAGGGAGACAGACTGCCTACACGCCTGGTATTCATTTCCCTCAGCCAAGGGCCCACCAGAGTGTGTCCCCGGGACCTGCAACGTGGTCCAAATCCTTCTGCAATTGAGGAGATACAGTGTTAGGGAAAGAGCGTGAACTCTCTCAGTTAGTCGTTGTAAAATACTGATTGGATGTTGAAAGGATCATATTCTGGATATAGTATGTGAAATAAAATATGATGTTACGATCAAATATTGCTTTCTATTTTTTTAAAAAAAGATGTGTGGCTGTGAACAACATTTACAGTTATGTCTGAGGCTCATAAATCTGTTGGGCAGTGTTGGTCTGAAGGTGGAAGGCCCAACGATTGTACCACTCCCTTTTCCTCTGCGAATGGTTTGAAATTGAGCAGGGGAAAAAGGCAGTCATCAAAAGTGCTTGTCTTGGCGTAGAACCCGTTGACAACACAGAACAGATCCGGTGGCTTAAAAGGTTTTTGTCCTTTCCTTTGTTTCCTGTCAGGGTGCCCACAGTCATGCCACAATCCTATGGTGTGTGAAGTTGGCTTCTAGGAGTGTTTTGGGCCGTTGAGGAATTATTTGTCCCACGCTAAACTCACTGACATGTCATTTAGAAAAGTGAGTACTGTGTATGCGCTGTGACTATTTCATAAGGACTCTTGGTGTGTATTGTTTCTCATCCCACACAGCCAGCAGAGTAAGAGCTCCCGGAGTATGCATTGGCACGATGCACTGCAAACGATCTGGCCTGGGGGAGTCCCCGAGTGTGTGCTGATTCCACATGCCGCCATGGCTCCTACTGGGCTCTTATGGTACAGCTCAGCAATGATCCGTGCACTAAAGACTCCCGGAATACACATTGACACGACAGACTGGAGTTGTTTGGGTCTACGGTGCCAATGATCCGGGGATAATGGCCATATCTTGAGATTGGAGTGCTCTTGGTCCTAAGGCATCACCAGAATGCCCCAGTTAGGGCCTTCTGTGGCTCCCGGTACAGGGTGCCTGGGTCTTTGACCTCCTGCATGCAGACACTGTGGCACCATCAATGTCTGTGGGTGTTGTGACTTTCTCTTACATCTAATATTTGAAGCTCAGTACTCACAGTGGGCTTATGTCCTGGGGTTTTGCCTAGTTAATCACAGGCTGAGGAACTAAAGATGGTCATATTTAAAGGGGAAGAAATGGTTTGGGGAGAAGACACTTGGGACATAGATTTATGCTAGAGAGAGAGAGAGAATTAATATAAAATAAATAACTTTGATCCTGGGAAAACCTAGTGGCTAACACAAGATAGATAAAACAAAGGTGAGTCTGAAGATGGAAGATGCTAGAAAGCATGAAGGCGATATGTTCAACAGTAACACAATTCAGTTGTATAAAACACAAGATAAAAATCTCTTCTCCTGCTGGGCATGGTGCGCACGCCTTTAATCCCAGCATTCGGGAGGCAGAAGAAGGCGGATCGCTGTGAGTTCGAGGCCAGCCTGGTCTACAAAGTGAGTCCAGGACAGCCAAGGATACACAGAGAGACCCTGTCTCGGAAAACCAAAAAAAAAAAAAAAAAAAAAAAAAAAAATCTCTTCTCCTTTTATACTTTCAAATGTCACAACCATTGTTTGTTTTTGTGTGTGAGTGTGTATTCTTCCAGTAATTTTATACACGTACAATTGTATGTCCTTGTTCTTAAGTTACACAAACAAATTAACAAGAAACATTACTCTTCGAAGTCTTGTCTATTTAATTAACAATATATTGAATATCTCTCTTCATTCTTCGTAATGATGCATGGAGTTCTGCAGGATGGTGAAGCCATTTTTAAAGGCATGTCATTTCTACCCTCACAACAATGAATACCCTCATATATGTTTGTGCTTTCAAATGTGGACGAACACGTTTTTTTGGTTTTTCGAGACAGGGTTTCTCTGTGTAGCCTTGACTGTCCTAGACTCACTTTGTAGACCAGGCTGGCCTCCAACTCACAGTGATCCGCCTGCCTCTGCCTCCCAAGTGCTGGGAGTTAAGGTGTGCGCCACCTCACCTGGCTGAAAAAACAAAACAAAACACGTTTATAGGGTAAATTTTCAGCACTGGAAATTCTGAGACAAAGAAATGTACAGTTTAATGTTGACCCACACTGCCAAATCAATCATCTTGCATTCTAACCAATAGCTGTAATAGCTGTGTGTCAATTTTCTCCTCTAGGCCCAAGTCATGTTTTTTTGTTTTGTTTTGTTTTGTTTTTGTTTTATTTTGTTGCGGTGAACTTTATTGATAGTATTCAGGAGAGTAGGGCTGCCTGGGCCCTTCCCATTATTCTGGGGTCTAGGATGGAAACTGTGAGGGGAGATGCTCAGTCTCAGAGGCTGAGTTGGAACAAGGACTCCTCAGCAGCCAAGGGCTTCTCTCTTGCTCTTGTGTCCTTCTTACTCCTTGGTGGCCATGTTGGCCATGAGGTCCACAACCCTGTTGCTGTCATACGAGGAAATGAGCTCTACAAAGTTGTCATTGAGAGCAATGCCAGCCCCAGCATCAAAGGTGGAAGTGTGGGAGTCACTGCTGAAGTCACAGGAGATGCCCTGGTCCTCAGTGTAGCCCAGGATGCCATTTGGTGGGCCCTCGGATGCCTGCTTCACCACCTTCTTGATGTCATCATACTTGGCAGGTTTCTCCATTTGGCATGTCAGATCCTGGACGGACACATTGGGAGTAGGAATAAGGAAGGCCATGCCAGGGAGCTTCCCGTTCAGCTTTGGGATGACCTTGCCCACAGCCTCGGCAGCACCATGGATGCAGGGATGATGTTCTGGGCAGCCCCATGGCCATCACGCCACAGCTTTCCAGAGGGTCCATCCACAGTCTTCTGGGTAGCAGTGATGGCATGGACAGTGGGTCATGAGTCCTTCTCTAATGCCAAAGTTGTCAAGGATAACCTTGGCCAGGGGGGCTAAGCAGTTGGTGGTGCAGGAAGCGCTGCTGACAGTCCTGAGTGAGTTGTCATACTTCTCGTGGTTCACACCCATCACAAACATGGGGGCATTGGGAGAAGGGGCGGAGATGATGACCCTTTGGCTCCACCTTTCAAGTGGGCCCCGGCCTTCTCCATGGTGGTGAAGACACCAGTGGACTCCACACCATACTTGGCACCAGCATCACCCCATTGGATGTTAGCGGGATCTAGCTCCTGGAAGATGGTGATGGCCTTCCCCGTTGATGACAAGCTTCCCGTTCTCAGACTCGACTGTGCTGTGAACTTGCCATGGGTAGAGTCATACTGGAACATGTAGACCATGTAGTTGAGGCCAATGAAGAGGTCACTGATGATAACAATCTCCACTTTGCCAGACGTGAAGGCAGCCCTGGTAACCAGGCGCCCAATACGGCCAAATCCGTTTACTCCGACCTTCACCATTGTGTCAAGGGACCAGGCTGGCACTGCACCAGAAGATGCAGCTGTCTCTGGAACAGGGAGGAGCAGAGAGCCCCAAGTCGAGTTTTATCACACAGCATACTTCTGATGTGTGTGATGGTAAATTCTTCCACCAAGTTCTCCCGCTCAGCTTTCTAGTGAGAGTCCAGCCCTGGCACTGTGGTAAATACACTGACATGTAGACATCACACGATGGGGTAGGAAGTCTCAATAGTGAAAGAAAACAAATGATTGAGCCACGAGTCACATTGGGACCAGTTGAATGTTGGCAACAGCCTACCACTGTGGGAAAACTAGAATAAGATCACACAAATTCGTCTTTCAGCAAATATTTATTAAAAAGTTATAAACCGTGAACGGTCTATTTTCAACAGCATTCTGCCCTTGACTTCTGAGAAAATTAAAAGGCATTCTTGCCTGCCAGTCTTTGCTCCACATGAATGAAATAGCAAATGATTCGGTTAGGACTCACCCCTACAGGTCTTCATAGTGGATCCTAATGTGTAAGGCCATCTCACTGAACTTATTTTGGAAATCACCAATATTAACGCATGAGGCAGATGGCTGGGCTCTGCAAGGTCTCATCTGAGTCCCTCTGGCTTCTTGCTTTCTTTTGTGGTGTTCAAGTCTCCAAAAAGACCTGTGGGACCAACAAGACAGCATTCTTCACTTATCCCAGAATTCCAGCAAACGCCTTCAGGTTAAGCAAGTCAAGCATCGTACGAGATGTTAATTTGACACATAGTTTATCTTATGTGTGCTCTGCTTACATTTATTTTTGTTTCCTTCTGCATAAACTCAGAGACATGGGAAAAACCTTGAGCCCTGTGGTGGTTTGAGTGATGTCCCCTATGGGCTCGTGCATCTGTCTGAACATTAGCTCCCCATTTGGTTGCAGTTTGGGGCGGTTTAGAGGCGTGGCTTTGTTGAAGGAAGTGCGTCACAAGAGGCGGGCTTTGAGAGCTTAGAGACTGTAAGTATTTCCGGTTGCCCTCTCTGCTCCGTGCTTGTGCTTCCAAACCTGAGTTCTCAGCTTGTCGTTCCAGCCTGCTGCTCGCGACCTACCGCCATGATGCCCCAGAAGTCTCGGCGTTTGAATAAGAACAGCCCCTCCCCATAGGCTCATATGTTTGAATGCTTGGTTCACATTGATGGAGCTTTTGGGAAAGGATTAGAAGGTGTGGCCCTGTTGGAGAAGGTGTGTCACTGGAGCAGGCTCTGTGGTTTCAAAGGACTGACACCATTCCAGTGTGCCCTCTCTGTCTCCTACTTTGGATCAAGATATGAGCGCTCAGCTGTGCGCCTGCCACCACGCTATGCTCTAACCCATGAAGCCACAAACCCAATTAGGTGTTTTCTTTAATAAGTTTCTCTGGGCTTGGTGTTTTGGCACAGAAATAGAAGAGAAACTAATACAAGTCTCAGCATTGAGGGGGGCATATGTGGACGTCAGTATGGACTTCAAATAAGTCATGGATATGATGACCCAACTTGCTGTCAGGACTTCCGGGAACTGCAAATCTTTGTTCAGAAAAGGATCTATGCCCACATGGTGTTTGTCACTGTAAAATGGCAGGTCCCTCAGCTAGGAAGTACAGCAGTTGTCAGAGCTTGCCATACAGACCAATAGGGCCAGGCAACATACGTGTTTCTATTCCAGTGAAGATGAGCAAATCTTAAAACGTAACTATTGGGAGCCTCAAGCACCACACTAGCTGGTTGCTCATCATTAATTGGAAAATAGTACCCTAAATTTCATGGCCATTTACCAAGGCTATTGAGATCTCAGGGCCATTAGATATTGCTGTAGCTATGCTGTGAATGTGGAATTTGGCATCTCTCAGTGGGCTGGAGAGGTGGCTCCGGGCATCAAGAAGCTCTTGCCCTAGCCTGACAGCCTGAGGTTGGATTCCCAGGACTAAGAGAAAAGCCAGCCACAGGAGCGCACACATCTGCAACCACAGTGTGCCCCTACCAGGAGCTGAGCTAGGAGAACCATCAAAAGCTTGAGGACACTAGAAATTGTCCTCTGACTTCCACACTCGCTCTGTGGTAATTGCGCCCACTCACACATATGCTCGAATGTTTTT
The DNA here is from genome assembly GCA_907169655.1 of Acomys percivali. Classification (NCBI taxonomy): domain Eukaryota; kingdom Metazoa; phylum Chordata; class Mammalia; order Rodentia; family Muridae; genus Acomys; species Acomys percivali. Next base: position 147,852,287 of record OU015744.1, on the reverse strand, counting down.
GTGGTGTGAAAAGCAATCGGAACACATTCAAGTGCTCAGTAGTGAGTGTGTCCCCCACTCCCACCCCAGGACCTCATATAGCTAACCCTAACCTTCCTGCTCCACCTCTCAAAGGCTGGGATTATGTGTCTGTCTTCCCACTCTCTGCCAAATAAGGACTGATCTCATGAGTGCATGAAGGAAGATAGGACCTAGTATTTAAGCAACATAAGGCTACAGATATATTATTATTATTTTTGTTTCATATGCTTATTATGTTTAAGGGAAGAAACAAAATGTAGATGATAAAGACCTAATTACTTGTTACTAAAGTTAAAAAAGATAGGAAACAAATTAGGGAAAAAATATAAAAGAGCCTATATAGTTCAATTAGTAGAGTGTCAGACTTTCAGAAAAAAAAATTATTAAGGCCTCTAAATTAAAAAAAAAAAAAAGAAAAGAAAAGCAAGACTTCTCAAAGCAAACTACACTTAAATGTAGACATGCCACAACTGACTTAAAATCCAACAAAATAGCTGTAAGTCACAGAGGCCTAAAGAACTGTGCTAATGTCTTAACAAGCAAAACCCAGAAGCATGTCACCCTAACTGGAAACTGAGACGGAAGAGCCCAGCAGAGCCTGCAAAGGGCATCCCAAATTTAGAAAATAATCAAGAAAATACCAAGGAAGAATATTTTTTTTCCATCTTAGAGGGCTTGTGCTGTCTTTGATAGTCGATGCCAACTCACCAGAGGGTTTCTATAAAGTCACTTACCCGAGGAAGAGGCACTCAACTTCACACCGTGGAGCTGCAGAGAATTCAGTGTCGTGGGAACTGTTTGCCTGGCACAAAAGTAAGAGGTTTGCCAGGCTTGGCGGCACATGCTTGAATCCCAGGACTCGGAAGACAGAGTCAGGCAGATCCTTGTGAGCGCTAGGCCGGCCAGAGCTGCAGGAGACTGCCTCAGAGCAAACACTTGCCAGCACTACAACAGATAAAAGAAAAATATTTTCTTCAATAGAAAAGTGTCCTATGCTCATTTTAAAAGTTATGTTTATATATTTAGTGCATGTGTGTGTGTGCATGCATATGTGTGTGTGTGTGTGTGTGTGTGTGTGTGTGTGTGTATGTACACGCATGCTCATGGGAAGTCAAAGGACAATCTGTGAAGTTGGTTCTGTCCTTCCATGCATGGTCTGGAGGAATGAGCTTTGGTCAGGCTTGGTGGAAAGTGCCTTCTTCACCCACAGGACCATCTTGCTGGCCTTATTCATTATCGGTAACAACAAAATCAAACAAGACTCGGCGTGGTTGTACACATTTGTAGTTTCCTGGCCCTTGGGAGGTAGAGGCTGGAGACTCAAGTTCAAGGCCATCCTCACCTCCAAGTCTAGTTCTCAGCCAGCCTGCTACGGGAGACTCTGTCTGAAGACCAAAGCCAAGAACAAACAATGGTGTTGGAAACTACAGCAGGGACTATTTCATCCACCCTAAGGTTTGTGATGTTAACCCTTTGAACGCCTTACTTGTTGCTAATCTTTCCCCCAGGTTAGCATTTGCCCTTTTCATTATGTATGAAATAAAAATCACCAGGCTAGTCCTCTTTCGGTTTCTGGCCTTTGACTCATAATCAAGGCTGCCATTTCTTCTGGGCAAGAAGAGTCTCGCCTGTTTTTCCTCTGTTACTTTTACTGTCCCAATTTGCACACATACCTTGTTGGTCCTGCTAGAATTTCACACAGTATAAAGGACGCTGGGGTCGGCTTGGTTTATTTCTTTCGAATGGCTAGCTAGCCTTTTCAAGACCATCCTTGAATAGTTTATCTTAGTCTGTTGATCTACATTTCTTCTATGACTGTGTAACGAATGTCCACACATGCTTCTGGGCCCGTGATGGTCATTCGATCAGCTTCCAAGGCAGCACCATGCATTTTAACACCTCATTTCTCACTTTTAGAATTTTCTGGGCTATTCTGGAATGTTTGTTCCCTCAGAGGAAATGTAAAGATTATTTTTTAAAGTTTCAAAAGGGTCCTGCTGGGGTTTTCATTAGTTGCATAATTTGGGGGGAGTGTTGAGACAGGATTTCTCTGTGTAGCCTTGACTGTCCTGGACTCACTTTGTAGACCAGGCTGGCCTCGAACTCACAGCGATCTACCTGCCTCTGCCTCCCAGTGCTGGGATTAAAGACATGAGCCACTACTGCCCAGCTTAGTTGCATAATTTATGCCATTTATATTTAAATAAATCTATAGAATAACTGGGGGGAGAATTTTCATAGTTCTGAGTCTTATATAAGAATCAAACAGGTTTTGTTTGAATACCCACACACCTGTGTGTGTGAAGTGGATTTTACCTATTTTGGGGGTGGAGGGAGACATGCAGTTGAGACAAGATCTGACTTTGCTCACTCTGACCATAAACTTGCTATATAGTTGAGAATGACCTTGAACCGCTGATCCTCCTGCCTCTCCCTCCTAAGTCGGCTCTGGGACTCCGGGTGTGGGCCACACACACAGCTCTTTATCTTTGAAGTTGTTTCCTGAAGTTTATCTCTGGGGATTTTTTTAAAAAGAGTTTTGTTGGCTGGCTGTCAGAGTTCTTAAGTATGTATTAGATATGGCATAGAACATAAGCTTGGAACTGGACCACAGTGGCTTTGAGATCTACTACAGGCCGTGTTTTAGAAGCCACTCACATGAGCCTTGGGGGGAATTTCTAAGTGCTGAACTGCTTGGTTCTTAGTGGGACACAGGAACTGCTTAAAGGCCAAGCTGAAGGGCTCTTCTCTAAACCCTCCCAATGCCGAGATTGCTTGAAAGGCACTGAGGAGCTCCTTCCAAAGGTAGCCGATTGGCTGTGAATCTGAGAGCCCATCCAGTGGCTGGCTCTGTGCACCATTGCTGAAAACTTAGTGGCAGCCATATCACAATGGGAGGCCTGGCTCCTTCTTATCTGGTTAATTAATGATCCACTGGAGGGGTGGGGGTGGGGCTTCAAAATGGTAATGGCTTAGAGAAATGCATCCGAGGCACACAGGCAGACCATTTGGAGTACCCAGTTAAGTGAGAATGATTTGCCACATCCAGGAGAGCTTCGCAAAGACTTTCACAAACATGGGCTATCACATTCTTAATGGCATAATCACCAACATAATCCATTCAGAATAATGGCCTTTTAATACAGAAACAATTACTTCAGATAATAAAATAACACTTTAATTTGCTTGACACCACAGTTGACCTATGTGGATCATCTGATGGTAAGGTGAGGGGGAAGAGAAATCGGCTGAGCTCTAAATACATTTTAGAGTGATAACGCGCTGTGTATTTCGGGCCTGTGATGCTTTAAAAGGCGTGGCAGAAAAAAAATAAAATGATAACCAGAGTAAGTTATTGCTTCAAAATTTACAAAAATGCTTCATAATTTGAGTATTGACTTCTCCTAGTTTCCGTAGAGAGTGAAAGCTAAGCCTTCAAGTTAATGTACTTGGATTGAATTTGTTCACTTTGAACACCTACAGTGGGAAGGAGTTTAAGGCATGCAATCACTCAATGAATTGTTATTGCTGGAAAACTAATACTGTGTCCTAGGAGGGAAATGCAAACAAAATCCATTGCTCCGCTCCATTCTCATAGATTTAGATCTATCTTCCTGCTCTTGTAAACTATTTCTATTCGGTCTTTAATAGAACTGTTTTCTTTAGTGTCTTCAAATTCTTTGGGGGAAGTAGATGAGTTTTAAGTCTTGAATAATTAAAAGCGTCTCTACGTAATAGCGCCTAAGTTGGGAAACAAGCAGCCGTTTATATACTTGGTTTCATAGATTGTTGGGTTAGGCAAGGACTCATTTTTTTTCATTTGGAAAAAGAAAAACTTGGGAGTTACAGCAAAAGCTTCCTCTGATGACTGATATCAATGTGCCATTCATTGCCCAGCCAACTACCGAAGTCTTGACCACGAATTTCTGATTGCTAATTTTGTCTCTTATTAAGTTAAATATTCCTTAGGATATAAGAAGACATATTAATCATGTGTACTTTGTGAGAATTAGTTCATAACAACTTTCTTGCAATAAGTAAATTAGATGATTGGCATACACACACACATATCAATCCACTAATCTATAATTTAGGACATTATGGCTTTCAATTTTAACACTAGGTTTTGATGCAGTAGAGGTAAGATCATATTTGTTTTTAATATTGTATGCTTATCTTGTTTTCTTTAAACGTTTTGGATATGTTCCCATTAAACATTCTTTGATACAAACTGCCTTCTAACATCATGCCTCTCTACCCATTAGATTAATGTAGCACTCAGACTTCATCAGAGAAGTGTCTTAGTGCAGCATTTGATGGTTAACTCAGACATTCCCAACTGGTCACAGAGCACAGAGAATAAATGTCTATGGAGTGCCCAGCCACAGATGGGACACTAATGTCATACATATTCCTCCCCCTAAGACTCAGGGAATCACTGCAGGGAGCAGAAAGGTCGTAAGAGCCAGAGATCAGGAGGATGGGAGCAAATCAATGTCTTATGAACATGATAGGACCACCTCACTCAGAAGCTTACAGTGACTGCCTGCACAAGATCAGACCAGTCTACAATCTAGCATGGGATGGGGAGGAGATTCTTGAGTCCACCCACAGTTGAGAAGCTATATTGACAGTTGATGGTTTCTGGGGGAAGGGAGCATCACTTGTGTTTAAGGACGTGGCTCCTGGCAGATCAACCAAGTTCCAGTGGATGTCCCCATACTTATGAGTATACGGTCAGCACAAATTGGACTTGGGGTCTGTGGTGGTTTGAATAGGTTTGGGCCCATAGACTCATGTGCTTGGGTGCTTGGCCCATAGGGAGTAACACCATTAGGAGGAGGTGTGGCCTTGCTGGAGGACCTTGGGGGCGGGCTCTGAGGTCTCCTGTGCTCAAGCTGCACCCACTGTGGCACACAGTTTCCTTCTGCTGCCTGAGAATCAAGATGTAGAACTCTCAGCTCTTTCTCCAGCACCATGTTGCCCTGTATGCTGCCACGCTTCCTGCCATGACATTAATGGACCAACCCTCTGAAGTTGTAAGCCAGCTCCAATGAAATGTTTTATTTGTAAGAGTTGCTGTGGTCATGGTGTCTCTTCACAGCAATAGAAACCCTAATTAAGACAGGTTACAAGAAAAAGAAAGATGAGAAGAAGAAAGGGGAAGACATAAAGGGGGAGGGAGAGCAGGTCAGATCTTGGAGGAGTTTGGAGAAGTAAGGATAAATATGATCAGCATACGTGGTATGCATGTGTGAAAATTTCAATTAGTAAAAATATTATGTTAAAATATTTGATATTACCATTTTTCTGGACTGAGTCATATGCCCCCAAATTCATCAAGTGGAGCTGTAGTCCCTCCCACTTCCCCCATGTCACTGTATGTGGAAACAGGGCCTTTATGATGGATGGGATGACTAAATTTTTCATCACCTTGACAAAAGCTAAGGTCATTGGGAAGAAGGAATCTCATTTGAGAGAATGCTTCCATCAGATTGGCTTATGGACAAACCTGTGGGAGTTTTTCTTGACCAGTGATTAATGTGGGAGGGGCTTGGCCATTGTGGGTGGTGCCACTGCCAGGGCAGGTGGTCCTGGGTTGACCCATAAAGCAAGAGGAGCCAGTTATGGGGAACAAACCAGGAAGCAGCATTCCTCCATGGTCACTGCTTCAGCTCCTGCCTCTGCTCCTGCCTTGAGTTCCTGCCAGGATTTTTCCTCAGTGGTGTACTGTGATTGCGATGTTTAAGCAAAACAAAACAAAACAAAAAACAAAAACAAAAACAAACAAACAAACAAAACCCAAACCAAACCAAAAACCCCTTTCTTCCTCTAGCTGATTCGACTGGTCATGGTGAGTACCACAGCAACAGAAAGCAAACAGGGACAAGGAGCTGTGTATGAGGTTCTTACTGAACACAGTTGGTGTCCTTGTGCGAAAGGATAGGCAGAGCTCACTCTGACTGCCCTTTGTGAACCCTGGAAGAAAACATCCGTCTGCGAGCCAGGAAGTGAGCTCTTATCAGAACCCATCCTGTAGGAACTTGGTCTGGGATGCCAGCACAGAGAGCAAGCAAACACAGGCTCTCCCTGTCTGTGACAGTGCTGTGGAGGTGAGAACTAAGCAGCGACACAGTCTCTAAAGCTCTTCTTTCCTCCTCTTTTTCTAATTTCTTTGTTCCTTCCTTCCTTCTCCTTCCATCCTATCTTCTTTCTCCTGAGTTCTCCCTCTCCAGTGTGGGGAATTGAATCCAAGGGTCTCACATACTCTGCTAAGCTCACACTTTGTGACTGAACCAGACCCATAAGCCTGATTTGGACTTTCGGATGCTGGACTTTCTTGGAGAAATACTCGAGCCTACAAACAGGTACCACAGACAAGCACATTCATGGCCTCTCTGGGCTCAGAGGCCACAAGTTAACTGTCCCAAGTCAGTGCTATGCACTGCAGTCTCTACTAGTGCCTCCTACAGTGTACTGGTCCACAGTGAGGCAAATACAGAAACTGAGGAGCTTCGGCATCCTTCGGACTCATTGACTTTCCTTGTACTGTCTAAGGAGTGGTCACAAGTGGGTATGTAGGCTATAGGAAGGTTGGATTATGAGTCTTATGTGGCAAGCCTATTAGAACTCTGCATTAGGCTACAGGAAAAGGACTAAGCAGACAAACAAACTATTCCTCCCTGTGGGTAGGCAGAGAAGCACACTGCTGTTCAGTGCTGAGAATGCAGGCACAAGGGTGACGAGATTTCACTGGCCCTCAGAGGGAGGGGTAGAGCAGTTTAAGTTGAAACTCCACCTATGTCTTATGCTTATTTAGAGATCCCTTTGCTGTATTTTTAAAACTCTCTTGACTCCACACATGAAAACAGGTAAAGACACTTAGCGTAGGCCCTGGTATGTAGTAAAAGCACAGCCGAATGTTCTAGAAGCTTTCTTTTACCAGTTATAGCTGTGAAATACACAGCTTTCAAGTGAAGTGACACTTTTTATTTATTTTTTTAAAATCAGCCTATCTGTGGCCTAGAAACTATTAGTGTTTGTCTTTTATGGAACTCAGGGCCCCATCCTTTTCAGGGCAACTTGGACCAGGCCTGACAGGCCAGGAAATCACACACCCTTCAGAGGCCCGAGCCTTGCTCCTCTCTTCCCAGACTTCAGCTTATCAAACACTGAGTCTTTATCTCATCCTTGCCAGAGGCCATCCATTTTGGATTGTCCTGACTTTTACTGTCTTGTCCTGTTTACAGTTATCATGTGAACACAGTGGCCTGAGATGAGGCAAGAGATGGGTGTCTGTGACATGCCCATATCTGGCATGCTGACATCCGCATGTTTTGCTTTGCTGTGATCTGACCTCAGGCCTATTTCCTATGCTGCTGGCCTGATGGGCTCAAAGGATTGAAAGAGACGAAGTCAGGGTCTGGCTTCTGACCTGACTGTGGTGCTGATGGTCTCTGAGTCTTGATGTAAAATGATTTACTGTGTGACTATAGTGATAGAGTGAGGCAGCCTTTGAGACGCATTCTTAAGCCAGGTGTGGTGGCACACGCCTTTACTCCCAGAACTGGGGAGGCAGAGAAAGGTGGATCTATGTGAGTTTGAGACCATCCTGGTCTACACAGTGAGTTTCAAGGCAGCTAGAGAAATCCTGTCTCAAACACACACACACACACAAACACACACACACACACACACACACACACAGAGAGAGAGAGAGAGAGAGAGAGAGAGAGAGAGAGAGAGAGAGAGA
>OU015744.1:147826143-147836464 GCA_907169655.1 Acomys percivali | reverse complement strand
CACACACACACACACACACACACACACACACACACACACACACACACCATAAAGTAAAAAGTAGATATTTGCAACAAGGAAATAGACAAGTATTAGAAAATAATATTTTTTCCAGCTCAGTCTGCTCTGCGTACCCCAATCTTTCTTAATCAGGTTTTTAATCTACCTAGGTACCCACAAATATTTATGGCACATGGGTAAATTGCATAGGATTGTGGTGACTCCATATAAGAATTTATGGGAAAAGTCAGTACATATTCCTGATAGCAAAGAGAAAACAACAACAACAACAACAACAACAACAACAACAACAACAACAACAAAGCATTTCATTAAGGAAAGAAAGAATCAAGAGGCAGGTGTGGTGACACAGATCTGCCATTACAGTATTCGGCAGGCAGAAACAGGAGGATAAGGAGTTCAGGGTCATGATCAGCTACATAGGGAATTTGAGGCCGGTCTGGGCTTCACAAGTCTTGTCTTAGAAAATACCACATCAAAACAAGCAGCCAAATCAGAACAGGATAAAATGAAGTCATGCCAAATCGTAGCCAGAATCACAAGCACCAGAAACAGGTAAGCTTTAGCCACCTGCTCCAGTGTGCCAGTCAAAGGCACAGACATGGGTGAGAAATGAGCTCAATCCATGCCATTGGACAGAGGAGCAAACAAATCAAGGGGTCTGAGACCCCCTAGTTCATCTTAAGAGCCACCGATAGGAGGAGCTTTAGTTTTAAACAGAGGATGAACTGGGGCAGGTGTCAAGTGCTATGCAAAGGCAGGCCAGTGGTGCGCACAGTTAATCCCAGCACTAAGGCAGAAGCAGGTGGATCTCTGGTGAGTCTGAGGCCATCCCTGTCTGCACAGTGAATTTCAGGCCAGCCAGAGTTACATGCTGAGATCCCGTGTCAAGAAGGAAAAAGTATGTATAATTAATCAGTGCTAGTAAGGTATGGCCCTGCGTGCCATTGTCTCAGCTCTGGCTCTGCAAGAGGTCTGATAAATTATTAATCTGTTAATTGCTGTCATCACCCGAGGGCACCAATCCGGTTCTGATAAGATGTCGTCCACCAGGGTGGAGCGTCTCCAGCATGGGTAGTTGTTTGCATCCTGGCATGGTCTGCCTGTGAGCATTTGCTTCTCCTGAAATGCAGAGTGACCTCGGGTTAGGACAGGGACTTACCTTTGTGCCTTCAGCTCAGCAAGGGGATGAGACTAGTGAGGCAGACAGACTCGCTAGCGATTGTTGTATCTGCGCAGAGATTAGAAGGCTTCTGACTCAGACTAAAGCAGACACACACAAAGAGGAGGCAGGAGCGCCAGGGCTCCGCGTCCTGCTTTTGGTGTTCCTGTGGTCCCCAAGTGAAGACTCTGTTTCTCAGGAAAGCAGCTTCCAAGTGCCGGCTACAAAAATGTATACAAGGTCTTCCAAAGGAGTAGTAACTTTATATATGAAAGAAAATGGGTTCACCTTGAGGGGCAAAAGGACATTATTCATAAAGAAATAGTTATTCTGGTTTGATGTCTCAGATGACAGAGCAACACCAACTATTCCAAACTGTCATTTGAATGAAATGCTAGTTTCTATGTTCCAGGGTTTTGACTAGCTTAGTGAGAATGCATGTCGTTATCTTTAGTCTGTAGAAAGGTGAGAAATCGTGGTTCTGGGGGTATATAATGTTTGCCCACTATTTCAACCACTGCAGGACAGAGCCAGGACTAACAACGCGTTCTGGCCGTCAAAGCCAGAGTTCTACCCACCAGCACTCTGCAAATCTCTATGTGGCTAAGGATGGATCCTGCCCTCCTCGTCCTAGGCTAACTGCAGTTTTCGGGAAAGATTGTTTTGAAGAGGACTTGAACAATCAGGACAGGGCTGAAGTTAGAAAGTAGGTAGATCTTGGTGTATCGGCAGCTGCCGTTATTACTGATGACATAATTCCTTCCCACAGCAGGAAGCACCGATGAGGAAGTGGTGGTAAAGAGAGGTGCAGAAGCATTTACAAGGATGAGTAAAGCAGCCTCCCTTCATTAGCCTGGGTCCTGGGTGGTGGGTACCCCACTCTTTCCGGCACCATATGAAATGTGAGAATCTGGTTTGCCGGGATGCAGGTACCTCCTCACTCACTGGTAGGCGCTCTGTCCTGTGGTGCGATGGTCCTTTCTTCCCACACGTTCTTTCACCCAGTTTAGGATCCAGCTAGATTGTGAAAGCTAAGGTTCTCCAAGCGCAGCCCCCTTTTAGGTCTCCCCTTGCCACAGCTCTGGGATGTCCCCCATGTACTCTGTGAAGCTGCTTGAGTCTCCTGCTGGACCTGGGATCCATGGCTTCTGAATCTGCAGCTGTCTCTGGTTCCTCCCTTCCAGGCCATGCCAAGTGCTGCCTTTCCCATGCTCTCCTGGAGACTGAAACGTCCTAAGAAGGCTTACTGGTCTCTCCTGCTGCCTGGCCCTCAGCATAAATCCTACTGGGGGGAGGGGGAAGAGCCTCTTACCTAGTCTGCTGGCCAGGAGGCTTTGATGCCCCCTCTTTAGCCACCACAGCCTCACCTGAGCGCCTCACAGAGAAGGAGAAGACTGCCTATTTTAATTGGAAAGAAAGAACACATGCAGGTGAACATAGAATTAAAGAAAGCATTAAAAAGAGGGGGAAAAAAGCAAGGAAAGAAATGCCTGGGATACTGAGGTGAAAATCAGTATGAACACAAACAACAAGTCACTCCAGGTCCTTGAAAGGTACTGTCGTGTCACCACACTGCAACCAGTGTGCGGCATGCTGTGTGCCTGAAGAAGGCTTTCGAAATTTATGCTCTTATTCAAAAGCATAAGAATAAGGAATATAAATGCCCCTCTCTTCTATGGATGGTAATATTAAGTTTAATAAGCCCATATTCCATGTGCCATACTACTTTGAAAAATTTCAATACCTTGATTTCTGTATTATTTTAAGTGTGGCACTTAAATGTGTGGGCTTTAACTAACTAACTAACTAACTAACTAACTAACTAACTAATTAGTTAATTTTGATGCTGGAGATTGAACTCAGTAGGTCAGGCAAACGCTCTCCCATTGAACTATAATCCCATCCTTGGGTTATCGGGGCAAGGTCTTGTTCTGTAGCTCAGGCTGACCATGAGTGCTGGAATTCTGGGTATGCAGTCAGCACCTCACTGCCCTTTGGCGAGCTCCTGCTTAGGGGTGTTCCCGCACACTCTATATCTTTACTCCCCACTCCCAGCTGAAGAGCGAGGCTGACTTTTCACCTGTGTAGTTAGTCCCTCTCAGAGCCAGCTGATGTCCCTGGCACCTGATGGAGATGAGGGAAAGACAGGGGTGGGCTGCCCCTCCGGAAAGAATTAGAGACAGGCATGGCATGTGAACTTTCCACAAAGTGCTGATATTTTAGAACTTATTTTGTATAAGCCAAACTGCAGGATTTTGTAAAATATTATCTTTGGACTCATCTTTCAAAATAAGAAAAAAAAAAAAAAACCTCCATCCATTAGGATATGCTCTTTTCCAGTTCTCCAAAAATGTTGACATGTTAGCAGCTAGTAGCAGTGAGTAGATACGCCAAACTCACCAAATTGGCAGCTACGTTACTAAGCATTTGGAAAGGCTCTGCCTGACACAGGTCAGGGAAGCAGGCAAGCTGACTGCAGGTCTTCACCTCTCCTTTCTCTCCTCCAAATCCAACCCCCAGTCTCACATCTACCTCAGTAACACACCATTTGCTGTGGCCTCCCCTTCTTTTCTGCCTCCATTCCCAGGGGACTAAGTGGATTCCGGTGGAACATCTTGCTTTCCTCCCTCCTCTTTATCCCCTCAGTACCCTGCCTGCCTTCTAGCCCATTCCTGTTCCTACATATCATTCACAATACCTAGGAACACATTATACCCAGAACCCCTAGTGGCCACGCTTGGCAGGATCCCAGAAGCATTCCTTATTAGGCAACACATAGCCACCACACTCCTAAGATCCAGCCAGGGCGTCAGAAACCAAGGAACAAACACCCGCGCAACATAGACAAGACCAGGTGTCAGCATCCAGGGTTACAACCGACTCAGATGCTTAGACATCAATGTAAAATACAACCAAACAACCAGAACAATATGATCCCACCAGAGCCCAGCAACCCTAGTGCAGGAAGTGGTGAGAAGCCCAACGTAGCTGAAGCACAAGACAAGGGCCTTAGCATAGTCTTTTTTAATATGCGAATGGTCCTTAAAGAGGAAATGAGCAAACCCTTTAAAGAAACCCATGAAAACACAATCTGTGGAAAGGAATGAATAAAACAGGTCAGGACCTGAAAGTGGAAACCCACACTGAGGGGAATTAGGGCCTTAAACGGGAACCTGGAGGCAAGCCTCACCAACAGAATACAAGAGATGAAGAAGAAACTCACAGGCATTGAAGACAAAGTGGAATAAATGGGTATAGCAGTCAAAAAAAAGTGTTAAATCTAAAAAACTCCAGACATAAAACATCCAGGAAATCTGGGAAACTATGAAAAGACCAAGTCTATGACTAATAGGAATAGAAAAAGGAGAAGAAACCCAGACCAAAGGCATTGAAATGTTTTCAACAAAATCAAAGAAGTGAAGTTTCCCAACTTAAAGAAGGAGATGTCTATCAAGGTACAAGAAGCACATGGAACACCAAATAGACTGGGCCATAAAGAAAGTCCTCTTGGCACATAATAATCAAAACATTAAATGTACAGAACAAAGAAAGAATATTAAAAACTGCAAGGGAAAAAGTCCAAATAACATATAAAGGAAGATCTATTAGAATAACACCTGACTTCTCAATGGGGACTCTAAAAATCAGAAGGGCCTGGACAGATGTTCTACAAATTCTTAGAGACTGAAGATACCAGCCCAGACTTACACCCAGCAAAACTTTCAATCACAACAGATGGAGAAAGAAAGGCATTCCAAGACAAAAACCAAAGTTAAGCAGTATCTGTCTACAAACCCAGCCCTACAGAAGGCACTGGGAGGAAAGCTTCCACCCACAGAGGTTAACTACACCCAAGAAAACACAAGGAACAAATAATTCCAGACCAACCAATCAAAAGGGGCAGGCAGGGAGCACACCACAAGAGCAACATGTCAGGAACCAGCAAACATTGCTCATTGATATCTTTCAATATCAATGGTCTCAATTTCCCAATAAAAACTAACAGAATGGATGCAAAAGCAGGACCCATCCTTTTGCTGTATTCAAGAAACACATCTCAACATCAAGGATAGATATTACCTCAGGGTAAAGAATTGGAAAAAGATATTCCAAGCAAATGGTCCAAAGAAGCAAGCTGATGTAGCATTTTAATATCTAACAAAATAGACTTCAGACCAAAAATATCAGGAGAGATAGGGAAAGACACTATGTACTCATCAAAGGAAAAGTCCACCAAGAAGACATATTAATTCTTTACATCTCTGCCCCAATCACAAGGGCACCCAAGTTTCTAAAAGAAATAGTACTATAGCATAAATCACATATTGATCCTAACACACTGATGGTGGTGACCTCAATACCCCACTCTTACCAATAGACAGGTCATTCAGACAAAAACTAAACAGAAATACTGGAGCTAACTGACACCAAAAACCAAATGGACCTTACAGATATTTACAGAGCATTTCACCCAAGTGCAAAAGAATATACTTTTTAGAAGCTTATGGAACTTTCTCCAAAATTGACCACATATCTGGACACAAAACAAGTTTCAACAAATACAAGAAAGTTGAAATAATACCCTAGTCCTATCTGAGTAGTACATATTAAAGCTGGGTATCAACAACAACAGAAATGACAGAAAGCTTACAAACTAATGGAAACAGAACAATTCACTACTGAATGAAAAATTAAGAAAAATCAATAATTAATACAGAAATTAAGAAAAATTAAAAATGTTTTAGAATTGAATGAAAATGGAATCATAGCATATAAAAACTCATGAGATAAAATGAAGGCGGTTCTAAGAGGCAAGTTCACAGCACTAAGTGCCTACACATAAGGAAATTGGAGAGATTTTATACTAACAACTTAACAGCACACATGAAAGATCTAGAACAAAAAGGAGAAATCTAGCAAGAAATAGTTAAGCTCAGGACTGAAATCAGTAAAAACAAACAAACAAACAAACAAATAAAAAGCAATACAAAGAATCGATGAGACAGAGAGTTGGTTTTTTGAGAAGCAGAAAAATCAACAAACCTTTATTCAAATTAACTAAAAGGCAGAGAGAGAGAGAGAGAAAATCCAAGTTAGCAAAATCAGAGAAGGGGCACATAACAACAGACACTGGGGGAGTCAGGAGAATTCTAAGGACATTGTTTAAAAACCTGTACTCCAACAAATTGAAACACCTGAAAGAAGTGGATGATTTTCTCAATACATACTACATGCCAAAGTTAAATCAAGACCAGACAAGCAACTTAAATTTATAACCCCTAGTGAAATAGAAATAACAACTTAAAGTCTCCAATCAAAAGCAGCCCTGGGCCAGATGGTTTGGGCATCAGGTAGAATGCTACCAGAATTTCAAAGAAGAGTTAATGCCAGTGCTCCTCCAACTATTCCACAAAAATACAAATAACAGGAGCATTGCCCAGTTCTTTCTATGAGAACATAGTTATCCTGATACCTAAACCACATAAAGACCCAACAAAAATAGAGCAGTTTCTCTTATGAACATAGATGCAAAAGTTCTCAATAAAATATTTGCAAACCAAATCCAAGAACACACCAAGAAGATCATCCACCATGATCAGGTAGGCTTCATCCCAGAGATGCAGGGATCGTTCAAAATATATAAATCAATAAGTGTAATTCACCATATAAGCAAATTGAAAGAAAAAAAAACCCACATGATCATCTCATTAGATGCAGAAAAGGCCTTGGACAAATTCAACCCACTTTCATGGTAAAAGTCCTGGAGAGATTAGGGATACAAGGGACATACCTAAACATAATAAAGACAATTTATAGCAAGCCTATAGCCAACATCAACTTAAATGGAGAGAAACTTAGAGCTTTTCCACTGAAGTCAGGAATAAGGCAAGATTGTCCAGTCTTTCCATATCTATTTTATATAGTACTTGAAGTCTTAACTAGAGCAATAAGACAACTGGAGATCAAGAGGATACAAATTGGAAAGCAAGAAATAGAAGTCTCTGTATTTGTAGATAAAATGACAGTATACATAAATGACCCTAAAAAGTCCACTGGGAAACTGCTACAGCAAAGTAGCTGGATACAAAAATAACTCACAAAAATTAGTAGCCCTCCTACAAATGACAAATGGAATGAGGTGAAAAAAAATCAGGGAAACAACACCCTTCACAATAGCTTCAAAAAATATAAAATACCTTGGGGGTAACTCTAAACAAGCAAGTGAAATAGTTGTTGGATGAAAACGCTAAGAAACAGAAGAAACTATCAGAAGATGAATCCCATGCTCAGGGACCAGTAGGATTAACATAGTAAAAATGGCCATTCTACCAAAAGCAATGTACAGATTCAGTGCAATCCCTATCAAAATTCTAATGCAATTCTTCACAGATCTTGAAAGCTTTCAATTTTCAGCTTTCCATGGAAACAAAAAAAACCAGGATAGCTAAAACAATCCTGAATAATAAAAAAATCACTCTCCAGATATCACCATTCCAGACCTTAAATTATATTACAGAGGTATAGTAATAAAAACTGCATGGTATTTACACAAATACAGACATGTTGATCAATGGAATCAAACTGAAGATCCAAACACAAATCCACACACTTATGGACGCCTGAGTTTTGATAAAGAAGACAGAAAACATGCTGTTAAAAAGAAAGAAAGAAGGTTGGAGAGATGGCTCAGAGGTTAAGAGCACTGGCTGCTCTTCCAAAGGTCCTGAGTTTCATTCCCAGCAACCATATGGTGGCTCACAACCATCTACAATGAGATCTGGTGCCCTCTTCTGGCATGCAGACATTCATGCAGGCAGAGCACTGCATACATAACAAATAAATGAATCTTTGAAAAAAGAATAAAAGAAAGAAAGACAGCATCTGCACAAAACTCAACTCCAAATGGATCAAAGACCTAAACATAAAATCAGACACACTGAGCCTGATAGAAGAGACAGTGTGAAATAGCCTTGAACTCATGGGTGCATGAAAAGAATTTCTGAACAGAACACCATTAGCAAAGGCACCAAGATCAACAATTGAAAAATGGGACCCATGAAACCAGCAAACGTCTGCACTACAAAAGACATCATCATGTTGACAAAGTGGCAGCCTACGGAATGGGAAAAAAGTGTTTACCAACTACACATTCTACACAGGGCTAATATCCAAATATATAAAGAACTCAAAAAACTGGATATCAAGAAAGCAAACCCCCCCCCCAATGTAAAAATGGAGTACAGATTTAAAACAGAGACTTCTCAAAAGAAAAACCATCAAATGGCTGAGGAGCACTTAAAGAAATGTTCAACACCCCTAGCCATTAGGGAAATGCAAATCAAAACTACCCTGAGATTTTTATCTTATATCTGTCAGAATGGCCAAGATCAATAAGACAAACGGCAGCTCGTGCTAACAAGAATGTGGAGTAAGGGAACACTCATCCTTTGCTGGTGGGAGTGCAAACTTGTACATCCACTGTGGAAATCAGTGTGGGGGTTCCTCAGGAAGATGGGAATTGATCTACCTCACAACCCAGCTATGCCACTATTGGGCATACTCCCAAAGGATGCTTCACCCTCCCCCACAGAGACTTGCTCAACAGTCATCATTGCTGCTCTACTCATAATACTTCCAGAAACTGGAAACAAAAGAAAACACAATTGCAGGTAAATGGAAAGGAACAAGAAAATACCATGCCTTTTCTTCAAAGGAGTCTCACTGGGGAAAGAAACTACTTTTAAGGGTAGGACATATACCCAGCAGTGGATGCCAACAGAAAATCAACTCAAGGGCATC
Source organism: Acomys percivali (assembly GCA_907169655.1). Lineage (NCBI taxonomy): Eukaryota > Metazoa > Chordata > Mammalia > Rodentia > Muridae > Acomys > Acomys percivali. The sequence goes on along the minus strand of OU015744.1, from coordinate 147,827,481 downwards.
TTGGAAGGTTCCTTGATTTATTTATTTATTTTTTACCCTACAGGTTTTGAATATATATTATGGTTTCTGGTTTTGTATTTTTTAATGGGATTCCTGAATGTGTGAATGAATCTGTCTCTGTGTCTATATGTTTCTTGTGCCTTTTGGAGGCTTTTTTCCTTCTGTTTGTTTTGTTTTATTTTGATTTGTTTTTGTCCAATATTATATTTATTATATTATTATCCCTTAAGGCCTGTTTGTTTTCTAATAAGGGTCATAAAGGGGATGGATTTAGCTGGGAGGGGAGGTGGAGAGCAACTAGGAGGGGGAGAGGAAGGGAACCCATAATCAGAATATATTATATACAAAAATAAATCCATTCTCAATAGGAGAAAAACAACAACAAAAAGATTATGAGCTGCCCTCGCGTCTGTATCTTAAAGGCCACTAAGTGTGCAAACAGGTGCTAAACACCAGATTCTGTGCCTATTTTCCAGGGATATTTTCCTTATTGGAATTGCTGTGAAAAAAAAATCTACTTTTGAAGATGGAGCTGACTTAGGATGGATTCCCTTCTCTTTCTTCTCCTTCCCCACACATCCCCGTCCCCTCCAGTCGGACCCACACAGCTGCCAGGCTTTTCCAGGTGTCAGCGTTACAACAGCCTCCCCAACAAGACTGTCTAAAGTGATGGACATGCCCCACACCTGCACCATCCAGTGTGGCAGCCGTTAGCTGAATGTGGCCACGGAGAACCCGAGAGGTGGGCCAGTGTGTGGGCCAGTGTGTCGGAGGAACTGAATTCATTGTATTTAAATTAAGGTTTACTTATTTAAACCACACACATATTGCTGGTGGCCACAGATTCGGCGACTCTGACCTTGAGTTAAGATTGCCGGGGCAGCTGGAGAAGGCCTAGGCTTTGAAGGCAGCCTCTCTGCTTTCGAGGGCCCCCTCCCGCAGCTCCCTTCAAAGCTGTGACTGAGAGCGAGAAGGTGGGGCCAGCTTCAGTCTTCCTGCTTGCCAGTTCAGTCTCTTCCTTTTCATCTTCTTATTTAAAAGCCACACACTAGGTTTTGATGACGAGCTGGATTCGTAACAGTTTGGCCTATGTTCATCTCAGAATTATTGTTGATTCTTGTTTTTTGTTTTTTTTATTTTTGTTTCAATACAGGGTTTCTCTGTGTAGCCTTAGCTGTCCTGGACTCACTTTGTAGACCAGGCTGGCCTTGAATGCACAGTGATCTGCCTGCCTCTGTCTCCCGAATGCTGGGACTAAAGGTGTGTGCCACCATACCCATTTGGGTATGTCATGCTCTGTGTGTGTGTGTGTGTGTGTGTGTGTGTGTGTGTGTGTGT
>OU015744.1:147800327-147821751 GCA_907169655.1 Acomys percivali | reverse complement strand
TGCCTAGGCTAGCTGACCATAAGCTCTAGGGATCCACCTGTTTCCACTTCCCCAGCTCTCAGGCTAGAGACAATGCATCTGACTTTTTTCATGGGTGCTTGGGCTTTGAACTCAGGTCCTTGTGCTTGTGTGATAAGCACTTGTGGAGTGGCCTCCCCTAGCCCTGGTAATTGCTATATCCTCTTAAGTGTCCCCAGTACCCAGTAACTTTTGTTTGTTTGTTTGTCTGTTTCTGTTTTTGCCAAGGGCATTGAACCCACAGCCTTTTGCATGCCAGGTCAGTGCAGTACCATTGAGCTACACCCCAACCTGTGATTTTACATTTTGTTTTTTTTTGAGACAGAGTCTCACTAAGTGGCTTTGAGTCACTGTGAAATATAGGCTGGCATTGAACTTACGATCTTTCTGCCTTGGCATCCAGAGTTTAAAATCCTGAGATTTTAAACCTGTGCTGTCAGGCCCAGTTCCTGGCAAGTTTTAATGAGTAGACTATGCAGTAAATGATAGGACAGCATCTCCCACATTAAGACATGAAAGACATTGGTGTTCTCTCCTTCCCCTTCCTACTCCCTGTCTTGTCTCTCATGCTGGAGAGAGCTAGCTGAACACTTTTTTCTTTTTATTATAATTTATTCAGATTATATCCCGATTGTTACCCCTTACTTGTATCTTCCTGCTCCCACCCTCCCTTCCTCTTCTGTCCTATTCCCCTCCCCTAGACTTCTGACAGAAGGGGACCTCCTCCCCCACCATATGACCACAGCCTATCAGGTCTCATCCAGATAGCCTACGTCCCCTTCTTCTGTATGACAATGCTCAAGTGGGTCTGTGGAGAAGCTGAGTTACTGAGGCCTCCTGCCCAAAACCACATGCACTATTTAGTTTGCAACCTTGGGAGAAACTCTGAATTCCTGACCCATAGAAACTGCTAGGGAAGAGTTCACTAAGTTTATGTGTAATTTGGAGTAACTTGCGACACAGACAAACTTAAGTGACGTCAATTAGTTATAAATAAGTGCAACAAAAATTTTCCTTCCCATGACAGGCGACCTTCTAAGTGAGGATGAAGGTGCTCTCCTTTACCATACACCGTGCTCTCAGAGTTTACTCCACGGCATTAACTATTTAAATGTCTGTCTCTTTCATTATCTTACATATTGGATAAAAGATGGGGCCGGGGGGATGGGGAGAGGCTACTACACTATCCTGTAAAAATACTCCAAGGATGATTGAGACAAAGGGGGAGAAGCTTTAAGCTCCATCTCCGCTGTAGTATTCATGCTAGTTACTCTTACGTCTCACCAAATAGCTGACAGAAACGACACAAGGGAAGAGATCTCATTCTGCGTCACAGTCTCCCATCTATTCCGGCCAGGAAGGCACGCTAGCCAGGGGCTCCATGGCCACCAAGGTGTCGGCAGCTGTTTGCTCCACGGTACCAGTCAGGAAGCAGAAAGCTGGAACCAGAACTAGAATAGCAGCCCATAAGGACCCCTCCTCCCAACCTTCCCCTGTCCGGAGACCCACTTCTTCCAGCTAGGTTCTATCGCCACCATTAAAGGTTTCGTAACCTCTCAAAATAGCGCCACCATCTGAGGGTCAAACATTCCAATGCACGAGCGTGCCTGCACACATACGCACGTGCACGTTCGGTGGCAGCGGCAGCGGCAGCGGCAGGCATTCTAAGTTCAAACCATAGCAAAAACTTTCCGTTTTGATTGGAGATGGTTAGTATGCAGAAAGGCCTCTAATAGAGTGTCAATGGTTCTTCTTTGCCCTGTGTTCAAGCATAGAAAGTAGTTGGACTCTTACTGTAATACACGGTAGGCAGCCTCACTCAGAAGATCTCCCTGGAGCTGTAGGTCTGTGTCATGCCTAGCAAGCCTGGGGTGTCCGGCCTTGGCCAAGTACACATTGAAGACACGTAATTTGCCAGCTGTAAAGAGCATTCAGCTTTTTGAAAGCCGAGCTACATAGTCATCTCAGAATGGCGCAGGCGACATCCAGTTAATGCCATGGGGTCCCTGTGAAGTGACAACCTGCTGTCCGTGTTGTCAGACTTTGCGGGACCTGGAGTGTCATGTGTAAGCCGAGTCACAATGATGACCATGGTGCCCTGGGCCTTTAGTTTGCTCGTCATCCAAATACTAGTGTAAGAATATGCTGGGTGATTAGACTAACAGCTCCCCCTAACGGTGTTAATTCAGCTCCAGCGCTTACGATGTGGCCTGGCTCCCCTGGGCCCTGTGGTCCCCTGAATGAAGGGGCTTAACTCTGGTGCACCTTGCCTCAGATGCGCGTGGAAGACCCATCATTGCCAGGCTCCATGAGTTCTCACAGCTGTCGCAGTAGAGAAACAAATGATTCCTCAGAGGAGAGAATGTAGACTTTTCGCCCAGATAGTCAGGGGGAAGGAAGCCTTAGGAAGAAGTTGGCCCTCAAGGACAGGCCCCGCACGTTTCCTGTTTAATGAATGACATTCATTGTCCACTTAAGCTATCTGCTTGATAAAACAACCCCCTTGCCAGAGGCCGTGTGTGGAGAAGACATGGGGCAAGGAAAGGGCGGGCCTCACACAGGGAACAGGAAACAGGAACTAGCCTCGGTCAGCATTAGCACAGCACAACAGAGAGGGCAAGGGCAGCAGGCACCGGGCCACTGTGGAGGCCAGGCATGTTTCTTGTCCTGTGTTCACTCTTTTCCCACCTGTGACTGGAAGGAGGGGGCCCCGCAGTTGTGTGTAGGTGTGGTCTTTGTACAGGACAATTGCCAAAGTAACACAACGCTTCCTTGTGACTGTTCTGTTGGATGACCCTTCCCACACCTTTGCTCCTGTAGGGAATTCTGAATTCATATATCATTTTCTTTCTTTCTTTCTTTCTTTTTTTCTTTTAAAGATTTATGTTTCATTATTATGTATATAGTGCTGTACCTGCACATACCCCTGCAGGCCAGAAGGGGGCATCAGATCACATTATAGATGGTTGTGAGCCACCATGTGGTTGCTGGGAATTGAACTCAGGACCTCTGGACAAGCAGTCAGTGCTCTTAGCCTCTGAGCCATCTCTCCAGCCCTCATTTTGCTTCTTGTAGAAAACATAGTAGGCATTTTAGTATGTGCCTGACCTTGCTCAAGGGCGGGCCTGCACAGTCTTGTTTAAACTACATGACCTAGGAGCTGGAGAGATGAGTCAGCAGTTAAAGTGACACACACACACACACACACACACACACACACACACACCAAAACAAAACAAAACAAAAAACCCCTATATAACCTGGCTTGGCTCCTTATTTGCTCTTACCTACAGCTCAACTCATTAAATCCAATTGGATGCTTGACCTTGAGGGGACCAACTTGTCGGGACTGAGCTGATTCAACGCCCTCTTTGGCGACATTGGAGTCAGTATATCAAGAGGCTGAACAAGATGCAGGCTGAGGCTGGTGCCAGAACCGAAGGGCACGCTAAGCTCGGCTGTGCTAGAAGTGGAGGAAGCTGCTCGGAAGGGACAGGAAGAGGGAAGGCACGCATGGCGAGACACCCAGGGCGAGAACTGTACTGGGCCCTAGCACTTCAGCTGCAGGCCCCGCCCCATTTGGCTGCATATGACTGTTTCCTGCCTACATTTCCAGCTCTGAATGGGCCATGTGTTGTGTCTTTACAGTCGAATCCTTTCCACTTAAGCTAATCTGGTGTATGTGTGTGTGTGTGTGCGCGCGCGCGCGCATGCGGCTATCAGTTCCCACGTACACATACATAATAATTCTGGAGAATCGCTAAGTCTTCTAACGAAGCCACTGGTTCTGAGGAGACCAGCGGTGAAAGTTGTCCTGTCACTACTTGGTAGCTAAAGCAGCCCAGCCCAGTGAGGTGCCAGGAGGACATGGATGACTTTGGTTGATAAGTGACAGACAAACGGTGCCTCTTGATGTGGTCAAAGGTGGAGCACTTTGGCCAACACTTATTGTAGCTGAGAAACGTTAACAAAAATGTGAGCTGAGTCAGCACAGTGATTGTGTATGCATACATGTATGTATATAAACGGCTGCTCACCGTTTCTCATTCTTAGCACACTCATAGGCAAGGTCATCAGCTCTCCCAGGCATCTGCTGAGATTTAAAGGTCTGCTCGTGCTAACTGTAGGATTTAATCAGGAGTGGGTAATATGAATGTACGCAATAAAGAATCTCAGAGCTTACCTGCTGCAGACATTGCCAGCAGCAGACCCCCTGGCTATGCAACTTGTAATTGAAAATCTACACATTTTACCTTCATCTGCCGTTTTTCTAATTCTATCCAACAAATGGCTATTAAAATAATATCTTTTCTCCGCCTACCAAAAGTTATGCTTTATAGAAAGCATTGATTCTTGCATAGTGATGATTTGGGTTCTTTTTTTTAAATTGGTATTTTTTAAAGGTTATTGAAACTGTAGGAAGGATTTTTTTTAATTATTATTCTGAGCAGTGATAAATTTCATAAATAGGAAGCAGCAATTAGAAACACTGAGGTGAGTTTCTTTGGAATGCTTCCGCATGCCGCTGAGCTATCAGGAACTAAAACAATAGAGCTGGGGACCCGGGTTTCTTTTCACTGGTCCCTTGAAGAAGCTTTGTTCTTCTGTTCATTTTTTTCCCTTCGTGGGAATTCTGCTCCTCAGGCACAGAGGCTAATGGCAGCACAATGAAAAATTTTCTCATCTTCTCTCTTGCTAGATTTCTTTGGGTGTAGAAAATTCCCAAGGAATAACCAAACACCACCACGAAACGGTATTGATATTATTATGGGATTGCATCAATAGCATTGGCTGTTTCATTTCCATCCACTTATCAGACATATTTACTTCTCAGATATTTCCTTAACCGGAATTGACTGTACGATAATTGCCTATTTCTTTGGTCCATTGGCTGTTAACCTTGAAGTGACTGGGGTAGAGCTGGCGAGGCCTTCCCTGTCAGGCCTGACCTCTCACTATGCTGGAGAGAGCGCTGCCATGACAACGGCGACAGATGTCAGCTAAGCAATGTGCACCCTAGAAAGACTCCTGTATTGGGAAAATCGATCTTGTAATGGTGCCACGGAGCACATTCGCGGAACTGCCAAGTGTTCTAGGCTTAATCATTTATTTCATCTAGCAGAGAGAAGAAAACATAAAAGAAATGAAATGAATTTGACCTCTGTCTTTTGAGTGACTTTAGTGCTACACTGAATTCTAGCAAGTGCCTCTTATGAATTTTAAAAAATTACATTAGGAATAACATTTTGAAGTGAAATGACTCTTGTAATGCCAACCCTCCAGAAACAAGTTATTTCAAATGTCAGATACATAATAGTCATTTGCTATTTTCTGTGTATGTTCATGGGGTTAGCTCCATCTTGGGTATGTTTCAGGCAAATTATTACAAAGGAACCAGGAACGAACCAGACCAGAATAGCTCGGCCTTGGCTCTCGGCATTTTGTCTCAGCACCAGGCTGCTTCTTTTGTGCTGTTTTTTCCCAGGTTTAGAGTGGCATAAAGAGCCAGTGCGTATTGACAGCTTTCAGGGTCTTCTCAGGTTCTGCAGTCTTCCAGTGGAATGCTTGTTCTTGCTGGGGGTCTCCAGAGTGAAGTTTGTCTCCCTGACAGTTAATCTGGAGACAGCCTTCCATCGCCCTGATAGGCTTGTCATTCATGCCTTGACACCTCTCATTCATCTGAATCTGGCCCTGCTGGGTATGCAAATGATCAGAGGGCTGAAAACCATAATCCCTCAACTGTGATGGCCAGTATGTCAATGTCACCGCGCTTGGAACAAGCCACTCTATCAGGAGTCAGGAAGAGGTAGAAGCTTCTAAGCTCAGGGGCCCAGCATACTTATGACCTTTCCTTGGCTGGGGTCAGAACCGGATTTCTTTAAAAGCAAACACAGCCCAAACCCGAACCAACCGCCCTCCCCTCCCCCCAGCTTAGAGACTGCAGACAAATCTCTCTGATAACCTTGCCCATAATAAATAAATATCATCGAGAATGATTATGGCGAGAGGGGTCTCAGAAGATTTTCAATGCGATATGTCTGTCTCTTGTGCTGGGGGATATTTTATTGCATTTTTGCCCTCAAGTGGAGCTGACGGGAGCCAAGCTTGTAATTTAAATCAATAAGAACCCTTTACCATGGCCATAAAATACTTGGCTAAACCTTTGAAGTGGCCACAGTTGAATGCACAGTGAACACAGTATAAATGTGCCTTAAGATGTATTGTATGAGACCACTACTAAAACAGCATTCAAAGGCGCCGGCCTTGAGCATCTTTTGTGAGTGATGGGAGAGGGTCTCAATTGCTTTTGTTCATTTACATGCCCCGATCACGTCACCATGCGAAAGTCACTCCAAGCACATCACTTATTTGGCACATCAGCCGGCACTGCCTTCTGCTCTCTTCTCTGCCCTCTCCACATTCTCCTTGGTGAAGCTGCTGGGACTTGGATTCCCGGTGAAACCAACAACTCTGTTGCCTGCTCTGGGAGAATGGAACAAAGGCTGAACACACCATGGGTGACTCACACAGCTGGCTGGGAAGTGAAGTCACCACAGGGAGGTGGCAGCTCCTCTGGGACTTGCTTTTAGAGTGGCTTCCTTTCCGGGTGGGTGGTCTCCAGGAAACTGGTTATTATGCCTGAAAAGATGGTGCACCTGCCCACACCTTGTGCTTTCCCGCCTTACTCTGGCCTTCTCTTTGTCCAATCCTGTCTGCCTTTGTCTTTTTGTGAGAACTAGTAGACAGAAGCATGCTTCCTAACCTTTCTCTTCAGTCTTCCCGTTGGTCCCTTCCTCTATCTTCCATCTCTCGGATTGCAGCATCCTCTTCCATCTTGTATTAACACAGTGGTAGTTGTCTGCACGTGGAGCTAGTCTTACAGGAATGCCATACCTGGTTGGTAGCATGGCAGCCATCATGCCAAAGGCTCAGGCTTAAACCCAAGGTGACAGTCACCCTGTTTTGGAAGCACAGATCAAATGCCTTTGCCAAGAATATGGGCCACTGTCGTGGCATGACAGGATATACCATCCCTGAAATTTCTGGGTCTCAGGATGGCACATATCCCAGAGGCTAGGGAGATGAATACACATACTGTGGGACCTCTCTTCTTAGAAAAGAATAGTTTTGGAATGGTCCATCTGAAGGGTCTCAGGTCTGACTCTCTTCAAGGATAGCATCATGCATGTTTGTTGTGAGTAAGTTAGATGGCTATTTTACTACGTGGCCTCTGAGAATCTAACATGATTTGATGAATCCTGGTGTTTCAGATGTTTGTAAGGTTCCTTTTGTCTTTATGTGGGGTCAGAGTCGACAGGGGCATTTGTGTTTACAAATGACATTTAACGATGTGTGTGAACAAGCTATTACAACTATAACCAGATTTTATGTATTTATATTGAGACAGGGTTTCCCTAGGTGGAACAAGCTCATGCCAAACTCTTGGCCCTTCTGTGCCACCTCCTGGTGGCTGGGATTGTGGAAATGTGACACCACGCTCAGCTCTTGCAAGCTTTAAGGGTATGGACACAATTTAATGTTCGGAACTCGTTTGGGTCCTGGTTTGAATAACGCCTTGTAAAGAAGATATAGATCTATAGATACTCACCAGCTGGCCAACTGGCAAAATTATCCGGGAGTTTGGGTGATTATTGGATAGTTAAAACAAACAAGGAGGCAGGGTTATTATATACAGATAAACAAGGAGGCAGGGTCCATGGTATCTAGCTGACCAAAGTGAAAGGGTTAGCCAGTCTCAGTAGGTGCAATCTCTGTAGAGGAACAGTCTTCAGGCTGTAAACATTGGTAGGGGGCAGGGCAGGAGAAAGCAATGATGGACATTTTCTGCATCCATTATCAATGCCAGCACACGGACCAGCGGAAGGTCTTACCATCAGTCTGAGCCTTACCCACGGGTCGGGGAGGCCTTGCATGGGTCTGGGTCCTAATGTTAGCAATACACGTTCATCCAGATGGTCACACATTCAGGGCTTCCCCTGCTCCCCACAAAAAGGCACACACTTTGTGGGGTGGTTGTGGGGATTATGGGGAAGGCATAGAAGGCACCAAGGCCTTTGCTGGCTTGTGCTGTTAACTAAATAGTTGCAATGTCCCTCACTAGTGAGCCACTGGGAAGTGTCCCATCCGCCTCCCGTGTACCTAAGAGGGCTCTGAGAGCCTGGGATCCAGAAGGCCAGTGGCTAGGAGCATCAGGGACAGTGACCATGAAGAGACTCCCACCTTAGTTTTTTCCGTTTGTTCAATTAAGTTTATGTAACAGATGTGACCACCTTAGATGGTGGAATTTAACAGGCCATTTAGAATACTGTCTCGCTACAACTTTTATCTAGTTCTGACATGTCCTCATCATCCCAACAGAGAACTGCGCCTAGATAGCAATCACTCACCATCTCCCCACTGGCCCCTAGCAGCCATCAGCCTGTATTACGTTTTTTATTTAATTTTCTTATTTTGGATGTCTTCTGTAAATGCAATCATACACCATGTGATTTTTAAATGTCTGCATCCTTTGGGCTGCTGTACGGCTTAGGTTCTTGCACGTTCATGATGTGTCAGAATGCCGTTATTTTTGTGGAGAATATCCCACGTTTCCTTTCTTTCATCATCCATTGATGAGCATTTGTGTTGTCTTTCTATGTTGACTGTTAAGAAGCTCCCTGGGCAAGTTTTTGTTTAAGATCTGTATGCTTAAGATCTCTGGTTATATATATCCAGGTCACGTGGTGGCTTTAGTTATGGTTTAATAGTGATGTGTTTGTGTGTCAAGTTGACAAGGGGGTCAATTGCTCTCGTTAGTTTTTTGTCAATTTGACACAAGCTAGAGTCATGAGGGGAAGAGGAAATGTCACTTGAGGACCGTCAGATCGCCCCTGCGAGTGAGTCCACAGACATTTTCTTGATTACTGATTGATATGGGAGGATCCAGCTTACGCTGGGGAAGGCGGTCCTGGCTTGTAGGAGAAAGCAAATGGAGGAAGCCAGGAGCATCAGGCTCGTTCTTCCAGGCCTACTTTGTTCCTGGCTCTGTATTCCCACCTTGAATCCCTATGCTAGTTTCTCTCTGTGATGTACCGTGATGTGGGAGAGTAAAGACGAATAGACCATTTCCTCCCCCAGGTGACTCTTGGGCATGGTCTTTACCATCAACAGAAAGCAAACTAGGACAACGGCAGCCCCAGGTCACCACGTGCTGTAGGCTTGGGTTATGTGGGCGACACTGGGGCTGAAAAGGGGTAAATAGGCCATAGCTTGCTGACATTCTCATGGCAGTCAGGCCTACACCCTACAGTAAGAAGTAAAACCAAAAGGTAAACACAGAGCAGCAAAGAATTCTGGGAGAGGTTTCCTTCTCCAGCCATGTGCTATGAAAGACACCGAGCATTCAGCTGCTTCCCTTTTGACTCTGTGTGACTGGCATTGGCCTCCAATTCCAAACACACCACCTGGAGGAGTTCCATGTAGCTGTCCTGGACTTTGTGCTATCCCAAGCCAGACCCTAGATGATACTCTAGATGGTTGGTCACGATCACTCGGGTTTTGGGCCATCTGGGGCAGAAGCCTGGAAAAACTACCCTCAGTGTTCCCAACTTGATCTCTGTGAACATGAGGTACTGTTGCATTCTGGGATGAAGTCAGTGATGTAGAACAGAGAACGACTCTTTATGATGGCCCTAGATATCCTGGTCAGGCAGGCATGCCTATGGAACAATTACGTGAATAGGATTCCATTTGGCTTGGCCTATGGGACATCCCTCTTTTAACAATGCATTTAGCAGTCTGAGACCCTGGCTTGCATGTACTGTACACACACCCCCTCTCTGAACAGTACACTTAGCAGCACATTGGCATCCTAGGACCTCCACCTGCATGGAGCTACATGCACACCTAACTGTGAACAGTGAAGTAAATTTCTCCTTGCTCAACACTTACTAAACATAGACAGATTGTATTTAATTGTACTAGTTATGTCTGAGTACAAGAACGGCCTTGCTGAACTAATTTTGGGTGCACTCATAGTAAGATAAACCATGTCCTTTAAGTGAACATTTAGGAAGAATTCTGTATTTACCAACTTTTGCATATGTATATGTTGTGCTTATGATGCAAATCAGATACATTATGGGAATATGCATAGAAAAGTTATGTAACATGAGCCTACCAATCAAATTAGAGGACCACCCAAACTAGGTCCCTAGTAACCAAAATTTTCCCTTTAAAGTCCATAAAAGAAGCCTCAGGCAATAACCTGGGCCCTTGGGTACTTTTCACTCTAGTGGCCCTACCGTCACCACCCTTGTATCAGCCCTGTGCTGCAGTTTTGTTTAAAGAGTTGCTTTGCTGTTTTCATACTGTTGTTTCATTTGTGAATAAGATACCAAGAGACTGGAAATCCCTGGTGCAGAATTCAATCATGAGTGAAGGAGGAGACGCTTCAGGTCAGCCTGTGTCCCAGGGTCAAGTGTGAGTATCATGCTGTTAGCCCCTCCAAGGCCTGTGCTCAATCCTGGCCCTATTCTGATTTAAGGGCCGCTGGGTTCATTGGCTTCAGAATCCAGCCCAAGTCGCCAGCCACCTAGACTCTTTGGGTTCCTTAGTTCCCTGTCCAGCTTCATCTCCTGGGGCTCCCAGCAGCCTTGTGTCCCCCATTCTGCTGTTGAGAGACCACGGCATCCTATGTGGGCTGGCTGACACCTACTGTGTACGTGTGCACAAACTCGCAATGAAATGCCTTTTCTCCTGCCCTCTCTCTGTATTTGCCAGGTGCCTGTCTAAAGGCTCTGTGATTGTTAATCTCAATTTTGAATCTACTTGACTGATTGGGAGACTAGTAAAGTCCTCCGCTGGGTGTGCCGGTGAGAGTGTCTCCTGGGAGGGCTAACTGAAGGGAGAGACTTGCTGTAAACGCGGACAATGGTGTCCTGCCAGACCGGTCCCAATGGAGAGAGCCTGATAGCTTCCTGGATGACATGGAGCCGACTGCTTTTCTCTGCCCACCACCACAATGGGCTTACACCTCAGAAGCCAACATATCCTTCCTCTTTTAAGTTGACTTCTAAGTATTTGGTCCTAGCAACAACAAAACAAAACAAATAAAACAAACAAACAAAAAAACCCAACCTAAGCTCTTATCGCCCTGCCCACAGCAGACAGGCCGTATGCATCAGTGGACAAGGGTCTAGATGCCTGGCGGTCCCTCCATAGAAAGAGTGAGCAGGGGGGCACATCAGGAGTGGTCAGTAGGCGGTGCTCTGTGTAGGCTTTCCGTCCTCTTTGTTGTCATTTCTCTCTCTTGCATTGCTCGTCTCACACTTAGTTGTTGGTACATCCCTAATTACCTAGAGAGCCTTCTGCTGTGCCTGGTGTGGGTGTTTGAGTTTGGACACCCAGAACACCCATGGGCACCCCTGCACCAGGACAGCAATGCTAGCTCTCCCGTGGAGGATGAATCGGAGACATGTTTCTATTTTACATTTATTTGTTGAACACTATGAGGGGATTTTGGTTACAATGAGAACGAAGTAGGAAAAGCATGATTCATGCTCTGGCACTAGGCTGATTGCTATGGTCCATAGGTATTAATTTATTATTTACTTAGAATTAGAAGCTACTGATACTCTCACCGCCTCCCTTAGGAAACTGTTTGTGGGTTTAGCCAACTCACTTTGAGGGCAATACCTCAATGACTCTGCCTAAATGCTTCTCCTTTAATTGCATGCCAAGGCCAGATGCCAATGCTCAAGATGGTTGGCACACACTGAGACTGAGAGTGGAGTTCATGTAGACACCTCTTAGTTCTGAACTGGTCTTTTCCCTCCAGAGCATTAGGGTTATTTACAACGTGCAGTGTTTCATCCAGCGTCTTCATCATTTTATAAGCCAAGGGCTCAAGAAACCAAGATCCCCCCCCCCCCATTGGGACACCAGAGCCTGCCTACTATTTCTGAAGATTTAAATGCTTTTGATGCCCGGATCAAGGCCACCGCGTTTAGATGTGGTTTAATCGTGTTCCCCCCTAAGCCCCCTGTAACTGAAATCCTGGCCCTATTGACAGTTGATAGAGCCTTTGTGGAGTGATGCCCAGTGGAAGGTACCAAGATTATTGAGGGCACAGCGTTGAAGGGTAGGGACTGCTTTCTCTTGTTCCCTGCCTTCCTTCCAGGCACTCCTGTCATGGTTTGCCACCATCTGTCACAGTCACCAAAGGCTAAACCAATAGGGCTGTCAGATCTTGGACTTTGAACCACCAAACTGCATGAAATAAACTTTACCTTTTAAGTGCTGCATGTTAGGGATTTCATAATGCTGGGGAGTTGACACATACATCTCGTCTTAGGCAGGGTTTCTATTGCTGTGAGAAAACATCATGACTATAAGCAACTTGGGGAGGAAAGGGTTTATTTCATCTTCCAACCCTCAAGTCACTGAGGGAACCAGGGCAAGGACTCATAGTGGGAACCTGGGGGCAGGAAGCCTACCAGAGACCACGGAGGAACACTGCTTACTGGCTTGCTCCCCATGGCTTGCTCAGACTGCTTTCTTATAGCACACAAGACCACCAGCCCAGAGGTAGCACCACCCACAATGGTGCTGGGCCCTCCCTCGTCAACCACTAATCAAGAAAATACACTACAGAGTTGTCTACAGGCAAATCTTATGGAGGCATTCTCTCAGCTGGGTCTCTCTCCCAAGATGACTCTAGTTTATATCAAGTTGACATAAAACTATTGGGTTTTGTTTGTTTGTTTGTTTTTATAAATTGAATTGGTCAAATGAGCTCAACTATTTACTAAGAAAAATTCATGAAAAATTCTATTCAAGTTTCATTCATGGAAAATTCAGCTCAGCCAAGAATCTGCAGAAGGTGAGGTGGGTCATGAGTTTTGAACTGGAGAACTAGGTATTACCCTGAGGTTCTATTGCTGTCTGGGTGGAACTTACATACAAGAGTTATTTTTAAGAAATATAGACAAACTAGATGTATTTTCATACTGTTATTGTCACAAATAAAAATTTAAAATTATTTTCCATAAAACACAGACAGCTAGGCATGCTGACTCACACCTGCAATCCCAAGATTTAAGAGGTTAAGACAGAAGGATCACAGGATCCAGGCTGCCTCGGCTACATATTAGGATCCTGGCTCACAAAACAAAACAAAACAAAAAAAACAGGGAGAATTTTTTTTCAACATTCCAGACCTTTCTATGTCCTCAGGAAAACCAATTCGTTTCCTAGCTGTCTGCATTCTCCAGTCAGCTACAGAGCCTTGCAAGCTGACAGTGTGAGGAGCCCTCCACTGGTGGCAAGCTGTGGTGTCGATGTGAAACCTCCCACCATCCCGTCCACACTCCACTTCCTGCCCCATCTTATTCTGCAAAAGCTGCTTTGAATCTTCCTGGCTTTGGCTGTGGCTTCAGTGGCTGTGGGGAAGTCATGCTCATCATAAGTTTTTCTCCCCTCAGTGCCGGGATTGAGCCCGTAACCTCACACATGCTGAGCAAGCACTCTATAACTCAGCTACATGCCTCGGCATGTATGTAAAAGTGAATGCACGTATGCTGACAGGCACGTGGAGGCCAGAGGCTGACACAGGGACTCTTCCTTGGTGTCTACTCACCTTATTTTTAAAGGTTGGGTCCCTGGAGTGTTCTATCTCCCCCAACACCGGGATGGGGACTCAGGTCTTCACGCTTGTGTGACAGGTACTTTGCAGATGGAACCATCTCCCCAGCCCCCAGTTACTTATAGCGGATACTTAAATGTTCACTTCTTTGCTCCTAGAATTCCCAGAAGTGCAGGTGAGTTATTTCATGATGTGGTCATCCCCACGGCAGCTGCAGCCATCTTTAAATGAGTACATGACTTCTTACCTCCTGCTTTTCTAGTCCAGGTGTATGACTTTCACCATGGTCTGAAAGGCCCATAGGATCATGGTTCCCTCTGCCTCCCTGGACCAAAGCTCTCCCCACCCTGTTTGCTCCAGCTCCGCTCTTCAGACCGTGCTTCTCAACCTTCCTAATGCTGCGACCCTTTAATACAGTTCCTTATGTTGTGGTGACCGCCCCCAGCCATAAAATCACTTTGTCGCTACTTCCTAACTGTAATTCTGCTACTGTTATGAATCTTATATGTGACCCCATGCGAAAGGGCAGTGTGACCCCAAAGGGGTTGAGGCCCACAGGTTGAGAACCGCTGTTTAGATTGCCTTCCTAAACACCTGACTTTCTCTTCGGTGGCTTGGAACACTAGCTTCCTTTGTCTAGTACACTTAACATTTTCTTTCTGGAGCTGGACTCCCCCCTCTAGCCCCCCACCCCACCCAATTAGGTCTCAGCTTGAGTATTACTTAACTGTCCTATCGTTACTGGTCCCCACAAATCTGCACTGTCTTCCTGCCTTATTTATCACAGCATCTTTATTTCTTTATTACAGCATCATCATCTTCACTCCTCCCTGGGCCTCTGCATTTGGTTATTGCTTCCTGACTTAACTGTTTTCTTCCCTATTAGACTGAGAGCTCCGCAGGTGCAAGCACCACAGGGGTCAGAGCCCAGCAGGATGACAGGCTCTGATCTTGTCTGGTTGCACTCTCAGGTATCCAGTCAGACCTCACTTCTCAGCTTCCTTTAAGGCTCCTTTTCTGGGTGATGAAGTCCCCACCCATGGAGTATGAGAAGAATAGATACATCTAGTTCTGCAGCATTTGCTCAGAGGGATTCATAACTTACTCTTCTTCGCTGATGCCAAGAGCACAGTGAGACCCGTGATTAACCTGACTGTGTAGATAAAGGCTTGCTCTGGGGACTGGCAGGGCATGGATGGACCCGGACTGTGTGCACAGAATAAACCCATGCTTCCCTCAGCCACTCTACTTGGTGGTCTTTGGGTTCTCTGGTTTAGCTTTCAGCCTGGTTGTTGTTGAGCGGGCGAGCGAGACAGTGGCACTTGACCTTTTTACCTGGTCCTCCTGCTAGCATTGGGACAAGAGAGGAGGTAGCCTCCACCACTGTGCACCTGCCACAGATGTTCCCTTGCCGGTGGGCTATCTTCGTTTCTCCTGCCTCAAAGCTCCCTTGAGGCTTGCAATGTCTCGCTGCACCAATGACAGATTTTTTTTTTCTTCCTGCCACCAAAAAGAAAGCAAACTGGAAAGAACACTATGGCCCATGCAGCAAGTGAGGGACGCTCCTCATGTCAAGAAGAGCCCAGGTGGCTATGTTATGGGAGATCTGTGTGAGACTGAATTCCATCTCACAGACAGTGGCAGCCTGTGACCCCTGTTGGAGGAGAGAGTTCCACCCATGTCATCGTACTTACCCCCAAAGTAAATGTCTGTGACATTTCTTTTTTTTTTTTTTTTCAAGACAGGGTCTCTCTGTGTAGCCTTGGCTGTCCTAGACTCACTTTGTAGACCAGGCTGGCCTCGAACTCACAGTGATCCGCCTGCCTCTGCCTCCTGAGTGCTGGGATTAAAGGCATGCGCCACCACCACCCGGCTTGTCTGTGACATTTCATACCTGAACTTTCAATGCCAGATGGATGTACTTGAGTCTCGGCTCCTCGACAGGTGGTTTTGTTTATTGAACTCTTGAGGGAGTGTATGAGTTGGGGGAGTGAGTCCCCTGAGAATGGCCAGTTATGGCTTTAACCATCATGGGAGAATTGTACCCTCTTTTTTTCAGTGAACGTTTTTCTCCCCCATCAGGTTTGGGGTATTTTTAAACTCTACTATATTTAAAGAAAGACGATGCAACCATTTAGCTAATGCCATCCCCTCCCAGAAGCATCATTTTCAACAGAGACATTAGTGCTTGGGGAAAAGGGTGCTGCGGTGCTAAAATAGATCTAGGCAGGGCCCCTCTGTCTGCTCTGTGTGTCTCCGTCTGCCTGTCTGCACAGGATGCTCAAGGCTGGGCCCTGTCCATCTTGTTCCATGTTGTCTCTTTGGTACTTAGACTAGCACCCAGTAGCTGGCTCGTCGAAGATGCTCAATAGTCACTTGCCGAGGAAATGAATACAAGAATATGCAGGACTTCTCAAGGGATATATGAGTTAGGGTGCTGTCAACACTGAGAAAGTTTACTAGACTTTAATCTTCTCAGAGAGTAACTGAATCTTTATGGATATATTAAATCTACATTTTCTACTTCCTACCATGTACTGTATTTCAATGCATTGTGGAAAAAAAAAGTTTCAAATCTATTCCAGTTGTTAGGAAAGCGGGAGACGCTTTCTAAGTAAGAACGACTCAGTGTATTTGCAAGGAAAGTGCTGTTAGAGTCAAAAGAAGTCATGTGAGACAATGCGGGCGGACAACAGGGTGAATCTTGAGCTCACGGAGAAGATGAATTGAGCAGAAAACATCTGTTTTCTCTCTCTGCATCCTGACTGTGGATGCAAGTTGGCCAGCGATTTCAAGCCCCCCTGCTTTGCCTTGCCATGATGAGCAGAGCCCTTGAGCAGAAGAAACCCTTTCTCCCTTAATCTTTTTTTTTTTTTTTTGGTCAGAGTATTTGATCACTCGAGGCAGGGACAAGAATGTGGCCACCTTGTCGAGGTGAGGAAACGGGTGTGGCAAACTCAACTAACAGGGTGGACGATCCTCCAGCCTGAGGAGACATCTGGGAGAACCCAGCAGGTGGTGTGTTTACTACAAATATCTTGAAACATCCTCACACAAAAGTACAAAGGGAGCAGAGCGTGTCCGGTGTCCCTAGTTTAATCCACACTCTACAGGAGCTCTCGGCTAGAGGAATATGGCAAGAAAATGAGCCATGCCGATTGGATGGGAGGGGTAGAGAGAGAGTGTGCATGGTTGTCGTGACTATATATTTGCTGTCACTCTAGAGACAAGGAACGCAAGGGTTAGGAGGCTGATCTGTGTGAGTTCACGTTGGCAGTAAAGGGCAGGGCCCATGCTTACGTCCAGCTCCCCTGACCCCAGTGTGTCAACGTCCAACAGAAAGATAGAGGTGGCTGTGCAATGCAGGAGATTTTCTTTGGGAATGAACCTGCAATCTGGGACACACGCATGGAGGCCATGTGAGAGAACTAAGGGGAACTGCTTCCAAAAACTTCACTGGCCCTTTAATTGCTTGATCTGTGTCTGGTGAATGGAGGCAGTTACTACAGTAAATTCAGTCTTAAGGTCCTAGTTAGGAGTGGCTTTTCTTTTTTAAAGTCAGTTGCTAAGGGGGCATGTCTCAAAGATAAGGTCGGCTCCAGTGAGTGTGGTGGCACTTGTCAGTAAGTCCTAGCAGGTGGGATGCTGAAGCAGGAGGATCACGGGTTCAAAGCCAGCCTGACCATGCAGTGAGCTCCTGAAAAAGGAAATCACTCACAGGCACAGGAAAAGCTAAGGCAGGCGGTTTTGTCAGGTGGGTTTAATGAGCTCCTTTCCTGGAGTGGGTGTCCGTGAGCCCCTGGGCTTCCTTTTGTTTTCCATGGTTCTTCCATCCCATCTTAGTGGCGTGTGACAGAAGCAACTGTAGTTTGTATTGTGGATTTTTCCCAACTGGCATAAAAGAGGGATGGTCTCATTTGCTTTAAAAAGGCCAAGGTGGGTTCAGCTGTGCTCCTTTGATTTTGGTTTGTTTGTTTGTTTTGTTTTGTTTTTGTTTTTTTGAGAC
This sequence comes from Acomys percivali, assembly GCA_907169655.1. Taxonomy (NCBI): domain Eukaryota; kingdom Metazoa; phylum Chordata; class Mammalia; order Rodentia; family Muridae; genus Acomys; species Acomys percivali. The sequence goes on along the minus strand of OU015744.1, from coordinate 147,804,082 downwards.
AGCGATTCTCTCCTGTCTGTAGACCAGGCTGGCCTTGAACTCACAGAAATCCACCTGCCTTTGCCTCCCAAGTGCTGGAATTAAAAAAGGTGTATGCCACCACTGCCTGGCTCAATGGTGCTTCTTAAAGCACCCCTGCATTTAAAGCTGCTCTTGGCTAGTCCAGTAAGTCAAGAAAAACAACACAAAACAACTCCTTCACACCCCCCGCCCCCCAAGCAGAGTCTGAGAGATGGCTTAGTGGTTAAGAGCACTGGCTGCTCTTCCAGATGACCTGGGTTTGATTCTCAGCATCCACACAGCAACTCACAACTGTCTGAAGCTCCAGTCCCAGGGAGATTCAGTGCCCTCTTCCAGCCTCTGTGGGTGCACTGCATGCATGTGGTGCACCGACACACATGCAGGCAAAACATCTATACGTACAAAAATAAAATAAAATAATATATATTGGTATATGAAAAAAAAACCCACCAGCCCCCCTGAAAATGGGGATAGAGAAGACTTATAGTCTAGGTTCTTGGGCCAGAGCCTATCAAAGTATAGATGACCTACTGCCCTAGTGAACGTGGGTCCATTCATCAGACCCCGAGGTGGGAAAAGTGGTCAGGTAGTTAAGTTTTGTTTCCTCCGCAAGAACACCAGCCTACTTGTAAAGTCATCACCCTAAGGTGGTACACGGTGGGAAAGGGTTAGAAAATAAAATGTTGAGACCTCATGTAACTGGTGTACCATCTCAACTCACTGTCTTACCTGTGGCCTAGATGAAAGAAAGGGGCACTGAGCAGGCTTACCTGTGATGGCTGGCATAAGCCCAGACTGTCTTGGGCAAGCTTAAATATTTGCTCCACAATCTAGAGGGGCTATAAAGGAAACCGGCAAGTTTGTGGGCAGAGCAGTTTTGTAAGATCTGCTGAGGCACTGGCTTAGGGATCGTGGAACATTCTAGGGACTGAAACCTCCTTCAGGAGGGTCAGAGCATTGTTGAGCCTTGACATTTGCCCTACCTTTGGGCTTACGGCAAGCCTGTGAACAGGCTTATTCATCCATGCTGGGAGAAGATGCTGTTCTTACATCTCAGGCTACCCTCCTGGGAAGTGTCGGGCTTGCACGTGAGCCATGATGTGACTCGGATCTTACTTTTTCTCTTTTGTGTTGTAGGGCATCTCAAGGACCCGGGTGTCTGGCATAGGATGAGTGTAGGGCTGGATGGCACCAAAAGAGGAGACAGGGCACTTGGCAACACTCCTGCCGCTCTGTATGCTGGCTCTCACGCCGTACCAGCAGAGACGCAGAAGTGTGCAGTGGGCCCTAGCTGTCCAGGGCAGGCACGGCTCCGGCTTTTGGCCTGAAGCAACCACAGGTCCGTTGTGTCTATGACTGCATTGTTATTCTTTGTGGGCTGATGCCTGCCTCAGACGGGAATCGCGTCCCTCCAGATACCCCGTGTCTCATTCCTATAACCGTGAAGGTCATCGCCAGGCCAGGCACCCACACTTAATTCTTTTCATCTCTTTCCATAAGTCAATCTGAAGGCCTCCTTAATTATTTTTATTGCTTTTCTCTGAACTCTTTTCAATTTGCTGGCATATCGCTTTTCGAGTGGCGAGATACTCAGAAGTGTTCTTCAGAGAAATTATAATCTCCTGTGCATGATGTAATGCTTTGGCCTAGGAAGTTGGAAATCACAGCTGCAGTTTGAGCTGCCATGGGTATTATAACCTGCCATCAATTTAGCCATCTCCAATTAGCTTAATTTTATTTTCAGTTAAGGTAAGTGCTTGGCTAAAAGTCAACAAATTTAAATCTGGAGTAGTCTAAGGTATATCTGTACGCGTGTGTAAACCAAAAGCAAAAATAAAATAGTTCAGGAGGAAAAAAAATTCTTGATTTTTGCTCATTTCCCAGTATCCACAATGCATCAGCATCCTCAGCTCAAGGAGACTCTTACTTGGATTGTTGTGAATATTTGCAAATTTTGTTCATTAGACACAATTCTTATTTCCTGTGACACTAACTGTTGTTATTTTCTCTGACTTGATTATTTTGAGTTCACATGCTTTGGCAAGAATGACTACACTGACCACACTGTAATGCTTCCCATATCATCATCATCATCATCTTCTTCTTCTCCTTTTCCTCCTCCTCCTCCTCCTTCTTCTTCCCTGTGGCCTGGATGAAAGAAAGGGGCACTGGGCAGGCTTCTTTTCCTCAGTAAACATGGGGAATTGACTTGCAGTTCAAAAAACAACCTGAGCTAGCTAGGTGTGGTGGGCTGTCCTGGTACGGCAATGGGAGGCCAAGTCAGGGGGGCTGTGAACTTGAGGCCAACCTGGTCCACATAGTGAACTCCTGTCTCAAAACCAAAACCCAAAACAAACAAACAGACAAACAAATAAATAATAAAAATAAAAAATTAGCTTGACCTCAGCTTTATAACACAGTCTCTCCCTGAGATTTAAGCCTGGTTGGCCTTGACATTCAGCTGGTCTTTAGAACAGTTTCATTTTTCACTTTGTATTATTTGTCTGAAGGATCTCAACCAAGACAGTATGGGCAGCTGTAAAGCCCAACGTTTGGAGCTGGGGAGATGGCTCAGCTGGTACCGTGTCTGCCACACAAGTGTGTGGAGCTGCATTTGGAGCCCCAGCACCCACATAAAACATGGTACGGGTGCCTTCAGTCCCAGAGCTGGGCAGCCAGGGACAGGAGCATCCCTGGGGCTTGCTGGCTAGACAGGCTAACCAAACAAATGAGGGATTGTATTTTTTAAAAAATAAAATGGAGGGCTGGGCTTGGCGGCGCATGCCTTTAATCCCAGCACTCAGGAGGCAGAGGCAGGTGGATTGCTGTGAGTTCAAGGCCATCTTGGTCTACAGAGAGAGTACAGGACAACCAAGGCTACACAGAGAAACCTTGTCTCGAAACCCAACCCCCCCAAAGTATGGAGAGCAATTGAGGAAGACACCCAATGTTGACCGCTCGCCTCCATGCACATTTGTACATAGGAGTACATGCACCCACCCACCAGCATGCATACACACAAACATGCACACACACACACACACACACACACACACACACACACACATGCACTCTCTCCTCACCAGCATGCACATACACAAACATACACGTATACATGCAATCTCCCCCCACTAGCATGCACACACTCAAAAACGCACACTACATGTACTCTCCCTCTGCCAGCACACACACACACACACACACACACACACACACACACACACAAGCGCGCACATACAAACATGCACACATACATACACTCTTCCCTACCCCAAAGGTCCAATATTTAAGACTTTGTCAGCACACAGTGAAAACAGGAGGACTCGAAGTTTCTCAGTAGTGAAAGGTCTCAGCTTACAGAGTGGAGCCATGCATAATCAGGTCTGGTGGCCTCTGAGAAATTCAGCATTGACCGAGGCCTTGCCACAGCCCCGGCAGCTACTCTCAGAAGCCATGAGATCTAAGGGTGAAGAGAACTAGCTCCTCTTGGAATTTAGACCCATGAAAAAGCCTCAAATTGTTTTGTTCACAGTGTAAGAAAATTGACCCCTGTTCTTTTTTTTTTTTTTTTTGGTCTTTTTTAGCAAGATCAACTTTATCCAGGGATGGGCAAGTGGGTGAGGGCTGACTCAGGACATAGATTTCATCTGTGTGTTTTGTTTCACAATGAATGCAGACCACATTCTTTCTCTCTCTCTCTCTCTCTCTCTCTCTCTCTCTCTCTCTCTCTCTCT
>OU015744.1:147768348-147800317 GCA_907169655.1 Acomys percivali | reverse complement strand
TCTCTCTCTCTCTCTCTCTCTCTCTCTCTCTCTCTCTCTCTCTCTCTCTCTCTCTCTCTCTGTGTGTGTGGTGTGTTTGGCTCAAAGTGTCAGCACTGTCACCCTCACCCAGGAACTTCTCTGCAAAGTCACATTAATCCCTTCTTCTTCCCACACCCCCTCCTGACTTTGTGTCTTTCTGTAATATACAGTATAATTTATAAAAGTGTGAGCAACTGTGGAATTGTTCTCCTAATAGATTCTGAAGATTCCAATTTCCATCCTGCCACACAAGACTGAAAATGCACTGTGCTCACTTAACTGGATCTGCACCTCATCCCCGTGCTGCGGCAGAAGCAGGTTCAGGTGCAGGTTAAGAGCGCACACTTCCCTCCCGAATACGGGGCTTATTAAATATCTCCCCACAATTAACATCACCATATCAATAAGAATTATCATTAGGTCTTGTCAATCAGGTGCTGAATTTTGCTTCAGGGAAACAAAACAATTTAAATTATGGCAAGCGCTCCCCTTCTTCTTCTTCTTCTTCTTTTTTTTTTTACATGCTTCTCTTTAAATTGGATAATTATGTGGCTTTTCATTAGATTCCTCTAAGCGTAATAGATCACCATATTCACCCTTTGACCTTGCTGATGAATGTCTCTGGTGAGAAGATGTGACACGCAGTGTTCTAATGAGAACAAAATACGGAATAACTGGAAATCTTGTATAATGAAAGCAGATAAAGCAAGGGGAAACACAACAACCTTTAAGGTTGATGAGCAAAATGTATTTGTAATGTGGTACTGATATGGGCTTGGGATTAAAAGAGCTATTTTTGGTCCTAATAATGTGATAGAAACACTGGGTGTCCCTCCCCAACCCCCACCTCCTCCTCCTTCTTCTTCCTTGGTATTAAAAAAGGAGAAAGACATTTTTGGGAAACAACGGTGCATTAGCAAAGCCTGGTCTCAGCTGAACTGCAAGTGCAGATGGAGTGAACCCGCTGGCCTGAGGGGGCTCGAACGACTCCCTGCATCTCAGCACCTGCGAAGTGTAATTGGGAACCTCTCTATTGCTGTCTTTATGGGGGGGTTCAAATGGGAGAGCAGCTCAAAAGGGGAGCCGATCGGTACCCGGGAGGGCTGTAGTCTCACAGAATGTGGAAGAAATGACAGGGGAGGGGGAAGGACACCCCATATACGTACCCTCCCTAAGAAACCTGCTCTGCTGCAGTCGGGCCACACTTTGCCTCTCAAAAGTCCTCATGTTATGCTATTAAAAGGGACGAGACATCCTGCTGTAGGTCAAGGACACACGCAAGTAACCTCTGTTCCCCTGAAATGCCTGACACACAACATCTTTCCTGTGCCACTAGTTTGAGGGGTTGACTCCACACAGCTCTGTTCCCAGGGGCAGTGAATGTGGGATTTGCTGTGGGACCATCCTGTGACCCTGTGATATGCATGGAGACCATGGAAATGGAAGGTGTGCTTTTCAGTTACTCACCTTGCAGTATGATTTTAGGTTATGCCTAAAGAGCAGCCCGTTATGAAAGGCGTGGCTTTGCAAGAACCATCTAAGGACCCAGGGTTGAGGTACGGGTTACTTTATATAATCCTGCAAAGCAATCTATGCTTAATCTGTGGATGTAAGGAAGAGATGGGGCCTTGGTAGTTGGTAAGCTTCCTACATGCCAAGTGCCCTGCTGCAGCTTTGATGCACGGCCCCTCATTTAATCCCCCCCCCATCCCCATCAAACCTTATTATACCATTTTATGACTTAGGAAATGGCTAACTCAGACTCAGGATGACATGACAGAAGGGCTAGGATTTGACTACAGCCTGGGTTGTCTCCTAAGTCCACATGCCTCGCATTGAAGGCTCCTTGTAGCAACCACACTGAAAGGCTCTCAAGTCCCACAGCTCTACCTTAATCTCCTCCAGCTTGTCTTTCCAGGTCTTGATGGAATTAATTTGGATTACCATGGACTTTATATTACCACCATCAATCTTGCTAGTTGTACAATATGCTTCCTTAATAGAAGGCACACAAGAAAAGGAGCCGCTGCCTCCATAAATTGATTTCTTCCGGTGAATTCCAGCTTAGGCCAAGAATTTGCAGTAAGTGATGTGTGTGTTTGCAAAGGATTAAGAAACCAACCAGGTTCAAAACCACGGCTCCTTCTGTTTATCTGTCGATCTGACCTGTTTAAGGGAAACTTCACCCTGGGTCTTCACGCCTGACCTCTGCCAGGTGGCTTTCTGTGGAGACGTCCTCACTGTTAGCAATCCTTCATTCCGCAAGAGCCTGACAGGAAGAGGAATATCCAAAGTCCATTTGAGCTTTCAGCCTGGGATTTACCTGAGATTTGTCACGGATGCTGGGCCAATTACTAGCACGTGGGGGCAGAAGAAGAGAGAGGGGGCATTGCTCACATCATCTCTGTATCCGTCACGGGGGAGGAGGCCTCTGGTTTGTATAGGCAGCTCAGGGCTTGGAAAAGAGCTTGTAGCTTTTCCCCAACTGCGCATGTGCTGAGAACCTGGAAATGATGGAGGGCAGCAATTGTAAGTTTTGGAGGACTTCAGGAAGTGTCTGTGCCTTAAAACTTGATGAAGAGGGACAGCATTCGTCTTCTTCTTCAAGAACCGAACCTTCATTGGAAAATAGGTCTGAGAATCATCTTGAAGAGGTTCCCCAGCCCAGACGCTCAAATGCCACTAGCTTGAGCACCATGACGTCAAATCTAAAGACAGAGGGTTTGGATCAGAAGGGAGGAACACTGTTTGCCACGGTGGAAAGATGGACTGAAGGATCTGCCCAAACCAGGACAGTGACAGCTACTGTGGCCCATTTTGGGACTTCTGAAGATGCACCTTCAGAGTGTCCCCCAGTGATGAAGCAGTAGACATAGGAGAGATTTCGAGATTTCAAGTCCCACGGGGAAGAGCGTGCCTTCTCTTATTGTGATACTTAAATTGTTTCCCCTGCCTTCACTGAGCATTCCCTGACAGCCTTCAGGGTAGCCTGATACCTTGCAGGAACACTTGCCAACGGGAAGCTCACAGGAGATGGCACTGACTTAGGCTGATCTAGGGAGTGGCTTTTCCCACATGCCAGGTTCCTGCCCAGTCCAGCCTGGCCCATGAAGAGCAGAGCCAGTTCCCACTGTGCTGGGAACTTGACAAGGAACTCAAGACCCAGACAGTGGGACCGTGCCAGACTGACATGGGCAAAAGAGCTCCTCCAGGGAAAGCTGCAGCCACGCCCTCTTCCCCTTCTCTTTAATGCATAACTTAGTGGCGTTATGTATATCTACGTTGTGTGTGATCAGCATTATTATCCATCTTTTTCATCATTTATTTTGAGATAGTCTTATTCTGGAACTCTCTACCTACCTCCTGGCTGACCAAGAGTTTTGTGATTTCAGGTGTGTGCCACCATTGATGACAGGGCATTTTCAACAGTCTAAACTGGAGCTTTGTGTAGGCATCAGCCTTCTCCCCATAGCTTTTTACCATCCTACCGGTAACTAACGTTCTTCCATTCTTCCTTCTGTCTGCGGAACTGTATGAGTGTAGGAATGGACTCTGAGTAACATCACAGAATACATACGCCTTTGCGTTTGGTGTATTTCATCAGCTGGATGTCTTCAAAGTGTGTTGAACTCTGTTCTTTCTGAAAACTGCACATTGGTCTGCGGTGAGTGTGCCCTGCACCTTGTTTATCTGTCTCCTGAGAGACACTGAGGCCACTTTGCCCTTTCAGCTCTGGTGACTGGTATTGCTATGACAGGGCGCTATGAACACTTATCTGTTCAAGGCCTTGCTTTCAATGATTTTGAGTATGAAATGAGGCATGTATCTTTCCATTGTATTCTGTGATTTCCAGGGCATGCCACACATCTGCTTAGTCCTATGAAGTAGCCAGGTAAATAGAGTCTTCATTTTTATTATTTATTTATTTATTATTGTTTTTCAAGACAAGGTTTCTCTGTGTAGCCTAGCCTGTCCTGGACTCTCTTTGTAGACCAGGCTGGCCTTGAACTCACAGAGATCCTCCTGCCTCTGCAGAGTCAGCACATCCACAGTGGGTCTGCAGGATCCTGGGTATAGCTAGAGCCACCCCAGCTTAGGGAAAAGCGGGGCAGGCGTTGGTCTTTCCTACCGGTGCTGAGGGTGAGATCCACCCAGGAACCGAGTCAAGATGAACTGCAGCAAGAACCTCTTATCTCCCAGTTTATTGGGAGGCCCGTGACCTTAGCCATCCTGTTTGGAGAGCAGCACACAGCAGATTCAAGCGGAGCTTTCCAGAGCACCTAGAGATTTAGCCAGTTTGAGGGTTTTTTTTGTTTATTGTAGTCTTTCTCTCTCTCTCTCTCTTTCTCTCTCTCTCTCTCTCTCTCTCTCTCTCTCTCTCTCTCCCTCCCTTTCTTCTTTTTTTTCTTTATTTCTTTTTTTTAAAAAAAATATTTATTTATTTATTTATTTATTTTTATCTAGCAGTGCTCTGCCTGCATGTACACCTGCATGCCAGAAGAGAGCATCATATCACGTTACAGATGGTTGTGAGCCACCATGTGGTTGCTGGGAATTGAACTCAGGATCTCTGGAAGAGCAGTCAGTGCTCTTAACCTCTAAGCCATCTCTCCAGCCCCTTCTTTTCTTTCTTAATCTTAGAAGGGGAAGGTGGTAGAATTACTGGGAATTACGTGTGGAGGAGAGGCAGACAGACAAACAGCCTCACTGGACTTCCCTTTCTCTACCCTCCTACCCCGCCATGCCCTGGACAGTTCACAGGATGCTGCTGGACAGAACATTCCAGGAAACACTCGCATTCCTCAAGCATTGCATAATTCCTGGAATTTGCTAGATAATTACCAGCTCTCCCTGCCACTCTCCTCAGTGGAGACCTGGCCTGAGTGTTCTCCACATCTGAGCCGTCCGTTAGACATGAACCCAAATCAATAGAGCACTGAGTAATGGGGAGTAATATGAGAGCAAACCACTTAAGGATTCCTGCCAGCATCCACATATACAGATGCTACAGAGAGACGTGCATGTTTAAAACCTTTGATCAAAGCATCACACGAGCGTTCTGCCCTGTGACACCCTACACCTACCATTTAAAGTCTCTCCCAAGTCACGACCTTTGGCTTTTCAGCAAGGGCATCCTTTCATTTCACAGCATGTAGTGTATTTGTAACAACTTGTCATTTTTCTGAGTTCAGTTCTCCACCTTTGCAGTGTGTGTGTGTGTGTGTGTGTATGTGTACACACACACACACACACACACACACACACACACACACACACACATGAGTGCGTGCCAACGGTAGCCTGTCTCTCTGTGGGTTTAGGTCAGGGAGGAGGAGGGAGAGGAAAGCAGAGGAGCCTAAACAGCTTCAAACAAAAACAGGGCCTTATCCCTGCTCATTCATGGTCTTGGGACCGTGACCAACTGTCAGGTTAAAGGTCATTTCAGAGTGATGCTGGGGCCATCTTCTGATAGGAGGAGAAAGGGATGATGTTTAATAAACAGATTCTCTGCCAAGCACTGTAAGTTCTTCATGATGAGCCTGTTCCCACGCCCACTAACAATGGCAGCAACCAAACTTAGGAGGTGATGAAATGGGTCAGTTGGTAAAGTGCTTGTCATACAAGCAAGAGTTCAGATTCTTGGCACCCACCTAAGATCTGGGCACAACACTGTGCCTCTGTAACCTCAGGAGTACAGGGAAACGCAGATAGGCAAGTCTCTGGAAGTGGCTGGCCAGCCAGTCTAGCCATTTGGTGAATTCCAGGCTCAGTGAGAGACCTTGTCTCCAAGAAACAAAGTGGGTACAACTGAGGAAGACAGCCAACATTGACTGCAGCATCCACATGAGTGAAAACACAGGTACACACACTCTTAGATGCACATGTGCAAACATATAGGAATCCACTCAGCATGCACACACACACACACACACACACACACACACACGTACACACACACACACACACACACACACACACACACACACACACACACACACACACTTTAGAGAGATTTAAAACCTTGGCTAAAATCACACAGTAAATACATAGAAGAGCCGAGATCTGATGTCCCAGCCACTGCCCTCTCTCAGCTTGACGGATGGTGACTGTGGGTTACAGTCCATTAGTTTTGTTTTGGAGGGAGGCAATGAGGCAGCAGCTGGCACCAGAAGATGCCTTTCCTAGGCAAGGGATGAGAGGGCAGAAATAACCTCATCTTGGTGGTCCTGAGGGGCTTGAGGTGGAGGAAAGGTGGACGCCAGCAACACTGTGTGTTCAGAGCGGGTTTCACAGCATCCTTGGGAGCAGTCAAAGCCTGGCATGAGCTGCTTAACTGTGGACAGCTGGAGCAGAGATGGGCTCTGAGGTCCCTCACAGATGGCAGATACTTTAAAAGTAGATCCAAATAAATACTGTTTACTTGTCAAATATTTATCGAGCTCTTGTTTTACTTGGGTATTGACATAGAAGTGAGCAGGACAAAAAATCCCTTCCTTAAATGGGTCTCTGGTCTAATGGAGAGACAGGAGACAACCTTAATGCTTAAACACTTGGTTTAACAGGCAGTAATGAGGTGGGGGAGGTGAGTTCGCTGGTGTGTACGTGTGTGTGTGTGTGTGTGTGTGTGTGTGTGTGTGCGCGCGCGCGCGCGCGCGCTCACATAAAATGGATAAGAAAGGCCTGGTGAGTAAGGTGACATGGAGCTGGGCCTGGAGATGCTGAAGGGGTAACTCGGGGCTCCCAGCAGGAAGAACAGTGGGCACAGATCACAAGGCAGTGTGCATAATGCGTCTGAGACACAACAAGGGGCTGGTGTGGCCGAGAGGGGGGAGAACACTACAGGACACGGGTCAAAGAGGTAGGCAGGGCCGAAGAACACAGGGTGCTCCAGGCCATCGTGATGGCGAGTCATGGGCGCACACAAGGAGGCTGCTGGATCTTGCCATGTGATCTAGGCTGCCTTCAAACTTGTGATCCTCTTGCCTCAGCCTCCCACACACCACCAACACTAGCTTAGGTAGCGGGTTTAATTCTGCAGTAGCTGGGAAGTTTAGGTCTTGAACAGAGGTGGCATCGCCTGGCTTTATTTCGAAAGGGTTGCTCTGGCTACTATGTTGAGAGGAGCCTGTATTAGAGCAAAGGCGAAGGCACGAGACCAGCTAGGAGCCTGTTGCAGCCAGCCTGGAAGGTAGGAAGATGGGATCTGAAACTAGACACAGCTAGAAATAGAGTCAATGGGGTCGGGCTGTGACTACATGACAGGCATCAGTATGACTAAGGCCACTTCTGAGGGAAGGCGGGGAGAAGATGACAGCGATTAAGAAGGCTACCAGCTGGATACTTTGTCTGTAAATGGGGATGGGAGGACCGGTGGGCATCTCCGAGGCTATTAAGTTTGAGTTGCCTTGGCATCCCTGCAGAGGGGCTCCCAGGGTCTAGGGGAGTTGTAGGCTGGTGGTTTAACTTTGGGAGCAAATACAGTTTACAGCCGTGGGAATTTGAGATCAGCCGGGATACAGTTTAGAGAGAGGAGAGAAGTCCAAGACTCATCTGGGGACACTTTAAAAGAGGTTGAAAGGGGGAAGCAACCAGTTACAGCTTCAGAAGGAACAGAATTCCGGGGGACCCAAGAAGGAAGCTTCGAGAAAGGCAGCCCAGTGAGAATGGAGTTTTCTTTTGTTTTTTGTTTTGTTTGGTTTTGTTTTGTTTTTAAATCACACTCAGCGCCACAGGCATTGGCAGCGGTTTTGTTGGGAGTGGGTGGCTAAAGCCTGACTAAGTACAAGTAAGAGAGGAGGAGAGGCAGTGGAGTCAGCACTGTAGACAGAGTAGTGCAGTGTAGACAGAGCTTTTTCTGTACAAAGAAGAGCAGGGAGAACCGGGAATGCAGGTCAGGGGTAGGCTGCTTGTCTGGCAAGTGTGAGGCCCTAAGTTTGAGTCCCAGCAAGAAGATGGGGCAAGGGCTAAAGCAAACAGAGCCAAAAATGTGGGGCCAAGAAAGAATTTTCTTTTCTTTTTAACAGGAGGGAACGTTCTACAAGTTTCTGTGCTTGTGGAATTGAGTGAGAGAGAGGAAAAACCTTAAGCATGTTGCTTCAGGAGTCAGAGGCAAGAACTGGCTTGGCAAATAGGTAGGGAACGTCAGAGGTCTGAAAGTCAATGGGGGGCAGTGAGCGCATGTGCAGAAGGCGGGAAGTGGAGGTGGGCGGGGCCAGGAAAAGGTCAGGAGGCAAGGACAGCTGCTGAGAACAGAGTGGGACAGAAGCCTGAAGTCCAAGAGAGAAATGTGGGCGTGAACGACTTCTGAAGCCAAGGGAGCAAGTGGACAGGCCTGGGGGGGGGGGGCGGGGAGCCCAACTCAAGTGAATGGCAGTGGGTAAGAAGCAAATGAAATGTGAAGTGAATTTAAACGCGAAGGCTCCAGTATTTACCAAGTGTGAAGACCCCAGTCTTTATAAAAATCAGAAATATCTCTCGGTCCCCTTTCCCATTTCCCCTACACAATCACTTTTATCCTGCTGTTCCCCTTTACCCTCCTCCTAACATGTGGTAAAACACGAAGCGAACTGAATGTAAAGTGATTAAAATTTTTAATGGCTCGAGAGATGGCTCAGTGGTTAAGAGTGCTGCCTGCTCTTCCAAAGGTCCCGAGTTCAATTCCCAGCAACCACATGGTGGTTCACAACTATCTGTAATGTGATCTGATGCCCTCTTCTGGCCTGCAGATATACATGCAGGCAGAGCACTGTATACATAATAATAAATAAATACATCTTTAAAAAAAATGTTTAATGGCGTGTCTTCTTTTTCAAATCCTCCAAGGATTCCCTTAAGCTAGAATTCAAACTCCAGCCATGGTTCCCAGAGTTGCTGACCCTGGACGTCCCAGCCGACTGTCCGCTGGTCGCTGGTCCTCTGCAGACGCCCTGCCCCTCCTCCTGCCTGAGCTTCCCGCTCCTACCAGCACCTGCTGAAGTCAGTCTGAGATGAAGCTACTCCTTTGCCTAAGCGGCTCGCCTTCCTCTGCTCCCCCGACACCCCCAGCCTGCCCCTTTCTGCCTCTCCATGATGCTCCACGGCCAGTGTTTCTCAATCTGTAGATCAAATGACTCAAAACAGTAGCAAATTTACCGTGACGAAGTAGCAATGGAATAACTGTATGGTTGGGGTTCACCACAACGCGAGGACCTGTACTAAGGGTCGCGGCATTTGGAAGGTGGAGAACCGCTGCTCCAGACACTGCACACTGGCTGTTTTCTGAGTACTTTCCAAGGAGAACTCGTTCCTTGCTGATGGTGGATGAGTTTGAGGTCAGGGATAGCTCTCCTTTAACACATGGAAGCACAAAACATGCCATGATCACCTGATCAAGGTCCCCAAAGGAGGCAGGCATCCCTGCCTCAGGCAGCATCCCAACTTCCTTTCTATGGTCACGGCGATGCACATTTGCAAATTCCAGTAAGAGATTATTTACAAAGTGTCCCCAGGTCAGACCAACCTGTGTTTGTCTCCGGCCTCCCCTCTGCCACGCTTCAATTACTGCTCGGATTGAATCGGTGTTGCAGGCCCGCAAGGCAGGCTGGGAGTGGCTATTTCCTCCAGGAGAGTTGCTGGTACGGCGAAATCTTCTGCATCCCACAGCTGGCAGGGAGGTCACCCGTACTGAGGCCTCTCTACCCCCCTGGGCGGCGTCAAATTGAGCCCCACACAGTTATTAGAGGCATAATGGGATTCATTTCAGCCAAGACTGCCTGGCTGGGGCCAAGCTTATTTTAATTTTCAATGTTAATAAACTCGTGGCTAGTGCCTTTTCCATGCCGATGTGCCGCACAGCTCATTTCTCCTGCCCATTAGGCAATTACCAGCGGTGCCTTTGGTCCCAGCACTTCTTAACCATGGGGCAATTACGCTTATTTGGTGAAAGATGAGGGAGCTTGGAGGGGGTTAAGTGCAGTGGCGTAGAACTTTCCTCCCACCATCATCAGGTGTGCCCTGTGCACCTACCTCCCTGTGCTAATAGTTGAGAGCTGAGACTCCAGTCTTTACAAAAGCAGAAACAGCGTTTGCCCCTTCTTGAGTCCCGAGGCATGCCACCCAGGGCCAGCTACTGCAGCCCCAGGCCTCCAGCTCTCTGCGCTGCGCGCATGCAGCCTTTGGAAATGAGCCGCTGATGTTCTTCGGTTATCTCGAAAAGAGGGAGTTTTCAATAGGTCTTAAGTGTGTGTTAATGCCTCGAGAGTAATGATCCCTTTATTTACCAAAGTTGTTTAATTCCTCACTTTTGTGCTTTTTGAGGATCTGAGCGGATTTTTCATTTACCAAGTTACTCCATGATTTTCACAGCTACTTAAACAACCCCCGCTCTCTCCCACTTCCCTCTCCGTCTGATGGGAAGCGGGAGGGCTAAATGATTGCCCATGGACTTGGACTCCGCTGCCAAGTCTTCGTGGATCTGAAGAATGAAAAGGGATAGTGAGGTAGGGTATGGCCTGGAGCCACGGCCAGGACAAAGCGCTGCACCCAGGGAGCGGAGCCCACACACTGCAGGCAGCATTGAGGTCTGCCCTGCTCTGGGACAGCATCACCCCACTTGACCAACCGATGGTCCTCCTCTGCCTGGCCTGGTTACAGCCTAGCGCTTGCCTGCTTGTCCCCAATGTCTCCGAGTCTCTGTCCTAGTTGACAAGTTTCAATAATTTCCAATTACTTGTGCCAGCGTGTGCACACAAGTCCTTTCAGAACACAGTAATTAGGGGCACCTGGTTGAGAGATTTCCAAGCTGAAGTTTCCTGTTTGTTTGTTTGTTTTGTTTTTGTTTTTTCTGTGTTAGCCTTAGCTGTCTGGACTCCTTTATGAACCAGGCTGGCCTTGAACTCACAGGGATCCACCTGCCTCTGCCTCCCGAGTGCTGGGATTAAAGGCGTGTGCCACCACAACCAGCTAAGTTTCCTAATGGTTGCCATGCCTTGTTAGCGGCTTGCAACTGGCTACATTTTTATGCTTTTTTTTTTTTACATCTATTTATTTATTTTGTGTGTAGGGATAGGAGTTCCTGAGCGCCAGGCATTTATGTGGAGGTCAGAGAACAGCTTTGAAGAGTCAGTTTGTCCTTCCCCCATGTGGATCCAGGGGAATCTAACTCCTGGTCAGGCTTGGTGGCAGCTGTCTTCACCTGGTGATCCATCTTGCTGGCCTACAGTTTGGTGTTTGGAGACAGGTTCTTGGTGTGTTGTATAGGATGGCCTCAGATGGACTCTCTGACCCCAGCCTCCAAGTAACTGGGATTACAGACACCCACTGCCACACCCAGAGTGTAACTTGGTACTTATCAGAGAAATGAACAGAAACAGTACAGTACAGCACAGGGACCATTGGAGAGCACCACGCTGGGTGACCAGGGTTACTCTTAACTGGGGTCTTGTTTGAATTTGTTCTTTCTGTGAATGACCACTGAGTCTCCAATCTGCATTAGGCGTGTTCGCATGCATGCTTCTGCCTGGATCTGCTTGTAAGCGAGGTTCGCACTCCTCCATCCAACCATCTATATCACCATCTATAACAAACGCACGCGCGCGCGCGCACCTTTTCTTATCGCCATTTCCCGACAATCCACTATAACAGCATGTTTATGCAGAATTTATCTTATAGCAGATGTAGTATTCCAGAGGTGATTTAGAGTCCAGGAAAGGATGTGTGCAGGTCCTAGGAAAACACAAGATAGCGTTTTACAAAGGGAGCATGACCACCTGAAGGTGTTGGTATCTACCGGGGTTCTACAGTGAGTCTCCACGAGCATCTCAGAACCGACAGTTGGCCCTGGCTCACAGTACAAAATGTAGCTCTCGCCAGAAGGTGGTGGGGCCTTTAATCCCAGCTCTGCGGGAGGCAGAGGCAGGTAGATCTCAGCGGGTTAGAAGCCAGCCTGGTCTACAGAGCAAGTTCAAACACCAAAAACAAACAAACAAAGACACAAAATGTATCTTTTCTTCCATGTGAAGGATCTTGGAGAAACCCTGATGCTGTTAGCTCCTGGCATAGTTCAGGCCTCACGCATTATTGGCCTTTTCGGACCCTGATTTCAGCTTCAGTATTCTTGGTTCCACGGTGCCTGACCAGAGGGATCCAGACTGTGTGCTTTCCCAATGACCCCAGTGTGGGTTCCCAGCACCCACTCAGTAGCTCAACTGTTCAACTTCAAGTCTAGGCACTCTGACTCCTTTCCCTGGCCTCCACCAGCACACACGTAGTATGTAGACATACATGCAAGCAAGCACGCACACCCACACGCAGGCACACATGCACACAAACACCTTTTTCCCCCTGCCCTCCTCCCTGAAGGTCAAGGTAAGAGCCACACATTTGAAAGCAGCCAGCTGAGAGAGAAGGCTCACAGTACTGACCTGGGACATACATGAACATCAGGAGCTCCTGGCTAAAGGGGCTGAGCGTGAATCCTCTCAGGTAAACGTTTTTTTTTTTTTTTTTTTTTTTTTTTTTTTTTTTTTTTTTTTTTTTTGTGGAAGTCAGGCAGTGAGTAACCACTGTCAGTAAGAAGCCATGGAGAGACAGACTGGCCAGATGTTTTTCCTTTTATTGAAAATAGATTTTTTTCCTCACATAATATTTCATGATTATAATTTCCCCTCCTTTCTACTCCTTTCAGTTCCTCCCTACCTCCCCACCATCCAGAGCCATTCCCTTTCTGCTATTTTATTTTATTTTATTTTATTTTATTTTATTTTATTTTATTTTATTTTTCCAGGGCCTTGGGCTTTCTAGGCAAGTGCTTTACCACTGAGCTAAACAAAAACAAACACGCAAACGAACAAACAAAAACAGGCTTCTAAGGGGTAATAATAAACTAAACTATAATAAGATAAAACAAAACTGACATATTGTGATAGAACAAAACAAACAGCAGGAAAAGAGTCCAAGAAAAAGCGGAAGAATCAGATAAAGATGAAGAGACTTACTCATTCGCACACTTGGGAATCTCACAAAACGCTAAGCTGGAAGCCATCAAATACGCCTAAAGGACTTGTAGGGTAAAAAGAGAGGAGGAAAAAAAAAATTAAAAACATATAAGTGAAAAAAAAAAAACCATGATTCTTTTTTAAAGGAAAAGCTCTGACAGGACAGTCTGAGAGAAGGAACCCCAAACATGCTGTGGAGTGGAGTTAGTTTTCTGTTGGCATCCACTGCTGGCGCACAGCCTGCCCTTAGTAGTAGTTTGTTTTCCCAGTGAGACTCCCTTGGAGAAAGCTAAACTTTCACTTGCAAGTGGTTATCTGACGGAGACAGCTTCGAGGTTAAGGATGGGGCCTGTGCCCAGCTCCAGGACCCCATCTGGCGCCGACTCATGCCGGCCCCACGCGTGCTGCCTCAGTCTCTGAGTTCAAATGTGTGCTGATCCTGTTGATTTAGAGGGCTTCATTTATATTCTCTGGCTCGTGCACTCTTCTGCCTCCTCTTTTGCAGGTTCCCTGAGCCTTGGAGTGGGGAGATTTGATGGAGACATCTCATTCAGGACTGAGTGTTCCGAGGTCTTTTACTTTCTGTACGTTTTCGAGCTGTGAGTCTTTGTGTTTGTTCCCAGCGACTGCGGGAGGAAGCTTCTCTGATGACGCCTGAGCAAGACATTGACCCATGACTACAGCAGAATGTAGTTAGGACTCACTTTCTTGTGGTTAGGGGACATTTGTTCGCAGAGCAGTAATACTTGATTTTCTCCTGGGTCCCTGGAGTATCTAGTCTCAGGTTTTTGGTCACCCAAGCATTGTAAGGTATGGGTTCCATCTCAAGGGTTGAGCCTTAAGTCAAATCAGATATTGGTTGGTTGCTCCCACGAGCGTTGTTGAATAGCAAATGTATGACAGCTCAAGTTTGAATCTGATTTAGCCCTTTGTGAAGAAACACTAGTGGTAGCCTTGCATTTGAGTTTAGACTTCCCACACTATCTTAAACAGAAGATGCCATCCACACTTCCAAAGAAGGGAAACAACCAACAGTCCTACCCAGCTATGACATCTATGAACTACAACAATGACCATAATGGCATGATGATCCTAAGACTACAACAGTGGCATGCACACCTTGGCTGCATCCAGCAGCTTTATAATTGGACTTAAGACCCACTCAACAAGAGGAAAATCATGCCTAGTACTGAAAACCTAGCCACCTACCCAGGGCTAGTGAGGTCATGAATCTTGGAGGAGAACCTACCATCACCACTTCACTAAGTTAGCATAATCCCCATATACACTCTAAATATTTGTCCTTAGACCCACAGACAAATGTAGTCCTCGTCTGGTATCCAGGGAACTTCTCTTTGCAATAAAAAAAGCCTCCTAGCTGGTCTACAGAGAAAGTTCCAGGATGGCAGGGCTACACGGAGAAACATTGTCTCAAAAAACCAAAAAGAAAAAAGAAAGAAAGAAAAGGAGGAGGAGGAGGTGGAGGAGGTGGATGAGGAGGAGGAGGAGGAAGAGGAGGAGGAGGAGGAGGAGGAGGAGGAGGAGGAGGAAGAAGAAGAAGAAGAAGAAGAAGAAGAAGAAGAAGAAGAAGAAGAAGAAGAAAAGAAGAAGAAGAAGAAAGAAGAGGAAGAAGAAACCCACAACCAATCAAAATGCGGAGTTGTGGAGCCCAGTCTACAATACAGCTCCTGTACTTATGGCTCAGAGATCATTGTAGAACAAGGGGCAGAAAGATTGTACTAGCCAGAGTTTGTGTCTTCCATGAATGTCAGAAGCTACACCCATTAAGTCTCACTAACATGACTGCCTAAACATGAGCCAAACAAAGACAACAACAATAGATATGCCCACATGGGCAAGCAAAAATCCAGGCGACCTCAAGCCTAGTACTGAAGAGCTGCAGGCAGCTAAGGAATGTTAAAAACAGGAGAAATAGCCTTCCCCAAGGACTATCCCACCAATTGGCCATCCAGTACCAAATGGTCAGCCCTGAAAACAAACATATAAGTTATATTACACAGACTGAGAAGGTTTACTTATAGAAACACACAAGTGCATGCACACACACACACGCGCGCGCGTGCAACAACAGTTAGAGATGATAATAATAATAATAATAATAATAATAATAATAATAATAATAATGATAATGAGGCCATGAATTTGAAAAATAGCAAGGAGGGTTATATGGGAGGGTTTAGAGGGAGAAAAGAGCAAGGGGAAGTGATGTCATTGCATTATTATCTCAAAATAAAAGATTATTTTTAAAGCCAGAGGCTGGTTTATACTGAGCCGCCCCCTCCCCATTTTTCTTGTGCCCAGCTGCTTGTCTTATGCATTAAGTCCTCTTTGTATAACTTCCTGAGTATAAAAGTGTAACCTGGCTTTTATTACTTTGTGGGTTCCTCTTTCTTCCAGCCTTTAAACCCCATAACACTAGATAAGGGAGAAAAAAAGAATAGGGGGCGAAGAGGTGATGTCATCATTAGACTACTTCCTGCCGATTAGGGGAGCCGAGCTCCTTGGGGCTAGTTTGATCTTTGCTGTCAGGATACTAATCTCTTCTTCTTCCTCCTCTTTTTTCTTTGGGCACATCTATTTAACAAGCTGTAAACAACAGCAACCAAGAACCAACCAACAATCCGCCAACAACCACACGCATACAGGGAGGGCCCTAGCATTCCCCAGAGTTCCAAACATCACACAATCGCAGAAACTATCTGCAGCTGGCAAAACCACGCCTCTACTAGAGCATGAGGCAAATCATAGTCAGCTGCTGAAAAGCAGCCACACATCCCCACGCATAGGATTAAAATATTCTTATAATATTGCTGTGTTTAAAAAAAAAGGAAACCAAAATTCCAAAATTCTCACTACATAGAAGTCCCGTCTCTTCAGATTTGAGCAGGATGTGCGCAGTGTGCTTGCCTCCTGGCATCATATTCCTGTTACCCACACGGCTGTGCTGCTCCTACTCCTTGGAAAGGAATTACTCGGAAAGGATGTTGATGTGATGGAGAAAGCCTCTTCCACTCTCAAGGTTAGAGATTTCATCTCAGCTCCAAGGGCAGATGTCAATCAGCCGACAGTGCTAGGGAATCAGCCAACAACATCAGGAAATAAACGTGTGGGGCTTTCCTCCGTTATCAAAAGAATTGGAGGGGATCACAATACCTATTGGGTGGAAATAGGGATTTAAACACTACAGCTTGTCAGACAGCCCTGCCTAACCTGCTGGGTTGTCTAGAGACAACTACACAGGATCAGGTCCCCAGAGTGGCACAGCGTAGACCTGGGTTGACTGCAGTGTGATGTCAGCAAGGGGAAACTCAGGACAGAGTGGAGAAAACCTTAGCTGAAACTGTACGCTTCCATTCAGAAAGCCCAGGAACAACAGCATGGTACAACTATCAGCCTCTAACATAAACCTTTAAAAGGTATTGTATTATCATACAATAAATATTGTTTTCCACTTTGGTTTTTCCATGAAGAAAATCACTCTCCCTCATGTGGAAAAATAACCATTTCCTTTATGCTTTGAGGTTTTCATAATGAATATAATGCATTTTGATCAAATCCACCCTTATACCCTGACTCCCTCTCCTCCAATTCCTCTCCTGCTTTCCCACCACTTTCTCCTCCCAGCTTCATGTTTCATTTAAAAATAAAAATAACCACTGAGTTCATTTAGTGCTGCCTGTATGTGCATAGCTATAAGACCAACTACCGGAGCACTAGTAGCCTCTAGGGGGCTTTATCCCTGAAGAAAACTGACTCCATCAGCCTCCCAGCAGCCAGCAATCACCAGGAGCTCCTCAGCTTTGGGTGGACCCTTATAAGCTCCCCCTCACCCATCCCCTCTTACTCCCATGCTGGGGTTTCGGCTGGCTTGATCTTGTGCTGGTCTTGTGCATGCAAGTCACAGCTGCTATGAATTTATATGTTCAACGGCACTGTTGTGTCAGGCGAACACCGTCTCACTGCGGACACCCACTGTCTCTGGCTCTTATAATCTTTCTGCCTCATTTTCAGAGATGATCCCTGAGACTTTGAGGATGACCATGTAAAGCACCCCCCCATCCCCGGCCCCACAACGCCATTGAGTTCGTTTTACATTGGCTGTCTACTGCGACACAAGGGGCCTGGCCTTAAGTGTGAGACTCCTTTGGAGAAAACGAACTTTTCATTTGCAAGTAGTTGTCAGCTGAGTTGGCCAGGGATGGGAGTTCCTGTCCATTACCCCTTTCAGTGCTAAGACCCCATCAGGCCCAGACCTGTGCAGGCCCTGTGCATGCTGCCATAGCCTCTGTGAGTTCATCCTGCTGGGTTTAGAAGGGCTTGTTTTCGTGGTGTTCCTCAAGCTCTCTGGCTCTTACGCTTCTTTCTCTCTCCTTTTCCACAGGGTTCCCTGAGCCCATTTATGACTCAATGTCCCGAGCTCTATCCCTCTCCGCACATTTTCCAGCTGTGGGTCTCTGTATTTATTCCCATCTGCTGAAGGAGGAAGCATCTCTGATGCTGCCTGAGCAAGCTGCTGATCTACAGGTATGGCGGAATGTTGTTACGGGTCATTTTATCGCTATCCTCCTTTAGCAGAACAGTAGTATTTGCTTTTGCTGTGTGTCCCTGGCCTATCTAGTGTCAGATTCATGGCCACCCGGGGAGTGTCAGACATGGATTCCGTCTCATGGAGTGGGCCTTAAATACAGTCAGATAGCGGTTAGTCACTCCCACAGGCTTTGTGCCATCACTGCGCTAGCTCATCTTGCAGGCAGGTTACCCTTGGACATAGAAGGATGTGGAGCTGGCTTGGCGTTTACCTTTCTTGTTCGGTATTGTGCAGAATAACTTCCAGGAGCATGAACCTAGTCTGTAGGGTGAAGGCTCTAGCTCAACTTCTCTATCGTCAGGGAATTGCGTAGATGCTGTCTTCAGCAACAGGGGCTTGACATCAGAGTTTGGAGACTAACCCATAGCCTTGATGGTTTGGGGGTCCCACGGGACCCCTTTGACCAATAACACGATTAGATATGACCCATCCTGGTACTGGAGGTTTTATTTGGTGATGAGAGGTATTCAGCTGGGACCCTGTTTCCCCTGTTATTTTCGGATTCTATTCATACGTACATATACTGTCGAAAGCTTCTGCTGTGTTAGGTTTTTAACTCCTCCAATCGCTCTTCTTTTTAGCTTCCCCTCCCTCCCTCTTCTTTCCCTCTCTCCATTTGATCCTCCCATTCCCGCCGCCCAATCCGTCCATAACCATCTATTCTATTTCCCCTTCCTAGGGTGATCCAGTTCCCTTCCCTAGACCCTTACTCTATACGGAACCTCTGAGGTAATATGGATTGTAGCTTATCAAGGATTTAACAGCTAACATCCACATATAACTGAATATAGACCATATTTGTCTCTTGGAGTCTGGGTTACCTCACTTGGGATTATTTTTTTCTAGCTCTATCCACTTACCTGCAGATCTCATAACTTCATTTTCTTATACACCTGAGTAATATTCCATGGTATAAACGAACCACATTTTCTTTATTCACCTATTGATAGACATCTGTTGTTTCCAATTTCTGGTTATTATGCATAGAGCAGCAGTGCAGTGGTTGAGCACGCTAGCCTATCCATTTTTAAACATTTGATAAGCTTTAGCATAGATGTGCCTCAGTGAGACTATTGCCACCGTGGGAGAGTGAACACGTCCAATACCCTTGTGCCCACCGTAACTTCCCTGCCCCTGATGCCTACTCTACCTCAAGGGCTATCCTGCTTACCTCTCATCTGCTGACTATCGCTAGGGGTTGGTTTGTTTGTGAAGTCTTGTGTAAGAGGAAGTGTACAATGTATCCTCTTTGTCTGGCTTCCTTCACGCACCATATGCATTACGGGATTTTCTTGTGCTGTGAAGGGCGCCGACTCTTGTACTCCGAGATCACACTTCATCCATATGCTCTTAAATCAGTGGTTCTTTGGGCTGTTTCCAGCTTGAGGTTATTAGAAACAAAGCTGATGTGACTCTTTGTGCCCAAGAGCACAAGTTGATTCCAGTATTCATTTTCTCTGGGTAACATTTAGGTCATATGCAGATGCGTGCTTAACAGTTTAAGAAATTGCCAAATTGGTAGAGTGGATGTATCCAATTAAGATTTTCATTATTTAATTAAGATAATGCAAGGGAATTTGAGTTAGTCTGAGGTGTTCTTAGGTCAGAGCAGGAGATTATAAAACAGCTGGGCTAGATGCCCTTGACATCATATATTCCACTCCTTGCTCAAGAGGAGGCAGTGATCCTGGGAAGTGACCTTTTCCAAGGTTTGTAGCTCACACACTGGTCTCTTTGCTTCCGCGGCTTTGCAGTTGGAGAGACATTCCACTAGTCCTGTATCAGTTTTCCATGAGTTACAGCTGCCAGTGGCATAGGTCTTTCAAAATTGCCCTTGTGTGTATTGTGTAAGTTTGGGCACAGGAAATTTTGTCCTACTGCAGGACTTTTTCAGGACACAGAATAGAGAGAGCCAAACGGAAGTTACTCTAAAGGAGTTCAGAACTCTTTATTATGTACACATAAAGTCATAGGTGCAACAAAAAGGTACTGTGGGCATTAATCCTTGGACTATATAAGTACCCCCTCCAGTTCATAAACTAACAGATGCAGCCAAAGATTAAGACGACGAAGCGTCCATTAAAGAGGCTGAAAACAGCAGTGCCAAATTACCCAGGTCTATGGTGTACCTTCTAGCTCGCACCTCTTATTAGCATATTCATAAGCGTTGTCTCTAATCAGTCTTCTTAAGTAAAGTTAACAAGTATATGTGTGCACTCTCCTGAAATTGTTTTGCTGAGCCTAAGAAGCTGTCATGGGGTTGCTAAAGCTACTGCTTTAACCAGATTTCATCTCCGTGTGTCACCGCTCATGTCAAAGTGAAAATTCGCTGAGACATAAGTTGTCCTGCCTTCATCCCGAGCGCCAGCCTGCCGGAGCCTTGTTCCACTTGGTTAAGCTTGTTATTTAAATTGTTAAAATTGAGACATCGGCAGTAAATTTCAGAGGAGATATAACAATTATTAGATACAAGCTGGGCTCTTGTACTTTGGAACATACCATGCCCTCCGTCCACCAGCAGAATTAGCCACAAATAATTTACAATGGTTTCTTTAAGAAGTGTGCCCTGTAGTGCTTGGATGGCATTAAATCACAGCCTGTCCCCTACTGGGGCGTATTTCCAACTTTAAGATGAATTTGGTTCTAGTCAGCAGAGTGACAGCGTACTCCAGGGGATCGCCGATTAATGCCCATAACTCTTGAAAAGCTAAGAGAGTTCCAGAAGCTGCCTTCTGGCTGGAGCTTTGTGTTTGGGTGACTTTGTACAGCAGGCAGGGTGTGTGTGTGTGTGTGTGTGTGTGTGTGTGTGTGTGTGTGTGTGTGTGTGTGTGTCCCAGGACAATTGCCTCTTGGGGGGTGGGAATAAGGCAAAGCCAAGAGGCTCTTAGGAAACATTTGTACCATCCGGGACCCCCGTTAAGGTCTAATAAAACCATGTGACCTCAAATTAAATGTGCCCTGTGCCATGTTCTTCTTGTACTTGCTGGGCCAAAGTAAAGACCAATGGACAGAGAGCACAGGGCCGAAGCTTGCAGGCTTCTGTAAGCCCTCGGAAGCCTCCTGAGCAGCTTTCCCACATCTCTCTTCTGTGAAGGAACGCCAATACACACTGCTTACTCAGTCATCGATTCTCTCCGATCACTTTCAGGACATCAGCAGTCCCCAGGGTTTGCTGGTGGTGTTCAACTCAAATGACTCTCAAGCCAAATTCTCCTAGTCTACACTTGTAGAGCTGCCTGGATATAAATACGCTGCTGATCTTTTCAGTTTTGCTAAATTTTACCATATACGTTTTGGCCTGTTGTTTACATGAATGGAATATTTAAAATTCTGAACTTGACGTTTAATGGATTTGATTTGCATATACCCTGAAGTCTCAGAGCTTAGAGAAATCTTGCACATTTAATCCAGCACTCTGATTTCATACATCAACGAACCAAGAGCTGGCCGGGTTTTCTTGACGTCTTGCCTCTAGATTAGAACAGGAAGCCGTGAACTCAGCAAGGACTGTGTTCCACCTCACTAATTGCAGATAAGCACACCTTCCTTCATGTTATCCATAGGGGCTGTTGTAGCAGGGCCTAGAACCTGGTCTTGGCGTCTCCATATTAGGTCTTACTTCAGACCATTGTGTCTGCATTCTGCGGTTGCTTACTTCTTCCATCCGGATTTTCCCTGGATGGCTACCTGCTAGGGTTTTGCAACCTCACAGTGCCTTCCCCATGGACAGCCATGGCCACCTTGTGGATACCGATGGATGAGGGGACAAGAATGCCTGCATGGGGGCTGGTGAGATGGCTCAGTGGTTAAGAGCACTGACTGCTCTTCCAGAGGTCCTGAGTTCAATTCCCAGCAACCACATGGTGGCTCAAAACCATCTATAATGTGATCTCATGCCCTCTTCTGGTCTGCGGATGTATATGTAGGCAGAGCACTGTATACATAATAAATAAATAAATAAATAATGCCTGCATGAGCAGTGTGAAAGTATGGAGAGTGTCAACCAAGGTTCTGTTCTAGAGCCAGTTAGATGCTATAGCTTGAATACACGTTTCAAACCTCATGTGCCAGAAGCTTAACCTTAATGGAACAGTGTTGGGAGGTTGAGACAAATAAGAAATAATGGATTAATGTCATGTCATGGGAGTTGCTTAGTTATTTCAAGAATGGCTTTGTAATAATTGGTCTCTTACCCTCACCCTCTCTTGTTGTGCCCCAGGCCGTGGGTGACAAAGCACAGAGGTCCTGGCCAGAGGCCAACAATGAACTCTTAGAATTCTTTTTCCAGCTTTTAGGATTGTGATATAAATAACTCTCTGTTCTTTATAAATTACCCAGCCTCAGATGTTCTATTACAGCAGCAAAAAAAAAAAAGCGCTAAAACTAATGCACATACACACGATATACACACATATTTATCACATATGCAAACATAACGTGGACAAACATATATACTACGCTTATATTCATATGCATATAATGGTTATAGTGGGAAATGGCAGACCAAAATCTGTGGTCTGGAGTGTTTTGAAATTCCCTGGGACCCAGGACAGCCGGTGGTGCAGCTTCTCTCTGTAGGCTGATAGCTAACCCTGATTTAATCACACATTCTGACATGTAAAATTAACCATGACAAAGGGCAGCTATCTGATGAAACAGAATCCTGCCTGTGGAGGCATGGGAGTCGGAGGATAAATGTTCTTGCGACATCCAGACCACAGGGTATCTGGAGGCTAGACTGCACACGGGGTTTAGACCCAGTGAAGCCCAGTTCAGTGCTTCACCGTCTCCCACAGCTTCTCCTCGCTGGCTCGCTCCTTTCTTTTCCTGGCTACCTGGGGACTGCACTCAAAGATGTTTGGTCACAGTAGCTTTTGCCTCAAGCTCTGTTTTCCTGGAGATCTGGGCTACTCACCTTTTTATCAACTAGGAAGCCTTTCCTAGTTGATAAACTCCACTAAAGCCAGAGACTCTCCGAACACAATTATACACTCCTCCCAGTTTGCATCTCCTAAGAGCCTCTTACTGCAAAGACCCAACTCCATACCCCAGCCCCCAACCTGCTAAAAACTGGCCGCAGATGATGGACCAGGTTTTGAGGCAGGCTTCTGGGCAGGCACCACCACCACTACCACCCAGCATAGCTTCTAGACTTTAACTTCATCAGCCTGACTCACAAGGACCAAATCAATCCTCTCTGTCTAGACAGAGCAATTCAACTTCCCGGTAACTTCACATTTACATAGTGCTTATTTATAGGAGAATTTGTAAGTGCAGGACATGATGAAAGGTAGGGGGGCAGAAAAAGATGTGATTTCCATTCTCAACTTACTAATGGTCTACCATGCATTTTTGCCCATTCAATTGAAAAATCTACTTACCAGGCTAAATACGTGAAATATTTTATTTTTATAATTTAAAAAATTTGAGACTATAATTTAATTACGACATTTTTTTTTCTTTGCTTTTCCTCCCTTCGAAGTCTCCATTATATCTCTCCCTCCCCAAAAGTCTGCAAATCCATGGCCTCTTTTTTTAATTATTATTAATTGCTATTTCATCCATATATGTGTATGGTCTCAATGAGAGGGAAAGCGTGGTGGGTCCTGGACAGCCAGCTGACCACTGAGTGCTCATGAAGCCATGGATTCTAGAGGAGAATCTACGATCTACTGAGCCAGCATAACCCCTAACCGACAATCTATAAACATTTGTACTTACATACAAGACCAATGGGCTCATCACTGCTCATCAGAGAAACTTCTCTTTGCAATAGACAGAGGCCACTACAGAAAATCTGCAGCCAATCAAAATGCAGAGTTGTGGAGCCCAGTCCCAGTGGATATATCTACAGCACACTCCCATATCTAAGGCTGAGGAACACTGCAGAAGACAGGGCGGCAAGAGCCAGAGGATCAGGGAGTTGGCTGTGAGATTATGTTCCCCTAGTGACGTCAGAAGCTACACAAAGTCTCACCAACATGACTGCCCAGATGTGAGCCGAACAAGGACATTGCACATGCTAAGCTGGACGGAGAGAAGCCCACGAGGCCTCAGCTATACACAGACAAGTACAGGCAACCGAGGGAAAGCTGGGAGCAGGAGAGGCAGTCCTCCCTAGGGGGGAGTTACACTGGTTGGTTGGCCAGTACCAAAATGGTCAGCCCTGAAAGTATACGTAGAGGCAGCATTATAACTGAGAGGGTTGTATTTAGAAAATCTTTTTATGAAAGGCTTCTGATCAAGATGCTCTCGAAGTCAAATGATTTTGTTGGAGTCGGGAGAGCCAGCAGGTGATGGTCAGCCTGAAGACTGGGCAGAAGGACCATGTGGTTGGGGCTGGGGAAAGATAGTCCACCTTCCCCTAGCTGCTTGCTGGCATTTGGAGGGGAGCTAAAGGAAGTGGGCTTGCAAGCAATCTACAGGCAGGGCTTGCTCTAAAACGCACAGAGTAACATTTGTTGTTTGAGACAGGTCCTCATGAATCCCAGGCTGGTCTCAAAGGCTGAATGTAGCTGAGGCCGACCTTGAACTTCTTTCTGATCCTTCTGCCTCTGTCTCCTCAGCACTGGTGTTACAGGCATCGTTCATGCGGTACTGGGGCTTGCACCCAGGCCTCATGAGTGCTAGGCAAGCACTTTGCTCACTGAGCTGCGTCCACAGCCCCAGAATAAGTTTTTTGTTTTTGTTTTTTTTTTTTTTTTAAACAAATGTAATACAGGCTTAAGCAAGTTGAATCTCCAAAGCACACGGGTGGCTTTGCGAGATGGAGAAGTCAGAGGTCTAAAACACATCCCCGGAATTTCCTGCCATTAGGCTGTGGTAGGTAATCCGAGTGAGCAGCAGTTCAGTTTTACATTCGCATGCGCCATTTACCTTGTTCTTAAGACTTTCACAAATGCAGATGGCCTCTCTTGAAATAACAGGCTAGATTGAATATCTTTCCGAGCAATGTGCTACCTGAATTACAGAGGCGCTCACGCCCTCAACATATCTTTTTGAACTGTAAAAACTGCGACAAGATACAATATCTTTAGAAACATCCCTTTGTCTTATTATGCCTTTCAATAATTGGCCTTCACCCTTAGTCAGGAAAACTCCCACGGTTTCCCAATTGATCCGGCTTATTTGACTTGAGTGAGGTCAGCTACCATGGGCCCCTCTCTACCGCCCATTCGGATCGCACCATAGCGTGTGTCATAACGTTGCGATGATGTGTATTGGCAACCTGATGTTGGTGATTAATTGCCGGGAGAGCAATTTCTTTATAATTGCACTTTAAAAACTTCTTCAGAACTTATAAACGCATTTGGTAGCCTGACATCATAGGGAACTCAGGTACTCTGGCTCAGAAAGGCCCGCAGAAGTTGATTTAATATTCCCATCGCAACTCAAAACCAAGCCGTGATTTTTGAAAAGTCTAGTAGCAGTGAATGCTTCTCGAACGCTGACTCTGTGCCCAGCGTGGTGTATCATAGTCTGCAAACACCGTTGCAGCTCCCAAAATCTTCATAATCACCCTTGAGACAGGAGCTTTGAAGCAGGTGCCACTAGCTCAGTTGGAGACCACTGAGGAGCTCAGCTGCCCAAGACAACACGGGTGATGGCATGCATTCCGTGGATGGCTCCAGAGCCGGAGGCCTTCTGACAGCTGCTCTCCCTCTCTCTAGCCAGCCTGGCTGTACCTCCCCTCCAGTCTAGCCACGCAGGCTTTTGATTCTCAGCCCTTAAAGGATGCCCTGGCCTCAGGGCCTTTGAACTCTAGGTTTGTGAGCTTTAGTGCCTGCTCTTCCTGCTCATCTTGTGGTGTTGGCCAGGTTCTTTGTATGCTGTAGGCATGAGTTCACGTGTCACTTCCTTGGGCAGTCTGTCCCTGATCACACCAAGGAGGATAGCCCTCCTGGCGGGGTAAATGCCACATGTAGGATTGTCTTCCTATGCTGTGCAGCATTTATCTTGATATCCACTTATCTTGTTTGCAGTAGCGCTCTGCTTCTTTATTGTATGTAAATTCCACAAGGACAGCAGCTCCAGCCGATGGGTGTGCCGCTGCATCTTTGGTATCTATTACAGTGATCAATATTTCCCAGACGCTCAGCCCCTGTTGCTGAAGGACCAGGACGGTAGGAGTGAGCTTTTGATTAAATGCTGGCAGTCATGTGGGCTGGGCAGGTAGAAGGGCCCAGGAGTGCAAGGAAAAGCTTTGAGAGTGAAGGCACACCTGCTGCCCTGTTCTTGGCTTTCTCTTGCACGCTTCTCCCTGATTCCCTCTACCTCTCAAGCACTATTTCCCCTCACAGCAGGATATTTTGTTCCCTGTGTAGTGGGAGATGTTGAAACAGGCTTTGGCTGTCTCATGACTGATTGGTCCCGGAGTTTGTTTTGCGGAATCACTGTGGGCAGCAGATGGTTTAGGAAATCAAAGGGGACAGCAAACCAAAGGGATTTCAGCATCTCCCAGGCTGGAGTCCGGTGGGAGAGTGCTTGGCAGGGCCACTGACCACATACCTCCTTGGGGGAAGTGTCACCGCTCATTACTAGTCTGTTTTCTTGGTGAGAAGTGACTGGGGCCTAATGTCTTGGTCTGCGTGCACAGCTCAGGAGGATCTACACATTGGGCAAAGCACCTCTCTCTCCCAAGGTCACCAGGGAGAATAGAAGGACCAGGAAGATTCATCTGCAGAGTCGGCCTGCTCCTGTACTTGGCGGTGCATGGCAGGGCTCCAGGCCGGAGGAATCTGGGGTGAGCACATTGCCATTTGCATCTTGAAGCTTCTAAGTACATCCCAGACTTTCAAAGTACCTGACATCCTTTCAAGTCAGCTGCTACAAAGGCATACGGGTGTTCTGTCAGTCAGCCCTCCATCTGTATGCTCCTCCAGACACTTCTTCTCCTGCCTGATTTATTTCATATTAAAAGGGCTGTCAGTCTGTTTCACAAGAGCAGGTTGATAGTACATGAGTGATGCTGGCCAGGCGGCATTTTTGTTGTTGTTGTTGTTGTTGTTGTTTGTTATTGTTAAAAATAATGGCTTCCCTCTCTCTGGCCAAACTCCTGACTCACCTACAGGCATCCCTGGCACTCCTCACTTTGTCTGTGAATGTAGCACATCACTCCACGAATTCCATGTACTCGGGAGTCTTTTCATCAGAAATGTTTCCTGCAAGACCATGGCAGGCCCTTTAAAAAATTATCCATCAAATAATATCTCTTTTTACCATCTGATGGCTTGGCAACAGGACCATTCTTCTCTCAAATAAAATAAATGCGCCTGCAACGTGGTGGAAAAGCCGGCTCTGAAGAGGCTTCATCTTGGCTAATGGGAGCCCGGTTCCGTGGGCTTCATTACTGCAGGCCACTAACGATGCTCTCCATGGCTCCCAGTGGGATTGCTTTATTGTGCCAGCTGCATTATTGTTTTATGTTAGGATATTGATTATTGCCTTCTCTCGGCATTTGTGCTAGGTTTTCTTACATCTTATCTGTGATTTCAGCCCATGAATAGAGTTACTCTGTCATCCTATACTACTAATTCTTCCAACTCTTGAAGGAGCAGATGGACATACAGTCAGCCAATGGAGGCCATTTTCACCTGCCGTATGAAAACTCCAGGATTAGCAGAGTAGCCAGGAGGCGATAATCTGCACTACAGGACCCATGGCCCAGGTAGTGGCCCTGGTTTAGATACTCCTAGGAATGATTTACGGGAGCTCGCTGGATGGAGCCTCTAACTGTGGCAGGTGTAGGAGTGGGAGCCAGGGATCTGTGTTCTAAAACATGCCGAGGAAAAGGCTGAGATGGGCCAGAGCTGTGAGGGAGGCTCCTGTGGTTGATGAGAGGGATGCTGGGAGCTGACTGGGGAACTAAAACAGTTCTCTGACCAGGCTCTGTCGTCTTTTTCCAGGCTCCCTCAACCTCCTTCCTAGTCTAGCTTTCTCTCTCCTCTCCTCCCGAGCCCCTTCGGGCTCTACCAACAACAGGAATTCAGAGAATACTAAGACTTGAGGAGGGGGGGGGGGGCGGAAAGTCCAAATCAGAAAGTGCTGTGTCCTTGCACAGCTCCCGGGGATTTGGACACAACTAGAAGCGTGAAGGGATGAAGGCAAGACACACAGACAGAAAGCTGGGGTTGGGTGGACTGGGCTTTCTGATGGAGAAACCACAGCACCATGGACCCTCAGCATCTTTATTATACAGAATGGGAGGGAGAGATAGAGCTATTGCATACAGCTGAACAAGGAGGCAGAGTTAGTGCATAAGGACAAACAAGGAGGTGGGCTATGTACATACAGCTGGATCAAGGGGAGTGGCGTAGCTAATCCCAGTAGGGGCAGTCTCATAATCTCACACCCTTATAGGGAGCAATCTCCAGGCTGTAAACATCTGTGGGGAAGAAGCCATGGAGGACACTTTCTGTACACACTAGCAACATCCACAGCTGGACCCCCAGGAAGGCTTCCCCATGTCTCTGTGCCTAGCCTGGGGAAGGTTTTGCCATTGCCCATGAGTCTGAGGCTCTAAAGACTTTGTGGTGGCTATGCTCATGCCAACAACACACATTCACCTAGAACTTCATTCACTTGGGGTTTCTTTTGCTCTCTACAAAAAAAGGTATCAACATTGCTTTTTCCTTTTCAGAGGAATTAGCTACACATGATACTATTTTTTAGTAAAGAGAGCAAGGAGAAGAGTAAAAAGAATTTTTTTTTTTAGAATTTAAAAAATATACAGACTGATGGTTCTGTAATAAAGTGCCACATGGAATTGAAATGAATGCTGCCTTTGAGAGTTGGGGGGCAATGGACTCATCTCAATGGAGTTGGGGGGCAATGGACTCATCTCCATGGAGTTGTGGGGGCAATGGACTCAACCTCCATGGAGTTAGGGGAGTGATGGACTCATCTCTATGGAGTTGGGATGCAATGGACTCATCCCTATGGAGTTGGGGGACATTGGACTCACCCTCATGGAGTTGGGGACAATGGACTCACCCCAATGGAGTTGGGGGACAATGGACTCACCCCTATGGAGTTGGGGGACAATGGACTCACCCCCATGGAGTTGGGATGCAATGGACTCATCCCTATGGAGTTGGGGGACAATGGACTCACCCCCATGCAGTTGGGGACAATGGACTCACCCCAATGGAGTTGGGGGACAATGGACTCACCCCTATGGAGTTGGGATACAATTGGGGGCAATGGACTCACCCCCATGGAGTTGGGAGACAATGGACTCACCCCCATGGAGTTGGGGGACAATGGACTCTCACCCCTATGGAGTTGGGGGCAATGGACTCACCCCCATGGAGTTGGGGGCAATGGACTCACCCCTATGGAGTTGGGTCACCAGGAGTAAGATCAACATTCAGCAGATTAAGAAGTGAGAAGGGTCTTAGGTGGGAGGAAGTGACCTTTGGGGCCAGCGCAGTGTGCATCCCCCTCTGCTCTCAGGCACTTCCTGTCACAGCAGCTCCTGAGGGGGAGAGTGCAGGTCCCCAGGCATCTATTGGGCTTTGGAAGAAAACTCACTGTACATTTTCAATTAAAACAAATTCTGTTAAAACCCAAAGATGCTCAACACTCAGAGTCTAGTGCTCCCTAGTGATCCTCATACTTCCTCCTGTGCTCTGAAGGGATTTTTGGCCCAGCATGTTTTTAAAGTAGAACCGCCACATGAGGTGGGCTTAGGTATGGCATGTCTCATGCTAATTTTGCTTTCAGTAGCTTGGCAGCTTGAAATGGACTGTGGCAGAGTAGTATTCATACCCCTTTAAGCAAGGGCTTAAAAGCAGCCCACAATTACTTTCTGGTGATTATGTACTCTTAGGAATAAAAGGATGGAGAAATATTGCCAGTGCGGAAGGCATAATGGTGTCTTGTCTGCAGCTGTCAGGTTGTGAAGGTCACTAAAAAATCTGAGGAAACAGTCTTTGAGTATTTGAAAAGTAGAGTCTGACTTAGCAGAGACGCCATGCATGTCATCCACGGATCCGTACAGTTTTGACAGACGCCTTCATTTCCTACTTTTGTTCTACTTATTAAAGTGGATGAAAATATCACCCACCACGCCAGTCAGAGCTCCATCATCTCCATCATTCCTCGCTCGGGGCCCTGTGTGGGGATGGTGAGAAGGCAGTGTTTTGGTTAATGTTATTTCTCTGTGTGAGTTATATACCATCTCTAAATCAGTAAAGTGTGCGATAAACTGTTGAAAAGTAAGCTTCTGCTCCCAGATGGTTCCTCTTTGTCCTCAGCACCTCCACCTGGAGCAGTGACTCCTTGTCATGGGCCTGATGACACTCACAGGTTGAAACTTGGCAACTTTTCCTCTAGAGCCACCAGGAGAGAGCAGGCGGATTCAAGGGCTTATGTTGCCTGGTTCATTGTGGGTCTTTTGAATAAATTGCCTATAACTGACTCCTTATTTAGTTATTTTCATTTTTCTTTCTTTGTTTTTTTTCCAAACCTGTGATTTAAGTTTATTGCATTAGTTATATTTTCTTATTTTAAACCACGTTTTAATTGAAATTACAGCACTTTCTTCCTTTTCTTTTCTCCCCTCTGCTCCTCCCCAACTACCTTCCCTCCCATATGCATATTGCCAAAAAAGGATTCTGCAGGTTGTATGTATGTATGTATGTATGTATGTATCTCTATATATATTTGCACACACACATATGTATATGATAATAATAATCAAGGGAAAAGCTATCAACTTGAGAGTGGGGGTGTACGACTCAATTCTTTATCTGCTGTTTTGCCTAAAAAAGAGTTTATACCCATTGCATGCTCAAAGAGGCTGAACACACAGTATCCCTCCTCATGGACCTGCCAATGAATTGCCAGTTACTTAAAATACCGACATCAAGGGTAAACATGGGAAGACCAGAAAATGGATCAGCGAAGATGGAATTGAAATGAGGAAGGAAAGATAGGAAGGGAACGGAGGCCACACTTGTCACTCCCCCTGCCAGTGACCCTGTTGCACGTCGCATTAACGATATTGCATTTGAATTTCACAACTGGTTTTGTGAGTCACACCAACTTTATTTTACATTTAAGAAATCGAGACTCAGAAAGCATCAATGACCAGTCTAGCCTGCTGTGGAGCTGAGAGGCCCTTGTTAAGTCATGCTTCCAAGTCCTCCTACTGGACTGGAGGAGGTTTGGCAGTAAGACAGAGCCTTCACTTCCCAGGGCCCCTAGCACCCCGTCTAGTAATAACGCTTCGGGTTGTGCTGTGGTGTCTCTGACCCTACTTTAAGAGGACACGCACAGTGTTTTAGAGAGCTGTGCGTACTGCAAACACAGTGGGAATTCTGGAGTTGCTGCAGGTGCTGCTGCTCTGGAGGTGGTGGGAAAGCTGCTGTGCTAAGAACTCACTCGACTTTTTCCATGGAGGATAAGTCCCCAGACCTTGAAGGAAAAGGATCTTGAGGAAACCAGTTGTGTGACAAGTTCATCCTTAAAGCACACGAGAGATGAAGACTCCAGCATTCTCAAGTGTCTTGTTCACTGCTTAACACTCTTTCTAATGAGCTCAAATTTACATCTACCCCCTCCCCCTCCCCCAACTTCTCACTACATCTGAGTACGTTTCCCAGCTCAGAGGGGGCTGTGACTAGAGCCTCATCTAGCCTTGGGAACTCTGGATATTGGTTGGGTTATGAGCACAGACAGATGCATGATCCAAGGGCTCCTGGGTATCCCGACACCAGAGTTCCTGTGCAAGCTGGGTCAGGAGGTGCTGGCATCTGAGTGGGTGGCCACTCCTCTCCACGTGGCTCTTATTGCCCTGGTATTTCCTAATTCCTCTCTAATCCCCGTGATGTGTGCCATGATACCGTGTCTCACAAAGAGCTCATTTGCTATTAATGTGAATGTAATATGCCGTTCCATAGGAATTCCGCAGCAATTTAGCAATCATTAATGTCCACTTATTGTAAAGTGGTACAGAATACACTTTATTGCCTGCAAATTGCTGACGTGATTGTCCCCTGTGTGTGCATGTGTGTCATGTGTGCCATTTAATGAGGTCCTTGTGAACCCAGGAACTTTAGTAAATATGAACTTCCCATAAAGTCCCAGGCTGTAAATCAAGCGACTATTGCAAATGACCTTACCACGGAAAGGTCAACCGTACTTGGTCCCACCAAAGGACTTTCATCTTTTGCAGTGCCCAAGGACATCCCACCACACAGTTCCAGCAGCCTCAAATGTAGGGTTTCTTCAGCCACGTGCGATTCCTGAGCTAAGCTGGGACCCCCAACCCCCAAGCTCCTCTCTGGGTCATTTGTTGCATTTATACCTCATCACCCTGCCCTGCCCTGCCCTGCCCTGCCCTGCCCTGCCCTGCCCTGCC
>OU015744.1:147744581-147762392 GCA_907169655.1 Acomys percivali | reverse complement strand
GTGTGTGTGTGTGTGTGTGTGTGTGTGTGTGTGTGTGTGTCAGAGAGGGGGGGATTGATTTACTGAATTCACTTAATGTTGTTCTTATATTTATGCATTTACGTTGACCACTTGGCACTGAACAAACTATCATTGGACATGGCCTTGGAGAAAAGCATTCTCCCTTTCTCGTCGGCCATTGATTGACTATAGCTCTCCATCTGGGGGGGGGGGGAACACTGTAAAGGTTTCCCTACTCCTGTTGTCATGTCAACTGGAGTCATCATTGTTCAGGTCTTTTTTTAAGCCACCATGCTGTTGAGATTTTGTGGGTGTAGCTTCTTCATCATATCTAGGAGACCCAATCTTACAGCAGCCTTCCTGGTCCTCTGGCTCTTACGATCCTTCTGACCCCATGATGCTCCCCAAGTCATTGGTGTAGAAACTGTGTTGTAGATTCATCAACTAGAGCTAGGCACCCCACAGTGACTTATTCTCTGCATTTGGCCAGTTACGGGTCTCTGTAATTGTCTCCATCTGTTGCAAAAAACAAAACCAAAACAAACTTCTTTGATGAGGAGTGAGAACTACACTCATCTGTGAGTATATGGACAAGTACTTAGAATCCAATTAAAACTATACTGGTTTAGGAAAATGGCAGCAGTAGGTTTTCCTGTAAGGTCCATGATCTTTCCAGCCAGGGTAGGTTCATAGTTCCAGCTTGAATTCCATCTGATGGAGTGGGTAAGTCCAACTAGACAGCTGTGGTTACCCCTGAGATAGAAATGTCACTACTGGACCATTGGGGATGTCTTGCCGGGCTGAGCATTGCTGAGGTCCAAAGGCATCGCAGTTGGATAGGATTACTGATTGGTTTTCCCCATTGGTAGCTTGCATAGCATCTTCAGATACAATGAGAGTTAGATCTCAGGTAGGACACTTGCAGGCCATTTCTGCCCTTGATTTTATTGATGAAAAGACTCTGTTGATGAGAAATAAAATTTACTCTTTTATTATTTCAAACAGTTATTTTAAAACCTCAGAAAAGTTAAATCACACAAGACCAACACGCTCTTTATAAATAAGTCTCATCTACCTCTGAAAGCCTCCTACGTACTTACTACCTTGCTTTAGACTCTCAGTATTATACTGCAAGCCCTAGTGGATTTGAAGGCAATGAAATGGCTTTTCTTAAACAAATATTCTAGGCATCACACTTCACTAAATCGAGACTCACCTTTTAGTCAAGCCTGATTTTAATGCGCATTGCACAGCTCCAATCTGGGCTTTTCCTGTAGCCCATTTCAAAAGACATATTTGCTCAGCCTTATCAGTCAGGTGCTCAGTCATGCTTCCTTGTCTCAGGCACCTCAAGGGCAGAAGATAACACAGGCGGGCTTAGGTTTTAATAGCTGGGAATATGTCTATGTGAGATTCTCTGTATTTGCTAGATGTCAGATGCCTGAAAGGACAGTAAAACATTATTGTGGTCCTTGGTGTTTCCAAGTAGCTGGGATGGTGGTTTCACATTTGCAGCACTGTGACTGCACTGTCATGTCAGTCTGGGGACACTTGGGAGTTTGAAAATGGAGTGAGGATTGGTGGTTGTGGGTTGTAGTGGTTGGACATGTAGTGGGTTTCCAGGGAATCTATATGCATACATGGACACTGTATTTCTTTCCTGCTATATTAACTCCAAGGCTGATAGTTCAGATCTATTTTATTCAGTAGCAATTCTTGTGAGTTTTTTTTTTATCCTTTTTTAGAAAAATCTAGAAAAATGCAGAAATATACCAAGAAGAAAAAAATGTAAAATAACCCTGAATTTCCTAAATCATAAGTACCTGATTGTGATTTTGGTATATTTCTTGTGCGTCTCTTTTTCTGTCTTCATACAAATACATGTTTTAAAAAACAAGCTTTAGTATTATATTGTTTTTCCAACTTTTTTTTTATTTATTGCAATTAGAATTTTTTATGTTAATAGATACCAGCGGAAAACAAATATCTCACATTACATTATCATTATTCAAACGTTCCCTTGCTGATGAACATTTAGCCTGTTTTCATTTTTTCTCATACAAAAATAAAAACATTCTTGAATATAAATGTATGCTAATAGCTCTGGCAAGTCATACTCCTGTTCTTATTCTTGGCCATCTTCCTTGGGGCTGTGGAGGTGTCAGTGTGCCGTGTGTCCTGATGACAGACTGATGGTTTATTTGTGGCAAGGCTGTTTAGCAGTCGCACTGCTTGCTGACACTTCATCAATTAACGACTTTAAGTTGCTACACCGTCCTCTGTGCTAAGCACTGTGGGAACCTGCAAAGTGAGGCCAAAGACTACAGCAGTGGTTGAAGAGGTGCCTGGACAGCTTGAATGGGGCCACTGCTAACACTCTCCGGGGACTTCTAGAGTGCTGTGTGTATAACCACTTCAACTCTCACACAGCTACGAGCAGCATCGTGCCTCTTCCTTCCACTGAGACAGTGAGAGCACAGGGAAGTGAACTCATTTTTCTTAAGCTATCACAGCAAGTGAGGGGAGGGGCTTGGGTTTAGGGTAGGCATTTAAAGAGATGGGTTTTCATTGGTTTTTGTAAACTTTAACAACAAACAGATTACTGCAAAGCTATTCTGATGTCATGTTCTCCGGTGCTTTGAATGTTAATGAGAATGTCCTACCCCAAAAGAAGCAATTATGGACAGCAGGCTGGATGGACATGTGGGGTGGGTAACTTGGGTTAAGTCATTATTTCGTTGCTTGTTTTTGTATGGTTCCAGGAACAGAGCTCGAGGCCTCCCATGTGCTAAGCAAGTGTTTAGCCACCGGGACACATCTATTCCCCTATTTATAAGTCAATTACTTGAAAGTAGAAAAGTCATCCTTCACCAAGAGACAGCTAGGGAAATCATGGAAAAGCAATGTCTGAGAAGGAAACTAGTGAGTGATATGGGGAGATGGCTTAGCACACAGAACTGCTCGACATGTAAGCATGAGAACTGAGTTCAAATCCCCAACACACGTGTAAGATTTCTGGGTATGGCTGAAGGAAGGGAGAGGCGGGGAATGAGCTGCTGAGGTTTGCTGGCTGCCAGGTCAGCTCCACGTTCAGAGAGAGACCTATCTTTAGGGAATAAGACAGTGTTACGTAGGCAGGTCACTGAGTGTCCTCTGTCCGCTATGCACATGCATGAGTGCATGCACCTGCACAAACACGTACACCAATGTGCGCACACACACACACATGCGCACACACAATTTTTAGAAAGAAAACCAGTAATACTCTTCTTTGTAATAAATAGCATCTTAATGGGTCTTGTTTTTGTTCCTAGCTCACTTGTTTGGCAAGCTCATTGGGTGCATGAACAAGTGAATGGGCAATACCTCAGGCTCCAGTTCCTACTGAGTGACTTTAGATGGTAGTTTGGTACCAGCCACGGTGGGACTAAACCACAGAACTTGGAAAGCAGTTCTAATCAGGGCTCTTTTTTTTTTACTAGCACTTAGGCTTAGCGGCTAAGTATTTATGGGCACAGGCTTAGGCTTGTGAGAAGAAATTGTGTGAGTCCAAAGGCAGAGAGAAGTGTGTGGTGAACACCAACAAGGAGCCGTCTCTCCTCCGCTGTGTTCCCTTATTGAGCTGTGCAAAACTGGGGAGGCTTTGCTGAGATAGTGGGGATTCCTAGGCAGCTGGGGGTTGGGTGCAGTGGAAGAACCACATGAGCTGGGGGACAGGACAGAAGAAGGGTCCTGTCAGTGTCTGCCTAGCTCAGCTCTGTTTCCAGTCCAACAGCACAGATGACACCAAAGTTCACCTAATCCTGTTGATGGACACCGGGGTCACCCGCCTGGGAAGCCCTGGAAAGGATCCATTGAATGCAGGGACAAGGAAATAGATGACACTGAAGCTGGAATGAAGTTCACACATCTGGCCCAGCACCCTCCACTCCCACCCCCACACAGATGAAGAAAACAGGCTTCAGAGTGCGGAATGGGTCACCCCAAGATCATGGCCTAGTTTAAAGGACACATCCTTGTCAGACTGCCTGTGTGAAGCAGCTCACTGCATTTCTGGTGTTGACGTTGGACGGGTCACTTAAGATCCACGTGTTTTTGTCAGGTGTGGAATGAGGACGTGAGATTTAAGTACTGCACATAGTCAATATATATATATATATATTCATATATATATGCCAGCATACTAGTAACAGGGCACTACACTGATGTTCTAGTGCATCAGCACCCAGGGCACCCACACTGGTAAAACACTATAACATTTAATATCTGCAATCAGAATACTTTCCTCAAACCTAGATTGTGCAAAGACTTCAGTGAACAATTCACCGCAGCATTAGCTACTCCAGTTTACTTCAACTGCAAAGGACTCTGGGTAAGTAACCGCCAGATCACTCTAAAGGGCACACAACCCCACAGGGCCTTTCCCAAAGAATGTTTAAGCAGGCCTATCCCCCTGTCAGACCTCATGTCTTTTCATGCTGAAGGGAATGGCGTCAGACTACGTCTCCAGGCCTGTGCTCTGTAACAGCAGCAAAAGTCAGGAGGAGGCAGCCCTGGGCCCAAGGCTAAGTCATGGGTCTCAGGGTCTACAAGGGTGGCCAGTGGGGAGACAGGACAGTGGGGAGACAGGGGTGCCTTTCTCACCTCTAAAACGAGGACAACAGTACCTATGTCTCAGGATTGCCAGGGGTCGATGTAAGCAGCCTTTGGGAAGCATTTAACATAATATCTAATTCATGACACAAACATGATGTCATGTTATGTTGTTATTAGTCTTTACACTTTTTACTGTAGTAAAACACATAAAATGAAATGTCCAATTTTTCCCATTTCAGGTGCACAACTCAATGGCGTTAAGAGCATTCACAGTGTTATTGGTGGCAGGCACCTTTGCCCACTGATTGGTCTAGCCCACATGTAATGAAATTTATGTCCATATTTGGGCTTATTAGAAGTGTGGTACCTACCTCGGTAATGTGAACGGCCTTATGCAGTTTCCTGGAATGTAGATGATTCCCATAGTTTGAATTTTTTATACCCCATTGTTCATTTTCCTCTCGCACATTTCTGCTCCTGCTTCATGCCTCCTTGAAGTGCCATAAAGCGTACATTCAGTTTTAACACATGTAAGTGAAGGTCGCCCGTGGGGGTCGTTCTGAGAGTTCCAAGGTTTTCTGAGCCCTTCCTCCTCTCACAACTAAAATGTGGTTTTTTCTTTTCTTATTATTTGAAAATTTGGTACTAAAATGTGTTTTTTTCTCTCTCTTTTTTTAAATTATTTGACAACTTGGTACATGCATACAGTGTGTTTTGATCAAGACCACTCTCATTCCTC
This sequence comes from Acomys percivali, assembly GCA_907169655.1. Taxonomy (NCBI): domain Eukaryota; kingdom Metazoa; phylum Chordata; class Mammalia; order Rodentia; family Muridae; genus Acomys; species Acomys percivali. Next base: position 147,757,057 of record OU015744.1, on the reverse strand, counting down.
CCCCATTCTCACCTAAACCTCTTGAGGTAACTGCAAAGATTTATCTGTCTTGGGAAACCAGGCTTTGGAACTGTCAGATTAAATACCTCACCCCCCATCCCCACCCCCGGCTGACACAATGTTGACTTTAAGAGACTTGCTCACCAAAGCCTTCAAAGATGCGGAGATGCTCACAGAGAAGCAGCAGAGCTGGGAACTGACCTTCTAATCCCCTTCTTTGTAGCATGAGGTTAGGCCATAAAAACTAGTTTTGAGTGTGAGAACCAGGCTTACACTGTATTTCTGATACAGATAGTGACAGGTTATAGCTGTCTATATGGGAGATAGCCATGGCAGTTACAAGGGCTTTGTTTTTTTGAGGGGTTGATGCTATGGCTCACCCTGAACTACCAGTTCCCAAAAGTTGAAATTCTGTCCCTAAGACACCAAATCTAGGATCTCCTCATGATGGCTGCACTCAGATTCCTTAGTTAATCAGGTCAAAGGTGAGTTTCAGTTGTCAGTCTGTCTCCTGTGTAATTTCCAAGCAGTAGCAGAATTCACTCTTTTAGTCATGTATTTCCCACACAGATGGATGTTTCTCCTTGCCTCAGAAGATTTGGAAAAAAAAATTCACAAAAGATACCCAATGGACAGACTTTATTTACTTTTCATTAAAAATCAAATATGTGCTCCGTGACATTTTTAGGAGGTGTGAAACTGGAGCCAGAAAGTAAAAAAGAAAAGAAAAGATTAAAGGAACACAAAACTTTCAAAATGTGGAAATTATTCACCTACGTTAGACATTCATAAACTGATTGGCATCACCCTGGTACATGCCCCACTCTTAACCTCCCCTCAAACCAGGACATGCTTCATGCACATGTGCACTCAGCAGGCATCTACTGGGCCTTTTTCAGCAGTGTTACCCAGGGCTGGTCTCAAGGGTGAGAAGAAGCTTGTCAGTACACAGGGAGGCATACCCATCCGCACCGAGTCAGGATAGGGCTGGCTTACTACGCACCATGAACTGTATCTGAGATTTCGGTATCCAGGTATTGGTTGGCAAAACAGAAGTCCAGCAATATGAGAGCAGCAGAAATGGAAGGCGCACTACAACCTCCAGGAGGGAAACTCAACCTTGCTGGAGAGAATGTGACCACGGCTCACTGAATGCTTGGAAAGATGTTACAATGTTGTGTCAGTAGAAAGTTGTGACACACGAAACTAGCTAGACTACCTCCCTGGGGTGCGGGGAATGGCTGTCAATAGGAAGAGAGCCATGGCACAGGAAAGAGTCCATCGCCAGTCCCCTCCCCCTCTGCTGATTCAGCAGGTTTCTTAGTAGGTTTCCCCAGAGTCCATCTGCTATAGCACCCAGCATCTAGACCTGGCATTCCTCTGCATCAGCAGTTTCGCAGCAGAATGAAACATCGCCAGCTTGGTAGCCACGCCCAGCACATCTGCACAGCTTCCAGATGAACCTGGCAGGTTACAGGGCTGGTGAAATTTCTGTTTGAGAGAGTTCCCTCTACCGGCTGATCGAAGCTGGAGACTGTTGGCTCAGGGTGCCTACAGGTTAAAATGCTTTTAGGAATAAGAAGATAAGCAAACCAGAGCCAGGTTTTAGCTCTTCTTATCTGACTAAACGTTCTTAAAGATTTCTCTTTTTACTCAATCAATTTTACTGAGATATACTTCATAAAATGAAATACATGCGCATCATGTGTCTGAGAAGCCACTACCACCATAAAAATCATCAGCCTCAAAGTTCCCTTGGCTTTTTTCTGCAGTCAGTCCCCACCCTTGATTACCTGTGGTCTCTAAACAACCATGGCTTCCCATTCCTTAAATCTAGACTAGTGTCACCTATGTTAGAATTATAAATAACTGGACAGCTATAGTGTACAATCATGTCTGAATACTGTTGTTGTTGCTTTTTTAAAGTTTATGCATGTGGTATATATTCTTTTTGTTTGTTTGTTTTTGTTTTTTTTTTTCGAGACAGGGTTTCTTTGTGTAGCCTTGGCTGTCCTGGACTCACTTTGCAGACCAGGCTGGCCTGGAACTCACAGCGATCCGCCTGCTCCTGCCTCCCGAGTGCTGGGATTAAAGGCGTGAGCCCTCCCCCTTTAATCATTTTACCACAGGACTTTCTTCTATTAGATGTATCTTAATTTTGTTGTTGTTGTTGTTCATTGTTAATGATGGATATTTCCAGTTTGGGGCTAGTTTGACTGAAGACAACTAGTTTAAATATTTTTTTTTAGAGCCATACATTTCCACTTTTCAAGCGTATGCAGGTGGAGATTTCTGAATAACATTGTAGTGTTTCTCTAAGGGAGTGAGAACTTTCAAGATTTTCCACTGGAGCTGGGTACTAATGAAGTATATGAGGCTTCTGTTTCTTCCGTGTCTTGTCAACACCTGACATTGTCACTCATATAATTTTAGTTAGAAGTTCTTAGAGTCTTAAAAAAAAAGCTTTATGTTTTTTTCTTAAATCATGGTTAAAACCTGTAACATACAATGTAACACCCAACCCTTTTAAAGTAGTGTGAGATACATCCTTCACTGTGGTCTAACACACTTCTAGAATATCTACTAGAACTGAAGCTCTCTGTCCATCGAGAACAGTAAGTTTCTTTGTCTTTGTGCCCTGTAGAAATTATAGTTTTCATTTCAAGATACAGATGCATACATGGTTATAAGAAATAGTATCACAAGAAGAACATTGTGACGGGTAGATCAGGGCCCAGGGAGGTCTGCTCAAACTATTGCACTAACCAAGGACAATACAAATAGTAAACATCAAACCCCTACTCTGACCTACCCAATGGACAGGACATTCTCCACAGCGGGCACTGACTTTGACATGAACTCTGGTGCCCCATATTTGATCACCTCCCCTTTGTGGGGAGGCCTGATGGCACTCAAAGAAAGAATAAGCAAGCTACCAAGATGAGACTTGATAGCCTATGACCATATAGTGGGGGAGGAGGTCCCCCTAGGGACACAATGGGACATAGGGGAGGGGAATAGGTTGAAACTGGGAGGGAAGGAGGAATGGGAGGATACAAGTGATGGGATAACAATTGAGTTGTAATCAGAATAACATAAATAAACAAATAAATACATAAAAGAAATAGTATGGACCCATCCCCTGTGCTGGCTATCCTTCCCACACTCAAGGCCAACCTATCTTTATAACCTACAGCGGATCACAACTTCGTGGGCCTTTACAAAATACTCACCGTCTCAAAATTCAGTAAAACTAGGTCAGAGAGATCATCACATGACTACATTCTGAACCTAGTTCCCAAGGAGACACCAGAAACTATCTGAGCTGTAATGCTGATGCTGTAAGCATCACATCTCAAGGTCTGGAGACCCACTGATCCATAGCACTATTGGGTAGATTCTTGGAGCTCCAGACTAAAAATCTCAAATCTGGAACTTCAAATTAGGCAGGACTGACCACAAAGTGAGACTCAAAGTGAAGGGCAAGGAGATGGTTAAAGTCAAGAAGAATTACCTAGGTCTCTGCCATGAGACTTTCCCAAATGAACATCGTCCTTTCAGTGTAGCTATCTAGGCAGAGATTCCACTGAGGGCAAATGAAGCAGCTTTGCACAGCTCCCAGTCTCATCTGCGCAACAACGTAAGCGCTGTTGGTAGACCCCTCCCCCAGATAAGTAATGAGATGAACTAGCTTGAGATCTCCCTCTTACAGATATTCACACCTAGTACTAAGGCTAAGGAGCACAGCACCACTGTAAAGAAGCAGGGAGGCCAGCGTGAGAGAGGAAGACCCAAATTATCAGTGGAGGGGATGCTAGGCCCATTGGCTGTGGAACTGATGGTAAGGAGAGGAGCCTCCTTTGAGACTAAGGTTGGAAGGGAAGAAGTGAAGACAAAGGCAGACCAAGAACAAGTTTACCAAAATTACAAAAACAAACAAACAGCAAAAAACACCCCAAAAGAACAACACGAAGTAAGTTTAGATAAAAAAAAAAAAAAAAAAAAGGAACTCGGTGACTCTCCCACCATCTCCTTTAGCATCTTTGTGGTGATTTAAGTAAAAAGTGCCCCCCCTCCCCATAGGCTCATATATTTCAGTGCTTAATTACCAGGGAGTGGCACTATTTGAGCTGGTTAGATGGGTTAAAAGGCGTGGCCTTGTTGGAGGAAGTGTGTCACTGGGGATGGGATTTGAGGTTTCAAAAATCCATTCCAAACCCAGAGTCTCTGTCTTGGCCTGTATATCAGGATGTAACTCTTACCTACCACTTCAGCACCATATCTACCTGTAATGGAAGTTGTGGTTATGCAAACATGTTTTTGTTTTGATTCCAAGTGTGGGATATGAAACTGCCTTTAACAGCCTCATGAGAGGGCGCGTGGTGCTTGTCAGCTGGGGAATGCTTCATGTTGGGGGGACTAGAAAACATCCCTGTGTGGATTCTGGGAAGACATAAATATGATCCTCAAAACAGAGAGAGAGAGATTGCTTTGCATCCCTTCACATGGTTGGCTCCACATCACTTGGCTTTGCTTCTAGATGCTCCTGGAGAGAAACACTCTGGCAAAGACCCTGAAAAGGCTGCTGTTGGCCCCTGCTGTTTCTGCCACTGCTGCTGGTTCCTGCTGCTGTGTTTGCTGTTGCTTTGCTGGACTGCTGAAATCCTGATGATGAAGAGTGGAATCGCCCCCAAGGAACTGAGTCTAAACAGTTCTACATTCCCTGTCCCTACTAACCTTCTTTTCTTCTACCTAGAGTCAGTGGGTTGGAAGGGAGGTAGAGGCATTAAGAAACCCTAAATAAAGTAGGCTTACAAAAAAATCGAAGCCGATATCTACCCGTGTGTCACCATTCTCCCTGCTGCATTGATGGTGGACTAAACTTCTGAAATGGTAAGCAAGCCCTCAATTACATGTTTCCTTTTTAAATAAATGTCTTGGTCATGGGGTGTCTTCCACAGGATGATTGTTTTAGGACAGCCTCACACTATTTAGATGGCACGGCTTCTTTGGAGATCATGTGATCTGTTGGCAAAGTCAGGGGACCAGCTGGGCACTCTTTCTGTATCCACTTCTCCATCTTCAGATGACTACAGAGGCTCCGTGTCTCTTCTTTGCCCCAGTCTCTGAGGGGCTTCTCTGTCTTCCCACTGGGAATGCACCCTGATGTACTTCCAGTCTCTCTCACTGCCCTGGAATCTTGTTTGACAAGGAAGACATGCTCCCCTCCCCTTGTATCCTCATCCCCTTTCTTTAGACTCACAAGCATGGTAACTGTCCTCAGCCCCTAAACACATTCCTTCTGTGCAGACTACTCTTGATTCACCAGCTTCACCCTTCTGAATATCTCCAGAAAGGAGTCTCTAAAACCGATTCTTTTACCTCGCCATCCTCCTGTCTCCTTGACCTGAGCTCACCGTGGGTCGCTCTTTCCTGACATCACTGACTAACAGTCTTCTGCCCACCATTCCCCTCACCTGGTGTTATTTTTTTTCTCCTGGATCTCATCTTGGTCTCACTAGACCCCTGTGCTCTGCCATGGACACCAGGGCATCCTGAGACTCAGTGCTATTGTCACTCTCTTCCCCTCCTCCTTTTCCAGGGCATCTGTGCAGCCTCCTTTGTCTCACAGATTGGATGCGCCGCAGCATTTTACTCTTCTTTGCTGCTTTCTGAGTCTTTCTCTTGCTTCAGAGTTAGCTGAGGCCTCTGAGGAGAAAACCCTGGACCTGGTTGGTTGTCCCTTTCTACGGGCACCTGCCTTGCTCACTGCCTTGGTCTTCCATGCCCCTGTCTAATGGTGGGTCAGACGGGGTAAAGGAGAAGGAGAGGCATTGCTCTAACTTTAAGCCTTTAGTATAATGGCCTAAACATTATCAGATGATATTGAACTGTACTATCTGCCCTATTGGCTGTTAGGATCCCTCCTTTTGATAGACTGGTGACATCGTGGAGAGTGGCCAAATCCAAACGTCCTCCCTTCCAAAACAATATCTCAGGTAACCCTTCTGGCACCCGACACAGGGACATGTGGCAGCTGGCCGTGAACCAGTTCCCCTAAATGACAGGGACACCTTTAGGAGGCAAGTCTGGGAGTAATTGAGCCGTGATTGGCACTCACTGAACCACTCTGAACTGACAATGAGCAGGCTCAGTAGCAAGCGCCTCATCCAAGTGGTGTCTCATTTCTCCGAGGTGACTTTATATCGCTTCACAGGCGCTGGCACACTGCTTCAGGGGTGCCTACTGGGAGTCACACCTGAGCCTGGTGCCTGACTGCAGCAGACAGCTGCCTAGTTAAAGGCGAGTTTTGCAGTTAAATTGTGTTCTGCTTGGGAATTGGAAACGATTGCAGAAGGACAAATGCAAATGAGCTTCCAGTTCAAGGCAGGAGCGTGCATGGAGATAGCTCTGTCTGTCCTTTCCAACGGTTGTTTCGGGGAAACCTATGGGCCCTTTCCCAAAGAGCTTAGGAGAGGACAGAGCAGCTTTGGTGCAATGGAGAAACCACAGGCCTTGGGGGCTCGGTGGGGAGGTGACACTGGCATCGTGATTCTAAGCACAGATATCTCCAATGCTTGCTTCAGCATTTGTAGGCTGGGGAACCATGGGAAAGGTACTTCATATATTTGATACTTGCTCTTCTCGTCCGTAAGCTATTAGTAGTAGTAATGATACCACGTTAGGGTTTGAAGGCAAAAGCAGACACAAAATATTAGCCCCAAGCTTGACATGTAAAGAATAAGCTTTCAATCAGGTGGGGGACATTTTCTCTGTCTCTGGAGGTGGCTTTCATAAAAAGAGAGCAGAGGGAGGGAAGGTGGAGGGAGGGACGGAGGCATCTGGCACCGGATGGGCACTTTGCAGGTGACAGGAGGCTGGCTGTGGGAGAACAGGGAGGGGTGCACTTTGCTTAGCAACAACAAAAGGACACCCCAACTGCGAAAACTCAAACCCTGAGTATGACCGTGACTGCTCTTCCACCCTTCCCTGTGTCCCTGCCTGTAACTGCCACTATTTGGCGCTTCAGCATCATTTGGGAAAATGTTATCATCAACGCAAGGGTGGAATTCAATGCTCCCTTAGAAGCTTGGGCACGTGAGGGTGCCAGGTTGTGAAGCTTTAGATGATGGAAGTTATATTTTTCTAAGTTCGTGTCTCGGGACACTGTGGTGTCAGTTACACTTCCCAGGCCTAGTGCTATGTGCCTGAGGATTTGACACACCATCATAAGAAACATCCTGGGTCCCTCCCTAAAGAGAATGAATGCATCAGGTCTGGAGTCAGGTCAGACTATTTGACAGGCAGAGTATCTCTGGGTCTAGTGTGCCTAGCTCGCTGCTGGGGGGCCTAATACGATGCTTGGCATCCCAGACTACAGCTGATTTCCTCATCATCTGTTCACTGGCCACACTGCAGTCGGAAGCAAGGGCTGTTTGTTTTCCCCCCAGAACAAGAATTCTCAGAAAATCAATTCTATCTCATTGACAATGCATGCTAAGTGATTGAAAGGCCATTAAAGCCATTAATGGGGTGCTCTTTAAATAAAATAAGTCCCTAAAAGGGATCTTAGACTTGGCAACATCAGTGGAGCTAACGGTACAAGGGGCCTGCCTGGAGACCCATAAATACACCCGAACAAATACCAGAGAGAAGACCGGGCACGAAAGGGGGCGGCGGGGGGCGGCGGAGGAGGGGTTGGGGGATTTGAAACAGTGAGCAGCTGAGGCAGAGAGGACCAGCGTTGGCAGGCGTGCCTAATAGCTTTGGTTTTATTTTTTGACAGGATTTACAAAACTGAGTGGATGAAAGGGAAGTTTGCATCTTGATTTCAGTTAAATATTTGGCACTGCACCCCACCAAATTTCATGCACAAAATTAATTCAGATTGTCTTGGATGGAAGTGTAGTCACGTGGGTTTGAGGTTGGCTGGCTCTGGCTCTGCCTTCCATGGAAACAAGGGAGGAAGCAGCCTCCTATGGCCGGTCTGGTGAGGCCTCCTTTTGATAATTGTCACAAGCAGGGGCCTCCCCCATTTTCCATCCCTGAATAATAATAATAATAATAACATCAACAGAAGCTCTGTGGATAAAGAGCCTGCCAGGCAAGCAGGACGTGAGCTTGATCTTCAGTATCCATGTTAAAAGCTAGGCTGAAGAAAGACAGGGCCTGACTGTGATCTCACGGAGTAGGCAGAGAAGAGAGGGTCTCTGGAGCTTGCTGGATCGGTGAGCTCCAAAGTTAGCTGAGAGATCCTCTCTCAAAAAAGAAGATGGAAGATTAGAGAGATGGCTCTGAAGTTAAGAACACTCACTGTCCTTACTGAAGACACAGGCCTGGTTTCTAGCATCCGTTTCAAGTGGCTCACAACCACCTATAACTCCAGTTCCAGGGCAGCCTGATGCCTCTGGCCTCTGAGGACACCTGCACTCACATCTGCATACCCACCCGTAGACACACCATTGAAAAGAAAATAAATCTTACAAAAATAAGGTAGAAAGTGATTGAGGAAGACACCTGATGTTGACCTCTGGTTTATGTAAATACGCTATATGCATGCATCCATATACACACATATGTGTATGCATGGACACACACACACACAAACATACAATCAGCAGCTAACATAAACTGACCTCACATCCAGGTTCCAACTTTTTCTTGTTCAGATGCTTTGTGTTTGAAAGCCTTGTGTGCTTCTTTCTCTCTCAGTTGTATTAGCCACTTCAGGGGACCCACCCATGTGAGGAGCAAAGAGAGGATACAGAGTGAGGCCAGTGTCCCACACCCCAAGAGAGGGAGCCCCCTGAGAGCTTCACAAACTCTCAACACCTACAAAGTTCTACCACAGAGCAGCTGGACCTGCCCAGGTGGGCCACTGGGCAAGAGCACTGCTTCTTTCTGCAGTGCGAGGAGACTGTGTTGGCTGTCATTGGTCCTTCCTGGGGTGGAGGTAGGGTGCGGGGCCAGTTCACAGTTGGAAAGCAAGGGGAACTGTTGAAAATTATTTTCTGGCAAATCTAGATTCTGGAGGCATTAGCCCAGTGGAACCCCACAAAAGTATTACAAAGCACAGACTGGGAAACTGAGGCGTGGAGGCTCTCACCCATGAGTGGCGAGACCTGGCTCAGCTCCAAGTCTCCCGTCTCATCCAAGCAAAGGGCATTTGGTGAGTATGAGGCAGTCTTAGAAAAAAATGGTCAGTCTGGGGAAAGCGATGGTGTCTCAAAGCTGTGTTTCCCTGTGCGGTCCTCCTGCACAAAGCTGACCTCATTCTGTCTTTTCATTCTATTGTTTACTCTGTGGTCATGGCCTGGGAGCCAATGACGATGTATCAAGAACAAGACCGAAAAGGTACAATTTCAGTTCTCTAAGGGCTTGGAGCCTGGTGAAGGCACACAAAGGAATGGGTCATTTCTTTCAGAGATGTTTTTATTTAAAAATATCCTGAACCTATTTTCTGGTCGAATGGATGGGCAAATTGTAAGGCATCCGTACAAGGCAATACGACTCAATGGCAGAAAAGAATGAGCCATGATGCATGGGGCAGCACGGGGACGAGGGCACCTCAGTCATATCCTGCCAAGTGGAAGGCGCTGAGTGCCAACACCGTGTTAGGTTGTTGCCTTGTTGCTGCCACGAAACACTTTCTGACCAAAGCAACATGCTTGACCCTCAGTCATATTTCTAAATCTCATGGTTTTTTCCCCGCTGGAAGTTTTCAACATATCTAAAATTCAACTTATTTAATAAAATAACAAACCTGCCGTTCTGAATGAGCCTAGACTTTGTAGTCCCTCCTCTACATCATGAAAAATCTTGTGGCTGGGCATCTCGCATGGTAAGCCGTAGTTGGTTTTGCTCCGTGGCTCTGTGCTAATCAAAGGTCGCCGGGCTTTCATTCTCACAGACCTCTTAACTGAGCATACGTCCTACGCCAAGTTGTTTTGCGGTGGGCAATGGTTTGCTGCAGGAGGCAGAAGCATGGAGGAGACTGCGTGTTTGCTGCCCCTAGAGCAGGAGGCACCAGGATTCAGACAGGTTAAAGAGCAGCTGAAAGTCACAGGGTGAACACAAGGAGATGGTAAACGGAGGTAGAGAACGTTCCAGGCAGGGAGGTTAGGAAGTCGGCTTGGCCTTACACGGGAAGTACCTTTGGTCTCTCACAGGAAGTACCCTCCCCAAAAACACCCTTCGGAATTCTCACCCTGCTGCCCTCAGTGCTTCACTTAATTGGGTGGCTGGTCTTCCCAGCTCATGTTAATGGGGGGGTCAGACACCGGCCAGTGTTGGGTAAGGCTGTGGAAGGTATGGGGTGGTCCCTTTAAATGAAGTGGAAGGCTTGTGTGTCCTGTCCTGTGTCCTCCTCCCTCCTCCCCTCCCCACTTTCCCTGGAAAGATGGCGCCAGTCTCTGCCTTGAAATGCAGAGTGAACAGACGATCAATAGCTCCTTACTTCTGGCCAGGGTGTGGTAACGGCTAGGCCATTAGCACACTGTTGGGCTCTTTCCACGGACATGTGTTTCCCCGAAGCTGCTACAGCGTTTCCGAGGCACTTGGCTTCCTCTCCGGCCTAGCTTTGCACTGCCTCCGGGAGGAAGGGCTCCAGCTCCGTCTGCTTATGAAGAAGGTAATGCATGTCAAATTGCCTTGGCTCACCCATGCAATTGCGCACCTTTAAGAGGTGCAGGGAAATGTCTCTCTGCGGTCAGATTGGCCCATCACACACATCTGCTCTCTTGACCAAACTCCAGCAATCTGCCCTCTCTTTGCTACAGACTCCACAACCTGCTCCTGGCTGGAGTCCCAGGCCCGGGCAGGAAATTCTGTACAAAGCCAGTAGACTAGAGATCTGGCTGTCCCCAGGCACTGAGCTCGGCAGTCAAAGGAGTCAACGTTCGTGGGTCCTCACAGAATAAGGCTATCCCCAAGAAAGCTTCCAGGAATTCTGAAGAGACTCAAAGGAGTAGAAAGGGAAGGCGGAGGATCTGTCTGTAGAAAAAGTATCCCTGGCACTTCTGAGGGAATGCTCGGAGGGATCTGTAGCCGGGATCCCCACAGTTTCCAGAAGGCGATCTCACAGGGCTGGACTTCCTTTTCTTCTGTGGGCTTCCTCCTCCTCTGTTCTCCCTCTTTCCTCCTCTTTCTTTTGTTTTTTCCGGCTTACACTTCTTGTCCCCCTCTCTTTGGTGACCTGTCCTCTTACTCTCCTCCTGTCAACTGTAGAAAAACACGCACTTGCAAACAACCCTCTCACATGGAAATACAAGGTTGTGAAGGCTTCAATCTGGCCACACTCCACAGACCACCTCAGAGATTCTTCTTCCATCATTCAAAGCCACTGTCTTGGGATAATAATTCAATGAATACAATTTACCCACCTAACTTATACCAATCAGTTTGTCTTTGTATAGTCACAGAGATGTGCAGTCATCACTTTTCTAGGATGTTTTGATTACCACTGCCCCTGCCAAAGAAACCCCCATACCTTTTAGCAGTTAATCCCCACTCTCCAGCTCCTCACACTCTCCTCATGCCTAGGCAGACACTCACCTGCTTTCCAGCACTATAGATGTGCCCACTTTTGACCATTTGTATAAAAAGAATCACTTGTTATAATCTACTTTCATCCATGCAGTATTACTTATCAGAATTTTACTCCTTTTTATTGCCAACTCATACTACTTTGGATGAATATACCAGATTTTATTTATATATCCATCTGCTATTGAATCCAGTGGTACTTTTGATAACCATAGATATGCATGCAAGAAAAGTGAGCTTCACCTAATTTCTAAGTGACTTCACAATGACGTTAACATATTGACTTTATTGACACATGGCTTTTTTATGTACACAATAGTTCCATTTCTCATGGTAAGTGAATAGCTCTGCAGATTATTTCTAGACTGGCCTCTTGGAGACTTACTATCATAGAACAATGTCCCTAGGATGCAGCCAACCCACAGTCATAGAGAAAAGGATGCTTCTGTTGATGTGTCTGTAGAACTGAGGCCAGAGTTAAGAAGAGTGAATTTGCAGGAAGATGTTCAACCTGGGAAAACAGAAGGTCTTCCAAGGCTCCAGGCTGTGGTGTTTATATGGACTTGAAGTTCTAAATGCCTCCTGGAGACCAAATGGTTCATTCCTTGAGGGCAGATAATGACGTAATACATCTAATGGGCTCACCAAGTGTTATGATGGCCCATTGTACGTTTGCTGTGAATGTAACTGTCATTTCTTCTCTTGTGCCTATATTCTTAAGTATCTCTAGTTTACCAGTTTCCAGGTTCAGATCCATTTGTCTGCATGTTCACATTCCACCAAGGAGCTCTCTCTCTCCCACAGAGATGACACCACAGTGAAAAGGGGTCCATGGAGTCTAGTAGGCCAGAAAAGCGATTTTGCCCTAAGACAGAGCAACTTCCCACAGAGCCATGGTAGCTGACTCTGGAGCTGGAGCCAGTGTCCCAGAG
>OU015744.1:147724588-147744571 GCA_907169655.1 Acomys percivali | reverse complement strand
AGAAAGAAAGAAAGAAAGAAAGAAAGAAAGAAAGAAAGAAAGAAAGAGAAAAATTGCTTTAAGTAACAGATAAAAATGGAAAGTTCTAGAGATGTTCCCCCCACCTTGGGAAGTTAAAAGCTGGAAGCTCTAGAATAGGAGCCACAGGTAGGTTTCGTCTTGGGTGCCAGCTTGCCTGAGTGGGTGCTGGGTACTGGAGCCCAGAAAGAGCTGATGAGGTCAGCTGACATCTAGTGGGTGAACACTGGGGCCCAGTTTGCTACTCCTAATGGGTCTAATGAGCCATTCACACAAATAGAGACACGAATCACTGTATGATGACTCTCACACTTCTGAACAATTTGTTTGAGACACTTTCCAAATTCAGTAAAATATGTAGTCCTCTAACAGCGATTTCATAGCAGCACAAAAGCCAGGTCTAACCTGCTCACTGCTAAGAAGCCAGTGAGTCAGAGGAACAGGAGGCTGCAGGAGCTAGTGCTATCAAGGGACATGGCCTAGTCTGATGTCCATGTTGGGAAGGTCAGCATCTTTGTCCCTGATGCCCTAGTCTGATGTCCATGTTGGGAAGGTCAGCATCTTTGTGCCTGATACCTTTGTTACTTTGCAGTTAAACAGAATTCTTCTGGATCCCTTGATCTGACAATGACCCCAGCTGTGTCTTCTAGCACTCTGAATGCAAAAGCAAACTTGAGGTCATGTCTTCAAGGCCCCACGGGGCAGCTGTCCAAGGGCCCGTGGCTTCCAACCTTGTCTACATTAGTGGCTTTTGTGCTGTCGCAGTTACCTTGGCAGTAGAAAGCAAGGGGAAATGACAAGGGCCTGCCTCTGCCACGAATAAATCTTCATTATTATAAAAAGAGGGAAGTGTGGCTTTACTACCCTCAACTTTATGATGGAGCAAAAATAAAATGGGAAGAAAGAACAAGAGAAACAATCACTCAAGCGAGCGCCCTCAAACCCAGCACGTGTTTACTTAAGCAAGTCTACAAACATAACCCTGGGTGTCCGTTAAATCAGCAGGCATGTCAGTTGGCACTTCTGCTTACAGACCATTTTATAGTCATACATCAGTCATAGCCATAAAAGCCATTTGCCCTCTGCCTCCCAACCAATCAGGACCCAGGGAAGAGGAAGCAAGGCTGGGGTTGGCCAGCTTTCTCCGGACTTTCTACAGCCTGATTTATCAAGACTGCCAACGAAAGTTCCCTCCCATGGGTTAGGAAGGCCCCTTTGCTTGCCTTGCCCTCCTAAAGAGAGCAATGAATGAATTGATGTCCCAAGAAGGGAAGAGAGAGCACGCATTGGCCGTGTCCGTGATACCTACTGCTGCGGGAACCGTCCAGACAGACTGCCTCGAAGGTGCCGCTGCAGGCTCACGCCGCAGCAGCCTTTAATTTTCATGCCCCGTGAGGACTGGACTCAAAGTAGGTATCAGCGGCTGAGCCACCTTCAGGTGACCTTGATGTGCCCTGGATTCCTCTTTCAACTCCTCCCTGTCACCACATTATTGATACAGAGGCTGCCAAACCCTGGCTACCTTGGCCTTGTAAACGATGCCCCTCAAAATTCTTCCCAGATATCTTTGCCACTGGGGTCCTTCACAACTGTGGTCTTTCCTTTACACTTAACCATTTCTTAACTCTTAAGACATCTCTTCACTCATGAGGACCACTAAGCAGCAGTTATCACCACCCTGGTGGACACTGGGACAGTCCCAACTTGCCCCCCACCAACTCCATCCCTGCCTGGACATTCGGTGTGTTGCCAGCCTCTCCAGTCATAACAGGCTGGGGTCAATTTTCCAGTGGCAGCTTGGAAATCATAGTGCAAAATGTATATTAATACAGAAATATATTGTGAAACTGTCCTTAAACAAACAAATGAGCCACTTTAAAATATTACCGCTATAAATGACCATGACAGTAGCACAGCACATATAATAAAAAATAACCGCTGAAGAGAATCTGCTGAATTACTGTAGTAATAAACCAGATGTGATTATTATCATTTAACACGGTCATTGAATACCATGAATCCCTGAAGCCATTAAAATATTTATGATTAAACATTTGCTATTCCTTATAACAGAACATATAGTTAGGTACTAAAAAACAGTTAAAGTATTACTTCAGCTAATCTGAGCCAGTTCAGTGACGCGGAGGTCAACCAACACTGGTGGTAGTTTTCAGAGGAGAGACAAATGGCGGCCTCGCTGTGTCTTGACACTAGTGTGGGCACAATGCTGCTGTGATGATGTCCTCCGACGGCACACGACGGGTCGCTTTGACTTCACGCTGCTAAGAGGAGAGCCTGCTCCCATCCTAGATGTTCAGGGATGCAGGTGGCCGGCCGCTGGGTCGCTGGTCGTTCTCCTCAGATCGGTGCAGCTGGAGAGAGCCTTTGAGAGCCTTGCTTGCATCTGTTGCACTTGCCTTGAGCTTCTCCAGCAAGAATCTTCACCAGGAAAACTCTGCTTGGCCAGTTCCAGCCTGAAGGGTCAAGAACGCACTCAACAGAGAAGCCTGCAGGCACGCAGTGGGAGGTGGGGCAGAAACATCGTCACTAACTTTAAGGGTCTCTTTCTCGCTCTCTTCCCTCTCCCCTGCTCTCTGCTATGCCCCCCATTGGACCCTTCACCATTTTTTTTTTTTTTTTTTTTTTTTTAGTTTAAATTACTCTAAGGTGCGGTTTGCTGTCCTTAGAGAGGTGATCATTTCTTTACATTTTAGTGAGACTTCCCTGCACACTGTGCCTGCCTTCCTTGGAGTCTGACTCTACTTTGTACCCATTTCTGTGGAGGATCTGCTTCACTGTGCTCAGGGGCTGTCGCTGAGAAGGAAACCTACCCAACCGTCGAGCATCCTGCCCTGCTGATAACCCAGGCGTGGACTACCTCTGTTAGGAAGAAGAGCTGGGTGAGCCTTCTTCGCCATAATCACTTGATGTTTTAACTATGCTCTCCATAAAGATGAGAATTGATGATGTCTCTTTTAAAATGGGTAACAACAGCAATTGCTTTTCCTTTTGCCTGTAGAGGCAGATATTTCCCAAAATATCCAGCGCCCGAGACTCTGAAAATAATATGAAAAGAAAGAAATAGTTTTAGGAAGAGAGCTGGAATTGACTGCCAGATCTGATTGCAACTGACAGTATGATATTTGACGTGTCATGTTAACTCCACATGGCCTCGTGACTTGCAAAAGTGTCAGTTTTCTCACACAACCATGACAATTGTATAGATTAGTGTGATGTATATAAAACATTTATCTCTGCTGCCATATGGATAATAGGTGTTTAATAAACATTAATTTATTAAATGATGAATGAATGGTGAACATACTCACTGTTTCCATAGCACCATGCTAACAGCTCCCAGCATAAGCGGTCACCTATCGGGAGCTCATTTCGTTCCCAGCATGCCACGCTCGAGAGTCTCATATGGTTTTGGCAGTGCAACACAGCTCTCGTTTTATTCGTGTAGGTCCTGCCTGGTTCTTCTTGTGGCACCACGACTGTTCAGTAAGCTGGGCAGGGGTCTGGTATGTGAGCAGGGGCGCTCATAAAGCCTCAAAGAGGAATTCAAAGGAATTTCTAAGAGTCCTGCGTCTCCAGTCAACTCGAATGAACTACTGGGTCACTCGAGACTGTTTGCCATCAATCAGTCGTTAGATCAGCAACTAACCATCCACTGATGGCAGAGTTCTCCTGAGTAAAACAATGTCTGTCATCACTAGGGACCCTGAAAAGGTGGCTCCACTTGGTCTTCTGACTTGTCAGCTCAAGTTCAACTAAGAGATACGGTTATTCTCAGACATTTGCTAGCTTGTGTGAGTATCAGGCCCTGGTTCTCTTTGTTTCCAGAAGCCATTTTGGAGAGCCTTGTTATCCACACCATGTTGGCCCAGACACTGTACTTCCTGGCAGTAATGCTTAGTCTCAGAAGGGCGGGCTCGTTGAGTTGTACACGGAGCTAGTTTCTGCTGCAAGAATATGTCTTTAGGGGCTGGAGAGATGGCTCAGTGATTAAGAGCACTGTCTGCTCTTCCAGAGGTCCTGAGTTCAATTCCCAGCAACCACATGGTGGCTTATGACCATCTAGAATGGGATTTGATGCCCTCTTCTGTTATACATGCAAATAGAACACTCATATAAATAAATACATAAATAATTAAATATTTAAAAAAGAATACGCTTTTAATGTTTCTATGAGAAATATATAGCCCAATGTGCAAATCTTTATCTAAAACATTTCTTGAGTGTTAACATTGAAATGTTACTTTCTGTTCATGGACAAGGCCATTCTGAGGGCAAAGCACTTCTGCTGAAGAAATCCAGGCGCTGGCTGGAAAGGCGAGTCTCTTGGTGAGTAGGTCCTGCCGAACTTGTCTGTTTCGCTTCTGCTCTAGATGTCCTAGTTTTTGACACAGACTCAATTAATTGCTGGTGATTTTTTTTTAAAGCAAGAGAGAGCCTATCAACTTTAGCTCATTTATTCTTATGTTTAGTGTTTAGAAGACATTGTTATTTAATTATCGCCATGAAAAAAGAAAGCATTAGAGCCA
Organism: Acomys percivali; assembly: GCA_907169655.1. Taxonomy (NCBI): domain Eukaryota; kingdom Metazoa; phylum Chordata; class Mammalia; order Rodentia; family Muridae; genus Acomys; species Acomys percivali. The sequence goes on along the minus strand of OU015744.1, from coordinate 147,740,006 downwards.
CGGGACGGAGTTTGCATCTTCTTGCTGTTGAAATGCTATGGTATAACTGATATTAATTCCTTTAAGGATTCAAGACGGAACTTAGCAAGTATGACAATAATTGCTTTCCTGATTGTTTTTTAACCAAGTCTTTATGTCACCAGCAGTGCAAAGTCCTTGTTACGTATTAACTTCTTTAGACGTACAGGAACCCCCCGGGAAGCAGACATTATAACACCCCATATTTAGTTACTTTTCTCACTAATGTGATTAAACGCTTAGCTATTGCAACGTGAGGGAAGAAGGCTTTATTTGGGCTCATGTGCAGGGGCATCATGGTTGGTGGTGTGTGTGGGGGGGGGGAGGTGCATGGCAGCGGGAGTTCTTGTGACTCTGGCTATTAGAGCTTGCTCACCACACAAAGGTGGATCAGGAAGAAGGCACTGGAAAGGAAGTGGGGCCAGGCTGTAAAGCTTAAGGCCTACGCCTCCTGTGATGCACCCCCTTCAGCTAGGCCCACCTCCCAAAGGCCCCACGGTTCCCTAACTAGTGTCATCAGGTGGGTACCAAGCGGGTATGAACCTGTGGGGGGACCAGGTGGGTACCAAGCAGGTATGGACCTGTGGCGGCGGGGGGGGGGGGACTATTTCCTTTTCAGATCATAAGGAATTGTTGGTCCTCCAGCTTTGACTGCCCACGTACTGGGGTCACTGGCCTGTGCCACTACACCCTTCTCCGACACCCCTACTTTGCTCTACCACCTACACATGCTCACTTCAAGAGAATCCTCCTGGCATCTCCTGCTACCTTATCTACCACACACTTATTTTCAGTCCTTGTGTTTCTCTCTGCCTGGCTGACTCAGTGCAAGCCAGGCGCTTTGCCTGTAGTACCCGCTACCTGCATGGTGGCTGGCATACAAAAGTCACCTGATCGGTTAGTTAGTTAGTTGACAGGATGACCAGACCAAGGAAACTTTGTAGGGAGAAGTAACTCCTTTGAGGTCACCAGGTAGGAAATAGGCTCAAGACTCTAGCACTGGCTGCTAGACCCCCAGGTGGAAGTTCTCCCAAGCCGTGTAAGAATTTCTTTTGTTAATCAGTGTAGAGAGAAACCCCTATGGTGGAAGGAGCCTGCCTCTCACGCAGATTGTGGGCAAAGCCCCCAAAGCATTGCTCTGCACCTCGGGAGTCTGGCTTTGACATCGGCAGTGGAGAAGCATGGAGTGGGGGAGATGATGCAGAACAGAGGGGGAAGGGCGGGGGGGGCAGGCGGAGGCGTTGTATAGAAATTCTTTTCTTAAATGAAAAGCCCAAATAAAGTAAATAAATGAAAACATAAATCACGGTGTCTTCTCCAGGCTCCTTGGCTGCAGGAAAACAAATTAGAGAGGGCTTGAGTGAAAGGTGTATTGAAGAGGCTTGTCTTGAATTAAGTGGTTATATGTTTTCAAAGCACTTTGTTGGGTTCTATAAAAATAGCAAATAAAAAAAGGTAATAATATCCCTTGGCTCTTCGAGGCAATGCCAGTGATAAAGTAAACTTGGGGGCCTGGGGGGGATTTAAGTGTCTAAGCTTCAGTAGGGGGAAGGAAAGCATTCGCTTTAGAAGTGTTTGCATCCCTCCCTAAATAATTCATGAAAAGGTACTATACGTCCAAACAGACATCATGTGTCTTTCTTACAACACCCACTTTCCTCCTAAAACGGCTCCAAATGAAATTGAAGGACATAACTTGAAGTTTTTATTCTTGTGACAGCCCACCTCAAGGATCTGCTTTGGGGCTTTCAACTACTTATAATTTGAGGCATGTTTTTATAATCTCTTTATTCATAGTTTGGAAATTGTTAATAAAGATAATTACAGCCAGCATCCATTCACTGCGGGATGCCTTGCAACTTCTTCTTGACCTGCTGTGTTATTAATTTAAAAATAAGAATCAGCTGGAGAACTTGCTTGCTTTTTGCAGATGTTCAGACGGCAGGGAGATGAGCCTTTTCAGAACAGTTGGAGGAGAAAATAGCGCTGGGAAAGTTAGCAGGGACTTTTCTCCTTGTTGAGAAAGGTTCAGGTCTTTTTGTTTGTAAGTGGCAGGTGGGCCGTACAATTCCAGCGTAATTTCAGAAAACCATCTCCTGAACATAATAAACATGTCTGCAATAATAGGATTCAGAAAATAGCAAAATGCATTCCAGACGCCCTTTGATTGTGCATATAGAACAGAGAATTTAGCTATAATTGGCTATAACACAGTTATGGACGGCAAATGACACACCATGGAGTTGGGTGATGTGCAATTCTGATTAGAGACGGTGTGTTTCAGACAAATGCCACAAATAAAACAGTGGCAGGTACATGGTGACACAGCAATTCACCCCCACTCCCTCCCTCCCTCCCTCCCTCCTTCCCTCCCCCCTCCCATTCTTCCTTTCTGTTTAATGAAATCATAAATTAGACCAGAAAACTTATTCTATTATTTTTCAACTGATCAATTGTCAGCCAATACACCATTTTCTTCAGAGGCTACAACTGTATGAGAGGGGGAAGCAGGAGCCCACGGAGAATTGACTTTTGCAGAACTAGATGTAATTTGAATCAAGAATTATAATGGGAAATAAACCATTACAATAAACAAGGAAACATGTATACAATTACTTTCATAGTGTAATTTTATTCACTCTAGTTGAGAAAATAAAGAGATAATACTGACCGTAGCACCTGGGTATTTAATGCAAACTGTAAAATCTATTATATTAAACAAAGTCAAAAGCAATGTGAAAGATCTTGAATCTATTCAAGGCATGCACCTCATTACAGACTTAGCAAATTAAAACACAAATAGGATTAGAAAAGAATAATGTAACAATCTCCCACCAGGTCCCTAGAGCATTAAGTCATAAATTGGGTTTGCATTAAATTGTGCCTGCAGTATTGAATTCAGGGAAAGAGCTGCAGGCTGGAGATAAACCACGCTGGCCTACTCACCGACTTTGGCAAAGCTATGTGTTTTCTGAGACGTGCAGCAAATTTGTTAGACTAAAACAGCTCCAAAGAAAGAAATGGAGCACTTTGTATCTCAATTTAAAAATGCTCCATGCTGTGCCATGTGGGGCCTACCTGGAGAGGAACAGAACCCATTCATGAGTGGGAGCTGTGCTTGCTATGTGTGGAGACATTTCACTCCTTGCCCTGTGTAATACCAGGCACATTTAAAGCAAAACAAATGAAACTGCTCAACGTACTTCCTAATGGATTTTGTTTGCTTTTTGATTGTTGGGGTCTGTGTGGCCTGAAAGAAAAGAAAGCATGTTGGGTTTGTAATCTCCAGATGAATGGCCCCTTTAATTCTTCAGCTAATTCTGGCTGGCCCATAGAAAAATGGAGAAGGAACTTTTAAAAAGCAGATAAATACTCTTAAAGCAGTTTTTAAAGTGACTCTCACGTTCAGAAATACCCCTCCTTGAAGTGTTCCTCTTCTTATGATGTGCTGTGTGGGTTTGTTTTCTTGCCCTGTGCGTGTAAGAGGGGCAGGGGCAGGATGGGAGAATCTGCCCTGCGTTTTCTATGTCATCCTTGGGTGAAGCCTCAGTCCTTGGTTAATCTCTCTGTTGCCTGCAAATGGGCTGACAAACTATGCAGAAAGCTGCTGCCTCTTGGCCCTCATTTCTTAAGACTGTTTTCAGGTATGAAATACAATCGATTTTCTCTTCCTTGGCTTCTTAAGGCTCTAATGAGAACTAAAGGAAATCCATGTAAAAAGGCCTGGGAGATACTAGTTAAAAAATACTAGTCCATTAGGGGCTGGAGAGATGGCTTAGTGGTTAAAAAAAAAAAATACTAGTCCAATGCAGAGCAGTCAGCTATGACCACACAAATAACAAAACAGACACAGCAGTTGATGATGATGATGATTACATTTACGTATATGTATGTACTTATATATTTGTGCATATATATATGCACTTATATATGTAGTGGGGGTGAGTTGGGGGGTTGGAGGGAGGGCACCTGGGAGGCACTGGAGTAAAGGGAAGGAGGTGTTATAATTATATTTGAATTAAAAACATAGAATTAAAAAGATCCTAGTCTTCCTGCTTTCACTTAACATTTGCAAGGTGCTGAGAGCAAGCGCAGGTCACCGTGCTGGGTGTGCTGGCATCCTCTGGCTCCAAAGAAGCACATGGGGCCATAACGATGGGGGGGGGGTGGGTAGAAGAGGGGAGGTAGCCACCTCCTCCCTGCCTCCTGGCTTTCCCCCACTGAGCTCTGGGCTCCTACCTCTCTGCTTCCTGGCCTTTGCAGCTGGCTGGCCTGGCCTCCAGGTGATAGGTTTCTACATCACGCTTAGTAGAAGACAGTCTGTTTAAAACTGCACTCTCTATTTTCAAAAGCTTATTTGAAAGTCTAAATGGCTCCCATTTTGGCTTTAGTGAGACAAATATGGGCTAAAACACTCAGTGCCCCTTGAGTGTGATGGATACATAAGGCCCGCTGGAATTTCCATAGCCAAAGTCTGGCTTCTCACAGTGGCAATTTTTCTGCCATGTTATTTATGTGGCGGTTTTACTTCTAATTATGGCTCATCATGGCTGTTAGTGCTGAGCAGTAAGAGACCAAACTGCATTGTACTGCCATTTAACTCCAGCCCATAAAATGGGTGATAAAGCTGAGGGATTGAAAACCAAACCAACCCCCCGAAAAAAAAAGCATAACTTTCTGTGACAGGCTCACATCCATTTCCACCAGTCTGAGGCTGGACGCTTCCTGGGAGGAGATGCACGGCTGGACTGGTGACGCCTGGGGCCCTGCAGCCTCAGATTTCTGTGGGGCTCTCCTGTTGTAGACAAAACAACCCAGACCCCGCCCACCCACCCAATAGTTAACACCTGCCAGGCTTTATCAGAACCAACCTATTTTGTTGTTTGCCAGCTAATGAAAGCAAGTAGATGTTGTGTAATGTGTGAAAAATAAAGGGCCTTTTGTTGCCAGTTTCAACTGCTAATTTTTTGCTGTTAAGAAGAATGCCACTTGGTGTGTGTGTGTGTGTGTATGTGTGTGTGTGTGTGTGTGTGCGTGTTTAAACAAAGAAGATAAATGGCTGGGATGAGAATGAGTTGGCCGTAACCTGATTAAAGCCATAGAGCTGGCTCCTAGGAGAACCACAGAGGGCTTAATGATTGGGTTGTTGTTCTTAATATGTCTAATGTTGACTCTTAAAGAAATCAAGAAAAATGTTAAGAGGTTGCTGGTATTTCACCATGGCAGTGAGCTCTTTTACAACAGGAAGAAAAAAACAAAACCCTCTCTGTGGCTGGGACACAGAGTGCCCACCCGTGTAAGCTGATTTGCCCAAATGCTATTAGGAGGCCTTTTAAGTCTGCAGTCAGCCTCCTCTGCCGCCGGAGCACTGGGATTGGGGAGAGGACCGGTTTGGCTTTGCTGAAGCCTTGATGGGTAAAACATCCATGAAGTGCCACTTCTCTTCCTCTTCAGTCCCTGGCCCCTGCTGCTTAGTTCGGTCAATGTGACACCAACCAGGGTCACCTGCTAAGAGGGACTCTCAGCCGGTGGAATTGCCTTCATGAGAACAGCCAGTGGGCATTGCTGTGGGGGCATTTTCTTGATTGATGTTGATGAGGGAAGACTCAGCCTATGTGGGTGATGCAACCTCCCCATTCCCCAGCACACGGTGGTCCCCGGGTGCTGTAGGAAGGCAAGCCATCCCTTGAAAGGCAGCAAGTGGCATTTCTCCATGACCTCTGCTCCAGTCGCTGCCTCGAAGTTCCTGCCCTGATGTGCCTTCATGATGGACTGCAAGCTGTAAACCCTTTCCTCTCCCAGCTGCCTCTGCCTCAGTGTCTCTCACAGCAGCAGAAAGCAATGAGGAGCAATCTGCTTTTCTTTTTCTCCAGAGCACTTCAGGAGCTCAGTCACATGTCTGCTGGGGTCTATCATCAGTAGCGTTCAGCCAGTAGCCTGTGAGCCATGCGCTTCCAGGACAGCTATGAATGCACACCACAGTGTCAGGTCACAATGTCAAAAGACCAGGCCATGGTATTCTGGACTGTTAGATTATCAGGGAGAGAGCTTAGCTTGTTGGTGAACTCTGGAGGGCTCGTTGTGGGTGAGGCAGCGACTCGTCCCTCCGTGCTCTCAGCATGAGTTCTGTGTTGCGTGGCTGTATACGTTCATGTAAAAGTTATTCACAAGCAGTGATGCGCGTTCCCATCACTCTAGCAAAAGCTCAGGTTGGACCGTTGCATTTCGTGTGCTGCTGCCAGTGTGGCGTCACTGTGGAGCTTATGGGTCTCCACATCACGACAGCCCCAGTGACGGTTTCAGATATTTTCCTTTCAGTTCCACAAGGACATAGTGGGGGCTGCAGAGATGATGTAGGGGTTAAGAGCACCTGTTGTTCTTGCAGAAGATGTGGGTTCAGTTCCCATCACCCACATAGCTGTTCACAGCCGTTTGTAACTCCAGTTCCAGGAGGTCTGGTGCCCTTTTCTGGCTCCAGAGAAGGACTGAAAGGCACGTGGTATATATGCATAGAGATAGGCAAAACCCACATGTGCATAGACCAAGATAAGTCAATCTTCTTAAAAGTACATCCTGAGACCCCACTGCGGGAGAGGCTGGCTCACATCCTTAAGACCGCTGGTCTGGTCACTAGTTTATCCCCAGCTTTGCATCGGCCTGGTTCTCATCGGCCATGCCCTCCCATCCTGTGTTTCTAAGTAAGCATTCTGCCTCCATGTTTCCGTAAACAATAAGCACTGTAGAATCTTTGCTTGGCAGAGCCTAGATCTGATAGAAACAGGCAGTTGACATTTTCCCAAGCCCGGAGACGCAGCCGGCAGGCGCTCAGCCAAGTCGCCTTCCGCCTCCCGTGGCCGAGGTGGATGGGGATGGAATCAGGGTTCTTCTGTTTCCCAGTCTTGTCTCCTCTTTCTGTCAAACACCAGCCTTTGGATACAGTTCTTGCCAAGCCCAGCAGACAGGAAAGACCCCAGGAGACACAGAGAAGCTATAGGGGTGGGAAGAGGGTGGGACTGATGGGAGAGATCCACCTCCTCCTGCGGTCTCCAGGCCTCTTCCTCCCCCCCCCCCCACTGCCTTACTTGGGAGCCACATTATCACACTGTCACCCCACCCAGTGACGGCAGACAGATGAAATGAGAGGAGAAGAAATAAAACCACAGCCACACTCTTTCCTAGGCCTTAGTATAAGAATGACAACAGTTCATAAAAGACGGGAAAGGAAGTTGGAACTAATGTATTTTCTCTTAGAAAATATTTGCAATAAATTTAGCAGCAGCTTTTTTTTGGTATTAAAAATATGTTATCTAAATTATTTCATTAAAAAAAATTTTAAACTTTGAGAGTTAGCATATATCGTGATGGGATTTCTGGAGCTTTCATCCATACAACATTATGACATGTTCTTTCTCGTTCCCCACAGTGACTGCCGTCCACCATGCCCCTTTCTCCCCTCTGGTTTATCACCTCTCTTCTCTCAGTCAGTCCCCTTTATGGGTTACCTTCCTGTCTGCAGTGATAAAACACCATGGCCAAAAGCAACTGAAGGAAGAAAGGGCTATCTTTGCCTTATGATTCCTGAGGAATAGAGTCCATCGTGAGCAGGAGGCTGGCTGGTCACATTCTCACCCACTCGGGAATCAGAAAGAAAGAGCAGGAAGTAGGACAAAGTGATAAAACCTTAGACCCGCCCCGCCAGTGACATACTTTCTCCTTCTGCAAGGCTCCACCTCCTAAACCTCCCTCAAAAGTGTCACCAAAGGAGGACCAAGTGTTCAAATGCTCAAACTTAAGGGAGACATTTCTCATTCAAGCCAGCACAGCTCCCTTCATGCCACATGTATTCCTTTGGTCTGTGTTTCCCATTGCCCTTCTGTTTGCGTATGTGTGTGCAGACTGTGTGTATGTGCACTGTGTGTGTGTGTGTGTGTGTGTGTGTGTGTGTGTGTGTGTGTGCTTGTGTGTAGAGACAAAGAGAGCAATTCTTCTGTCACTTTATACCTTGTATTTTGAGAAGGTCTCTCAGTGAACCCAGAGCTGTCTAATTCTGCTAATGACTGGCCAGTGTAAAGGAAAACAAAACAAAACAAAACAAAAGCAAACCCATCAAACCTCAGCATCCTAGCTTACTGCTCTCTATTTTTCAATCCTTTATTCATAAGGAAGATGGGAAAGTTTACAATTTTGACAATTCCATTCACTTCTACATTTTTACCTAAAACAATGCCGTGAATGGCAATTATGTCTACCCAGGCTTTCATGCAGCTGGATAAATGTTAGCATTAATTAAACATGTTTAATGGATGGTGTGCATCCATCCTGTTGTGGTCTGTACCTGTTTTTCTACCACTACCAGCACCTCTTCCCTTACCCTTTCCATCTGCACCCTCACTACTGAGCAGAGGAAAGCACCCAACAAGGGCACAGGCAAAGCAAGGGCTGGTGCTGTGATAAAGACCCTGGTGTACTGAGAAGCCCAGAATGGCTGTCCTTCCTAGACAGGTACAGGGAAGGGCAGAGGAGGCTAGCTTCCATTCCTAAGCTCCCTCTCCCAGGTTTCCTCAGATGCTCCTGAGGCAGCTGATGTGTCTACAACAGCAGTTAGAAAAAGGACTCATACCTGAGCAAGGCCAAGGGAGACACCTCAGCTGGCTTCCCCAGTGTTGCTCCCAGAATCAGTCTCCCAGGGTATCAGGGGCTCTGCGTGCACACCAACCACCCAGGAGGGCTGCCAGAGCTTGCCTTGTATAATCATGATCAAAATCTTCTATATTTGCTTAGGATTTGCTTCTTCTTCTTTTTTTTTTTTTTTTTTTTTTCTTTTTTGGTTTTCCAAGACAGGGTTTCTCTGTGTAGCCTTGGCTGTCCTGGACTCATTTTGTAGTCCAGGCTGGCCTCAAACTTATAGCGATCCTCCTGCTTCTGCCTCCCGAGTGCTGGGATTAAAGGTGTGTGCCACCACGCCGGCTAGGATTTGCTTCTTTAGTTTTGTTGTTGTTTTTCTTTCTTGTTTGTTGGTTTTAAGAGTTGAACTCTATTTTCAAACTAAGTTTGGGCCTCTACAAACGAGAAGGATCATGGGAGAAGTTAGGAGAGAAAGGTTCTGAAAAGGAGCAGATTTGATGCTAGTGGTTTTCTCATGGCATCTGAGGAAAAAAAAATTTGGAAAATCTCCTATGAACAGCATAGAGCCTACTTTCTGATACAACCACGCGTGCAGCTTCTGGAACAGCCATAGCAGTTGCTGGGACAAACCCAAAAGAGAGTTTTCCGTGGGCTCTTGTTTGAGTGTTGGCTGAGCAGTTGAAGAAAGCCTTCGAATACCATCTAGGAAAAAGGCACAGACAGGGTGTGGAACGTGGGTCTTCCTGAGAGGATGCAGAACTAAAATTACTCACGCCGACCCAAAGCTAGTCACTTATTAATTTACATAGCATCATTTTTTAAAAAAATAACTGCTTTACACATATTTTTCCTCTATCAAAAGGATCACATGCTCCAGGCAGGAAATTTATAAAATATGGAAAACAGAGCATGAGATTTGTAACCCTATCATTCATTTAAGCACACTAATATATTAGTGTCCTAGCCCTAAGTTTTGTCTGTGTATAGGTACACCTGTCCATTTCACAAAGACAAAAACTGCTATATGGTTATTTAGATATTTAATAAGCGTGCCATGAATAGTCCCCATTGAATGAACTGTCTCAGTGATGTCACTTCAAATGACTGCAGAGCGATCCAGCAGAACACGACTCCGGCCATCTTGATTGGAACCACTTTTTTTCCTGCCCCGTCACCCCAGACCCTCCTGGAGCAGAGTTGTGGGCATAGATGCACATACTGACCCCTGGCATGCTCTGCTTTCTAACTGAGCTTTGTCCATACTTACTGCTTTTGAGACAGGCCGGATGCACTCTGAAGCCCATCTTTGATTTAACATCTAAAGCGATTCCCCGGGGATTTGGGATGCAGAGACCTTGACGTATCCTAACACGCATTTTGCTCATGAGCTGTCAATAGATGACACTTATATAACCTTGAGTGGCTCTACCTTTTTCTTTGGGTCCATGGTCTCCTCTGCCTTGGTGGCTAGCTCTTACACACTGTTTTTCCTTTCCTGAAACAACTAGTAACAGTGTGTTGACACCAATGCTATAGAACACATTGGGAAGATGCCAGGTATTTGGATTTCTAATGTCTCACTTTTTAAAACAACTGTTTCTTAGGTATCTTCCATGATCTTGAGAGAGGGGGGCCAGCCCATACAAAGCCAGCAGGCCTAAGAAGTCTGAATGCCTTGTCCAGTGATCTGTGTGCGTAATCTACCCATAGACTTTCCTAGGTAGGAAGGGATTGGCTTGAGGGACCCACCAGTTTTGAAGAGCACTTTCTAGAACACTTAGCAAAGTGGGGACAGTCCTTTGTGTCTGTCCCCAGGTCCTGCAGCCCCAAGCTGGGTTGGAAATACAGTGAAGAGTATCGGGGTCCCCGTGGAGGGAGGTAGAGAGTAGGCAACATTTCTCCAGCTGTGCTTTTCCATGAAGGGGTCTGCAAAGAGATGGTACACATTGACACACTCTGGCTCACAATTGCATGCATTTGTTTAAGTTGAATTCATTGCTCTCCAAAACACAGATGGCATTTGGAAGTTGCTCCCCTCCTCTCTGGTTCTTTGAAGTAGTTGAACCCTCTTATAATTTAGGCAGTAAGACTGGCATTTCCTCCAGTGGCCACACACACTCTTCACCTCCCAGTCCACCAACACCTGACTATGCATAAGAACCCTTAGTCAATTCAGACATGTGGTAATAAATAATATACGCAACATTTAGTATAGCACACAGCAGAGATTAGGAGGAGAAAAACACCCAGAGGATGCTGCCTTCATCCCACGTTGGCCTCAGACTCACTGTGTTGCTGAGGATCCTCCTGCCTCCATCCCCTGAGTGCTGAGATCACAGGTGTGTGCTACCATCTTTGCCAGGTGCTGGGGCAGGAACCCGAGATATTGTGCATGCTAGGCAAGCACCCCACCAGCTGAGATGCAGCCCTAGCCCAGGAAAATACTTTTTAAAGACTCAGATAAGGAAGATGGTTCATCACAGCATGGTATTCTAGCACACACAACTGAACTGCACCCAAACACGTCTTAATGCATTTGCATACACCCAGAAATTCTACTCTTATGTACACATACAATGAGCACTTGGTCAGTAAATGTCTGAATTTATTGTGGTTCCATTCCAGCACTATTTTTTTTTTCTCTCAAGGACTTCAAGATTTTTTTTTTTCTCCCCTAGATGGTAGATCTAGATCTTCAATTCCAAAGGCCATACTTTTGGGAAAATACTCCACTGAAGGCATGTCACAGTAACTTTTATTATTCATTAGTGTGTTTTAAAGCAGCCCTGAAAAGAAATGCTTTTTGCTAAAGTAAAAACACATCCGTTTCTATGATCTAATTGTACAATTGGCTAGAATTTCTATCTATCAGTTCAAAGGGAAACTTGGTTTCAGTGAATTTGTTTTTAATAAAAATGTGTTATCTATGATAAATATATTTCACTTTGTTCAAATAGATTTGATTGGGAAAACATATTGAGCAGAAGTCCTGGTAAAGCTTAATTTCATTGCTTGGAGAAAACGTATTGAATGCTGCTTTGAATTAAATTCTATTTGTTTTAATAAAAGTGTATTGGCCTGAGTGTACATATATTTGTTTTAGTGGCAGTACATTGGATCCAATAAAACTATATTGGCTTCACTGCTTGTGTCTCCTGCTCAGTGAAAATGGATTGAGTGGGAAAATGAAGTAGGCAGGAAGCAGCCAGCTTGAGGTCTCCGTTTGGTGAGTCTCCAAAGAAACTGGAGGGAGGGGGTTTCCACAGACTCCATATCAAAATATGCTTTTAAGTATAAACACCTTTTACTATCAAGGGTTTGGGTGTGACGCCCAAGTTGCCACCATAAAGAGGCAAGTTTCTGAAGCGCTCTATTCCAGGACAAATTATGGCTGCCCAGGGCCCCAGAGTAGGAAATCCTACAACAGCCGAAGCAGACTTGTCAGCATCCCCTAAGCCTCATACCAGCCTCATTGGTTCCAATCAGATGCTGTCTCCCAAGCATTCCTAAAATCCCTCAAATGAACAGAAAAGGGACCATGAATTCTCCCCAAGGAAGGCCTGGCCCATCAACCTTGAAATGGGTCTGACTTTGAACTGATGACACAGGGGGAGGAATTGAAGCAAGTGCTACCCTGGGGCACATCTCTGAGTGATTAGCTTTCCTAAACACGGCCGCTCTTCAGCAAGGCACCGCCACCTGGAAAATGGCAGTCTGTGCAGAGTGCCACACCGCATCACGAGGCTCCATGTGGCTCCCAGATGCCACATGGATGTGCTTTAAATAGCACCCTGACCCCCAAAGATAGACTCAGAGTAACAGGATTCACAATAAGACTGCTGGCATTCTCACTCCGTGTCTCGCCATTGTCACAGTCTGTGTGCGCTGATTGTTTTTCTTCCCTGAAGATGAACTGGATCTGACTGTTCTTCACAGTTTCATTTAAACTTGATGAGACATAAGTGCAAACGCCACTTTCATTAACACCTTTGCTCTAACATAATGTGCTAACAAGCTCTCAACTTCAACCTCCTTTCTAATAATACTAATTCTCAAGGCACCCCATTACAACGGAACCCCAAAAGCTTTTGGATGTATTTTCTTTTCTTTTTGAGTGTTCGAATTCTTGTAAAACCCTACAAGGATACATGGGTGAAACTTACTTACGGGTACTTTTTCCTTTATGAAAAAATTCCCAGTTATCTTCTGGAAGTCAAGAAGGAAACTTTTTTTTTTTTTTTTGACAAAGACATTTTCTGTATTGTCCTTGGAGATGTGAGGTTGTGATCCCACCCCCACCCCCCACCCCAGGGGACAACAAATGGGTCACTTGGCCAGAGTAAACTATACAGATGTCGCACAGATGTGTGAGGTGGTTTCAGGAAGTCACAGGCTAAGGGAGCATCTTGTGGTTTTTGTTGTCGATTTCCAAGAGAATTCTCAGTCCAGGCTGGCCTTGACCTTGCTGTGGAACTGAGCATACTCTCAAGCTATGGAGTCCCATGCTTCTGCTTCCCAAGGGTGCACCACACACATTTAACTTGCTGTTAAATAACTTACCATGGTGGTTAGCCTGGTCCAGCCGTGGAAATCTGCCGGTGACTGGAATGGGTGTCATAGCATTGTTGCACCCTAGGGGCAAGAGAGCCTGGGTAAAGTTATATAGCAACACACATTTACAGATCACTTCCCAGCCTCACTAGCTGCAAGAAGCATTGTGTCTGTCCTGCAAGAGGTGTGGCAGGGAAGACATAGTGGGCTGGCTGCTTAAACTCCAAGGCAAAGAATGGAATTGGGGGTGATGGAGGTGGCATCCAATGCGCTGTGCAGACAAGTAAGCTGGGAGGAGTTTCCCAGTGGCACACAGTTCACAAGTGGCCCAAGAAGGATGCAAACCCATCTCTGTCTGTCTTGAAAGACAGTGGCTTACTCACTAAGCTATACTGCCCTGGTCCTGCCCAGGAAGCTGGCATGACTTCAAGATTTTGAAACCATGTTTGTGTGCGTATGGGGCAGGGGGATTCAGTGAGCCAGGCCTTGGGACCAAGAGTACAGGCAGGAGGATGGGAGGAAGATGCTATGTCCCATAAGCACCATAAGTTCATCTTAGGCTTCACCATATAATAGTATCTAAGTATGTGTCAGATCCTCACATGACTAGGGGTGATGAGGTAATGAAGAAATTATGGGCATGTGGACACAGAACAGCTGGGATCAGACAGACAGTCTGGGCTCTGAGATGGAGAAACCACAGCACCCCGGAAGCTCAGCATGTTTATTTTGTACAGGGGAAGTGGGGCTATTGCATACGGATGGACAAGGAGGCAGGTTTTGTGGTATCTAGCTGGACTAGGGGATGGGGTTAGCCAACCTCAGTAGGAGCAGCCTCTGCTGGAAAGCAATCTTCTAGCTGTAAACACCCAGGAAGACAAAGGCATGGTGAATATTTTCTGCACACACTGTCAACATTCCCACACAGACAGAGGAATCTTTTGCCATTGTCCTGAGCCTCATCCAGGGAAGGCTTTGCCAATGGCTACGACATTGGGTTCCTTGACGTGGCGGTGGCCATATCAACAACGTACATTCACTCAGGATCTCACTCTCAACGTGTCTCATGGTGGATCTTTGATTAATAGCCCAGTCTCAAGTTACCTCTCAATCAGGTGCTCCTGGTTTATTTTTTGGGGAGCTGGGGTCTCCAAGCTTAAACCAGCTCCACCAGCCCCTTGCTGACTAGTTAGCTCCTTTTACAGTCTCCTCAGTGGTGCTCGCCAGCGCTGGCTGCTTTGTGCAGTAAGTTATGATTACTTGGTGCTATGAAATCAAACAGCAATCCTCACAGCTATTTTGATTCTATTTAATGAAGTGGTGGCGACATCTGAATGTCACGGCAGCGGAAAGAGAGAGGCGGATGGGTTGCTGTGGCTGCCGAGAGGAGAAGGATCCATGTTATTCCCTGGGCTAATATCTCATATGACAGTCCTGCAGTTATCAGGGTTCTGTGTCAGTACATGGCTGCTGCCAGGCTCACTCTTGACAGGGAGAGGCTGCACGCCTGTCAACGGCCCTTTGGCTGATACAGTGGGACAGCCAGGGTGGAGATGATGTCTACGGTGCTGTGAAGACGGAGAGAGAAATATTTTATTAGAATACAGCGCACAACTCACAGCCACTACCATTCAAGAGCTCGAACACTGTGCTGACTGCCGAGAGCCAATGGTGTGTGTGCGTGTGCGTGTGCATGTGCGTGTGCGTGTGCGTGTGCGTGTGTGTGTGTGTGTGTGTGTATGTGTGTGTGTGTTCATCAGACACTGATGGGGAAAAAAAAAACCTTTGGTTTCTCCTTTCTTTACCGTGCACAAAGGAAAGAGTGATTCTGGGAAGATATCAGGCAGCAAACATGGAGGCAAGAAGCCAGCCTGGTCCTCAATCAATTATGCGAGAGTATTACCAAATCAATGAATTCACAGCGTGAGTGCTTGCGGCAGATGGACGAACACTTGTCGGCTATCTGGAGCCGCAAGAATCAGATTTATTTTCAGAGCTTATTTGTCTCATTCGTCCTGCCTGGTGCTGGAAGGCAGAACATGCAGCTGTGATTTTTCAAGTGCAAGAGATCTCCAACTATTTTATAGCATGTGAGATTGGGCTTCTCAAGCTAAACTCTCTAGGACTTCTGGCTTTTTGCTCCTTAGAATGAGGACAAAAGGTCCCCTCTCCTCTCTTCTCTCTCTCTCTCTCTCTCTCTCTCTCTCTCTCTCTCTCTCTCTCT
>OU015744.1:147687423-147724578 GCA_907169655.1 Acomys percivali | reverse complement strand
CTCTCTCTCTCTCTCTCTCTCTCTCTCTCTCTCTCTCTCTCTCTCTCCCTCTCCCTCCCTCCCTCTTTCACCCTCTCACTCCTGAAGATCTTAATAAGGGAAGAATGAGATGGGATTGATTGGCCTTTCAGACCTGGTCAGAGATCAGGAGTATTGGTATCACTACAAGAGAAGAGGAAGCGTCCTTCTTAGATACAGCCTACGTTAGGCTAGCTACCAGTCAGCTTCCTGTTACTGTAACAAAATACCAGGCGGAATCAACTTATAAATAGAGAAGGTTTACTTTAGATCACAGCTTCAGAGGTTCCAACGCACAAATGAGTGGTGTCGTTGCTTTGAGACAATGGCGGGACTATAGCCTTGGGAACATGTTAGTGAACTTATTAATCTCATGGATGGGAACAAAAGAGAGGTAAAGAGGAGCTGGCTAGAGCCCCCTTTAAAGGCACACCCTTGCCTTTCTCTAGGCCATGCTTCTTAAAGCTCCCATTATGGCCCACTGACACCAAGCTGGGAACCAGCTTCTCATCTTAGGCCTGTGGGGGCACGTTTGTGATCTGCTACAGCAAATGATCTCCATACAACCTAACAGTGACGCTGTGGTCATTGGGCAGAGCCATGAGCCCTTCCTTGCCACCAAAGAGGCTAGAATCCTTAGCTGGGAGAGAAGCTGACATGAGCCCCCCTATTTTTGGCTCTTATGGGAAAACAGTTTCCAGGGGGACTGGAAACATCACAATAATCTTCAGGTTTCTTTTTTGTCGGAGGAGTCATGATTCCCATATGAGGTACTGGACAAAGTGAGAGTCCCTGCATGGTCTTAGTGCCCAACGGGAAGTTAACCAACAGGCTGACCCAATGCCCAGCCTCCTGGTCTGATGTGTGTGACTAAGGTGCTTAATGAGCGACTTCTGAGTTCTTTGGGAAAGAGTGAGTGAGTTACAAGAGTCCCGGGGTGGTGGCTGCTGGCTGAAGCTGAAGCCATGTGTCTCAGTGTGTTCATTCACACTTGTGGGCATCCAGATAGATGTTCAGTCAGCTGGCTTGCAAGTGTTGAGGCCTTCATCGCTACTCCACCATTGACCAATTAAATCTGATGTTCTGGGTGATTCTATTATCCATTCAAGGTGAGTCTCTGAGCCAGGTACCAAGGATAAAACGGCCCATAAAACTTCATCCCTGACTTCATGGTCCAGCCTGTGACAAGTGCCATGGTAGAAGTAAGCTCAAGTGATTCCCCAGCCTAGACATAGCAAGGAGATAGAGCCCTCACCATGACTGGTTGGAGAAGCTGACACTGAGCTGACTGCGGTGATGTAGCAAGGTTTGTGAGTCACAGCTCCACGGGATGGAGACAGTAACCTGGGCAAAGTCCTGTGCGCACACTGCAGGTCAGAGGGAGGTGTGGCTCATGCAGTGAGAGGCAAGCTGTGCCTGGCAGCCCATGCTGGATGTGATGGCCATACAGTGGACTCCACCAGAGATCAGCTCTGTCTGTAGGAAAGTCCTCTGAGGAGACTACCCAGGCCAGCCTGCAGCTTCAAGCCAGCAGCTGAAGAGGAGAAAGGATGGGAGGGGCTCTGAGCAGTTACAGACTAAACCAACCAACTGAAAGGTGGATTTGCTATTATTAGTGCTGAGACCTGACCCTTTGGGAGGGTAAGGGGGAGGCATAAATAGGAACGCTATCTTGAGGGGGAAAAAGCCATGAAATTCACACTGGGTTGTTTTGGGCAAGCAAGTTCTAGAAATTGAATGCCTAAATTTGAAATGGAAAAAACTGAGATAACTATCCATCTAACTGTGGTTCTTATGTTGGAATCTTCTTCTTCTTTTTCTTTTTCTTCTTCTTCTTCTTCTTCTTCTTCTTCTTCTTCTTCTTCTTCTTCTGAGTGATGATGTGTGGTAAGTTCTGCAGCACAGAGCTGAGGAGACAGCCCAGCCTCTAGGGTCAGAGGGATCTGCACTAGAATCCTTGCTGTGCCTCACCTTTCCCCCCCATCAGATTCTTCATCTGAAAAATAGAATGGCAACCGCACTCCACACCCAGGGGGCACCACAGAACAGGAATAAACCCAGGCACACATATAAACAGCTGGGAACAGAACCCAACACACAGGAGCCTTAGGAAGGGCAAGAGGGATGAAAGGGCAAAAGACCGACACCAAATGACTCAGAGAAGAAACTTGATGTCTCTGAGTGGCCCCAGATGCCTCTGATTTGTTTCTATTCTGGCATGATGTGGCAAGTCTTGACGCTTTGTTTTGCAGCAAATAGGGCAGGCTTGTGTGAGCTGAGCAACTTCCGCAGCACCCGAACCTCTGTGCGGAAGCTGAGGAACTTCGGTTTTTTTACTCCAGGTTGCTGAGCCAAACCTGACTTGCGAAATGACCGGCCTCTGCTGTGGCGAGAGAGGCAGGGGAGAATTTGGCTTCCTCGCGCTTATGATATCTCCAGTAACCCGTCAGGCACGGAGCTGAAGGATGTGTTCTGCGCTCCCCTTTCCCCTTTAATGTGCCATTAAATCAAATACTCTATTAGCAGAATTAGTTCATTCGGTGTCTGCAACGGAACATCCCGTGAATTGTGCGATGTCTCTCGCAAATGGCCCTGCACTCTGGGGTCTACTTGAGCAGTTTATATCCTGTGGAGGAGGGCCGAGCTGCCCGAGGATCCCACTGCCTTCCTCTAAGTGAAATATTATGGCTTCCACAAAGGATAATTATTTGGATCATCTTGCCATGTGCAAACCCGGTGAATTCCAAACACTGTGGATCAGGCTCTGGCCCAAGGCCTGCTGTCCTCACACCTGCAGCCCGAGACCTGTCTTGGCCATAGGCTCCCAAATGTCTTGGCTTCTTTGCTCTCTGTATTAGGTCCAGTTCTGAGGCTGAGGCCAATATATATAATATATATGCATATATATATACACACATATATATTTACACACACACACACACACATACACACACACAATTGTTGAGAGTTAAAACAAGGAGAAATTTCCTCCCTTAACTTATGGCAGGGCTGCAGGCAAAGACCCAGTTATTTCTATTCTCACGCACCCAAACCATGGGAAAGTGGGCAGTAACATCCGCTGTGCCTCTGTCATGGTAATCTCACCTTCTGGAAATTAGCAAGGACCTCATGTATGTAAAGTCACATGCTGAGCGCCAGTGTGAGTGCCAGGACTCTGCTTGCTGCTGGGGCTCGCAAGTCACCTCTCCTCCATGCCCAGATACATTTATCACAGTGTGTTCTCTTCTCTGAGAGTTAATGGATTGGAGACCAGTCGCTTTTGCATGAGGTGAGTCTTAAGCTGATATGCTGGCAAATATTTAACCTTTGCTGCGGAGAGGAGTGTGTTTGGCAGCGCTTGTCAATTTCCATGGTGTAAATACTGTCACTGTGACTGGCATTATTGAATGGACAGTTGGAAAAAATGTTTGTTAACATCCACGATATACCATAGTTCTTTGAATGTGACCTTAAGAGAAGTACTTAATAGTAAAATCCAATAAAATGATTAGAAATTTTAGATGGCCAATACTTTTAAAAATATAATAATGAGTGTGTTTAACAATAAGGATGTTGGCAACGTCCTTCAAAGTTAGCAATCGGGTCTCACAGGCTAACAGAACCTGGGTCTCGCACACTACTTGGTTTAAGACTATAACTTGCAATTTCTCCATTATGACCCAATTACAATCCAATAATGCACATGGGTCTGCAGCAGGATTCCACAGGGTGGGTTAGGGACCCTGGTACCCTCTGCCTTGAATCTTCATTGCCCTCAGAGGATCTCAGAGGCATTACTCACTTCTAGCCAAGGAGGCGATTTCAATTTACCAGGCTTGGCCACATTCCAAGGGCTGAGAGTCTGTCAGGTGGCCAACTCTAAATTCAAGGGAAGGTAGCAAAGTATATCTTCGCTGTGTACCCGAGAAGGAAAGGCAATGAGGTCTGTGGGCATCTTGTCCTTCTCTGCCCCAGCATATCTAAGACTCACATCTTTACTGGCTGATACCAAGAAGTAGGTAGTTGGCTTATTAAATATGGCAGGGTGCAGCGATAATATTTTTTGGGGGGATGTTCGCTGTCCCCCTTTGCTCCTAAATATCTATTCGGGTTTTCTGCCTCACTTCAGACCATTTAGTTCCGGAGTAAAAGACACAGGGACCTTTGAGATTTATAAAAGCTTTGAGGCCGATATTTTGCTATTTCCCAAATATACACCCCAAGTTACTTGCCATAATTGTCCCTGCCTGGGCTGCTGCTGTTCCATCAGGCCAGGCCTCATGGTCACATGCTCATGGTCCACACTGTCCCATGGCGCCTTCCTTCTCTCAGGCTTCTCTCCTCCTCCTCTTCCTCTCTCTCTCCCGCCTCGTGGTCCCCACCTGAGACCCCAACCCTGAGAATCTAAAGTCTGCCTGCTTCTCTTCTGCCCAACTATGGGCTTTCAGCAACTTTATTTAACCAGCCAGAGAGTATTGGTGAGCGAGGTTTACACAACATCACTTGGTGTAGGTGAGAATGTGTTTCGCTGGGCTGTAACCAGACCTTGGGAGCTACTATTTAACAACTGAATGCATAGCACCAGACCAACCCCCAACATCAGGGTTATGGGGTATAAACATCGAAATTAATTGCTATGAAGTCATCAATCAATAAGTATAATTGCACCCACAGTAAGAACCAATTGGGATGGTGTCAACCATTATTCAGATATGGAAGTGATGCCTGCCTATGCACACTACCTGGCTTTTCTAAGCTCATGGATTCACTCTTCCTGCTGTCTACCCAGCCACACATCCAATAAACCTTTATTCCAGTTCTCTGTTAGCTTCCAGGGTATGTATGGTGATGCTTCCGGGAGGCAGAGTCAGAGAGGTCAGGGTACATACTCTAGTCAGAGAGAGAGAAGAGCTGAGCATCTGAGGAGTTAAAGAGCTTCCAGAGGAGTGGGCGTTTGCTGTGGCTCTGGATGGATGGGGACATCAGATTCTCTAGGGCTAGAAGAGAAGTGGCAGGCCTTGCAGGAGGATGGCTTGCCCCAGGCAAGAAGCTCATCGAGGAAAGAAACAGGGCTGGAAACAGAAGAGATTCCGTCAAATTTTATAGGACTCTCCCTGGACGACAGGAAAGTGCGTAATGTATCCTAGATCCTTGCTTCTCAGAGTAGGGGACATGCAGCTTGCCGGGAGGTAGAGACATAGGAACGACACGCCCCATCCACTTCCTCCCTTGATGCTAAGCAACTAGAAATGGCGTTTGAGAAGTCCCAGAGGAGGCTCTTCCCAGCGCAGTGGATCAACAATGGCTTGTGTCAGAAGTCCCTGTGGTCAGTGTATCGGGACACTCTGATCGGCCCTTATGAAGTCACAAGGTGAATCTATCTCTTGGCCTCAGTGGTAGGGGTCTACCCACAGCCTAGGGGATAAGGGTGGAAAAGGGAAGTTCCATAGAGGAAATCCAGACCCAGGACTGGAGATGGAGCAACGGCTGCCAGGAGGCCCCAGAAGCCGTTGGCCACCATGGAAAGAAAGGAGCAGGTAGACGCCTCCATTTGCACTTGAGAGTGAACTGGGTGTGAAAGAGGCAGTAGCCACTTTACTTTGGTATTTAGGTTTTTGAATCAATGGGAGAAACCCCCCCCCCCAAAAGGGCTTGCTTTTGCTAAATAGGGCCAGGTGGTAAACTAGGGGTAGCTGACTCTCACCTGCAGTCTGATATGTGAACGAATAGCCCTCTTGTTTCCTCTCAGGCTCTTGGCCCTGGGTGGCATCTGGGCAGAGCTGGTGGTTTCACTGTGGTTGCTATGTGACCGTGCCAAGTCATGAACCCACAGAGCTGAGCCAGGAAAGCTCTGCCTCAAAGCAGATAAGCCAGGCTGGTAACATAAACACCCCTATAGCTCACATCCTGCCTGACAAATGGCCTGGAACCACAGAGCTTGGAGCAGCCCCTGCTGTGGTGTGCTTTGGGAAGAGGCCCTTAGCAGAGCTGTCACTGCCCACAGACCCCGAGCCACAGGGACAGACATGATTTACACTAGCCCTGTATGGCGGGTGCCATAAGAAGACGCAAGGCCTAGAAGTCACAACTACCGTGTTACAGTGCCAGCTTTCCATCCCTCACCTGTGTGTCTGGGGCAAACGGGCTTCGGCCCTCAAACCTTAGCTCTCTTGCTGTAGATGATAATGTTTCTCCTTCAGGACTGTGAAGACGCGGCAAGATAATCTGGGTGAAGCATCTGGAATGAGGGGTGGCTGGAAGCCGGTGCTCAGGAAAGCCAAGCAGCTTTCCATAGGAAGAGGCTGAACCCCAAGCTGTTTAATATGGAGCTGGGGGGGCATAGGCTCAGGTTCTTCCTACATAGCATTTCATTGAACCCCATGTCCACCTGAGGCGAGTCCTCATGCTGTCCTCGCCTTACTGCTGAAGAGAAACGGGAGCAAGGCTAGGGGTGTTGTAGGTGGAGAATAGAGATCTGGGAGGCAAAGCTGTGCAGTCGGGGCCTGAGAAGGCTGAAAGAAAATAGCTTCCCCACAGCGGCCAAGCAGCTGGTGAGCTCTGGGAAATGGAGCTGCTGATATCCTTGCCCAGCAATCCCCTGGGCCATCAACAACTCCCCTCAAATCTGGTCATGAAAAGGTTCAGCTGTCCCAGGCTGAGTGGTGCACGGGAGGAGTATTAACTGTGGACGGCGGCCATTATGGACTTACAGCCACTGTCCAGGGTTAGAGCCCTCATCTTTCAGGATAAAGGCGCTGCTGTGCATGCCTCCAAACCCTGAAGCAAACAGAATAGCTCCATCAGAAAGGCTGTGTTAGAAAACGGCATTGTAAAAACGCCCATGTCCAATGGGAAAAGCTTCCTAGTGCTAACCCCTGCCCCAGCCTTCCTCTCCTCCCATCTCACATCATTAGTCCCACATACACTCTACAAAGTACTGAGGACCAAGGGAGGGGAATGCTGGCCGATTGTCCTCTGTGGGACCACTGAATTTGTTCTGAGAACCCCCTCCTATGTGCCTTAGCTGGGTAAGGAGCTTTTAGGGAGCACTATCGTGAAGACTATCAGGTTTGACCATGCCCTGATTTCCAGTAACCCCCCTCGCTGTCCCCAGAAGACAAGCCAAGGGGGACAGCAAATCCATGCCACCAAGGACCAGCCTGGCAGTTTCTTACAGTTGTAGCAATAAATTGCTACATGGGCTGAACTAAAACATTGTAATAACAATAGCAATTAACATTTATGTAGCATGTACAGTGGCTCTAGGAAAATATTCTTTTAAGGTCATGATGCACCTTTATCACTACACTGTCACAGTCTCCAGCAGTACCTGCTAACGTTTATTGAATAATTGCTATGGTTAGTTTAGCCACATTGTCCCATTAATCTTCAAAACTTTACCACCATGCTTTCAGGCAGGCACTTTTCGGGCTCCCGTTGCTCAGATATTGAAGCAGGTTTACACAGCTTGAGGGTGAGCTAGGTGGGGTTGGAGTTCTAGGCCTACAGCTGCTGTCTCTTGGAGAAGCTCAGGGCAGTGGCCATTCTTCTGGTTTCCTTTTGCTGGTTTTTGTTTTTAGAGACAGGGTTTCCTGTGTAGCCCTGGCTCATGTGTCCCATGAGTCTTTCCCCTTTCACCCCCACGTCTTCAGACTCCCTGCTTGGCTCCATGCTTGGAGTTTGCGAACTTTCCCAACATTTATGGATATATCCCTGCAGGCCTCAGTTTCCCTTTTAAGAACTCTCTTGAGTCTTGAGCTCCTGTAAGAAGATCCACTTTGCTCCAGGCGTGGTGGTGCACGCCTTTAATCCCAGCACTCAGGAGGCAGAGGCAGATGGATCACTGTGAGTTCAAGGCCAGCCTGGTCTACAAAGTAAGTCCAGGACAGCCAAGGCTACACAGAGAGACCCTGTCTCGAAAAACCAAAAAGAAGAAGAAGAAGAAGGAGAAGGAGGAGGAGGAGAAGAAGGAGAAGAAGGAAAAGGAGGAGGAGGAGGAGGAAGAGGAGGAGGAGGAGGAGGAGGAGGAGGAGGAGGAGGAGGAGGAGGAGGAGAAGAAGAAGAAGAAGAAGAAGAAGAAGAAGAAGAAGAAGAAGAAGATCCACTTTCCCTGGGCAGGGCAAAGGGGAGAGGTGGTCCTTTGTAACTAATGGCTCTAGAGAGGAAAGCTGGCAAGGGTGAGGACTGGCATGACCTCAAGCATGCATGACAGGCCCAAGACATTTCTATGGTTGTTCAGGGACAGCAAGACTGGAACAGAAGGCTCCAGAAGGCCTCAGCAGGGCTCTCTCCTGAAGCTATGTGCATATATATGTGTGTCACTGGTTCTGTCAAGATAAGGCTTTGCTATCCTCTTGGATGACTAATTTGTTGCTCAAATCTAGATTCTTCCTCCTGCTTCTAGCGCCTCAGATAAAACCCAGGGCATTGTGAAAAGCTATCTCCCCAGGTCTATGTTAAAAACAAGCTGGGGCTGGGGAGACAGTTTCTCAGCTGAAGTGTTTTCGGTGCAAATGTCCGGACTGGCGTTTGCATCCTCAGTAACTAGGTAAACGCTGGATGGCTGTGGGGGCCCACCTGGGCTCCCAGCATGCGGCAGGCAGAGGCAGGGGATCTGTAGGGAAGCTGGCTAGGTAGACAGACTGGGCTAGCGAGAGACACTGCCTCGATATTTAAAGGGGAGACAGAATGAAAAAGACACATGGCAATCCCTTGTATGCACACAAATGAGTACACATGTGTGTCCACACTCAGACACACCCATGTGTCCCACATGAGAACACACATACACACATACAAACCACAACCCACGAACAAAAAACCTTTTGTTTTCATTGACAGGTAGAAATCGCGTATTCATTACGGATAAGCTGCTTTTAAATCTGTATACTTTCTGAAATGACTCGGCTGAGACAATCAGCAGATGCGTTACTTCACACACTCATAGTGTTTGTCATGATTTAAAACCGTAAAGTCTACTCTCAGCAGATTTCAAGAATAATAGATTGTTATTAACCGTAGTTACTGCGGAGATCAATAGCTCTCAGGGCCTTGTTACTGCTGCCTGAAATTATGAATCTTTTGACTAGAACCTCTCCCGTACTTCTATCAGGCCCCTGCCTCAAGTACAGGCCGCTGTGCTCTCTGATTCTATGAGGTTAACCTTTTAGCGTCCACATGAGTGACATCATGTGGCCCCTGTCATTGTGCATGACCTGACATCTCTTTCCCACAGGCTTGCCATCGTCTTTCACTCTGCAGCAAGTGACAGCGTTTCCTCTTTGGTGAAGACTAACAAGGGTCCATCTTTTTTCTATCCAGACAGATAGTGCAGAGCAAAAGAACACTACAAAAGCTAGGCAGCACGGGAGAGGTAAATTGAGGCCATCCTGCCTCATTCTGCATTGTTCGTATCTTGTTAACTGGTGTGAGAAGACCAACAGGTCACAGGCAAGTGTTCGATTTGAGATTTTGGCATCCCTTGGTGTGTCCAGCTGGCTGGTTCTGAAGGTGTGTGGGTAAGCATCGGCAGAAGCTCAGGGAACAGCAGGTGTGTGAAGTGGGCTGCTTTAATATTAGATGTTTTATTCTCATTTTCCTGCATCTTCTAAAGTTTTCAGAAGCTTTTGTGAGGCTTATTCTGCAATAAAAGGAGAAAATAAGTGGCTTGCCACGCCCTGCTGTAGCCTACATTTTTCTAAGATGTCTCCATATGATTGTATACACACAGATACACACACACACACACACACACACACACACACACACAGAGAGAGAGAGAGAGAGAGAGAGAGAGAGAGAGAGAGAGAGGAGTTACATTGGAATTATTCACTTTTCTTCTGTTAGGACTTTCTTCCTAAGAACCAGACACACCACACACACACACACACACACACACACACACTTACTTCATACTTCCTGGGCCTTAAAGGCCAGGACTCCAGAGCCATAGTTCAAAGCCCACGTCTGGCCCGAGGACTTAGCTACATTGGTAAGAGTGAGTCAATTTTTTTTTAACTTTTTTTTAAATTAATTTATTCTTGTTACATATCAATGGTTATCCCATCCCTTGTATCCTCCCATTCTTCCCTCCCTCCCATTTTCCCCTTATTCCCCTCCCCTATGACTGTTCCTGAGGGGGATTGCCTCTCCCTGTATATGCTCATAGGGTATAAAGTCTCTTCTCTGTGACCTGCTGTCCTTCCTCTGAGTGCCACCAGGTCTCCCCCTCCAGGGGACATGGTCAAATGTGAGGCACCAGAGTACGAGAGAAAGTCATATCCCACTCTCCACTCAAGTGTGGAGACTGTTCTGACCATTGGCTAGATCTGCATAGGGGTTTAAAGTTTACCGCCTGTATTGTCCTTGGCTGGTGCCTTAGTTTGAGCTGGACCCCTTGGCCCAAATCTGCCTATCATAATGTTCTACTTGTAGGTTTCTAGGATCCACTGGATCCTTGTACTTTGCTATTCTCCCATGCTTCTCTCATCTAGAGTCCCAATAGGATGTCCTCCCCTCTGTCCCAGTTTCCTGGTAAGTGAAGGCTTTCGTGGGACATGCCCCTTGGGCTAGTATGTAGAGATAAGTGAGTATATACCATTTGAGTCTTTCTGCTTCTGGGTTAACTCACTCATTATGATCATTTCTAGCTCAATCCATTTATCCACAAATTTCGGGAATTCCTTGTTTTTAATAGCTGAGTAGTATTCCATAGTGTATATATACCACAGTTTCTTTATCCATTCTTCTACTGAGGGACACTTAGGCTGTTTCCATGATCTGGCTATTATGAATAAGGCTGCTAGGAACATAGTTGAGCAAATTTTCTTGTTGTGTGATGGAGCATCTTCTGGGTATATTCCAAGGAGTGGAATAGCTGGGTCTTGAGGAAGCCCTATTCCCAGTTTTCTGAGATAGCACCAGATAGATTTCCAAAGTGGCTGTACTAGTTTGCATTCCCACCAGCAATGAAGGAGTGTTCCTCTCTCTCCACATCCTCGCCAGCATGTGGTGTTGCTTGAGTTTTTGATCTTAGCCATTCTGATGGGTGTAAGATGGAATCTCAGAGTTGTTTTGATTTGCATTTCCCTGATGAGTAAGGAGGTTGAGCATTTCTTTAAGTGTTTCTCAGCCATTTGATATTCCTCTGTTGAGAATTCTCTGTTTAGTTCCAAGCCCCATTTCTCAATTGGGTTATTTGGTTTGGTGGTGCTTAATTTCTTGAGTTCTTTATATATTTTGGATATTAGACTTTTGTCAGATGTAGGGTTGGTGAAGATCTTTTTCCAGTCTGTAGGCTGCTGCTTTGTTCTCTTGACAGTGTCAATTTTAGTAGCACATAAGGCCAGGTGTGGCAGCACACACCCGCAATCCCAGTGCTTGGCAGGGTAGAGACTGGAGGATCAGATGGGAATTCAAGGCCTGCCTGGTTATATGACACCCTGTCAAAACAAACAACCCGCCCCACTGCACCCCACTGCACCCCACTGCTCCCCTTAGGGCCTCAATGTCCTTATCTGTGAGTGGAGTTAGCCACAGTATCTACTTCCTAGGGGCAGCTATGAGGACTTAGTTCAACACCCAGCACAACAAGTGTTCTACCAATATCACCCGTGTTCCTTTACATGGCACTGCCACACATGTGGAACTTAGTCATGTGTCACAATGCGGGTGATACATGTCCTGTATAAGGGCCAGTCAAAATGATGGCAAGCTGAGAAGACACACTAACCTTAAATCCTTTGCAAACCGACCAACCAACCAACAGCAAACCAAACAAACAAAAAACCTGTCACCAAGGCCTAGAACCAGTGGTCTCAGTCTGTAGGCTGTGACCCCTTTGGGGGGGGGTCAAATGACCCTTTACCACGGGACACATATCAGATCTCTTGCGTATCAGATATTTACATTGTGACTCATAACAGTAGCAAAATTACAGTTATGAAATTGCAACAAAAATGTTATGGTTGATACTCACCACAACATGAAGAACTGTATTAAAGGGTCACAGCATTGGGAAAGTTGGGAACTGCTGCCCTAGGCAGAGGAGCATGCTCAGGTCGCAAACACCTACCCAGCATCTCATTCATGCTGGCGCCCGCTTGCCTCACATCCTCTTCCTAGCCTCATTGTCTCCCAAAGCCAAGGCCACACAACTGCAGCTCCAGTCAGCGATATCTGTCACCTCTGATATTGTAAGCCCCTGCCTTTCTCCCGGGTTGTCACTTCAAGACCTAAATTGCCACTGCCCCAGCCTTGCTGGTTGCTCTGCATCAAAACTGTAGCTGCAATTTGAAGGTGCAACGCATCTTCAAACCAGTCCACTCTCTGTTCAATAAACAGGCTTCTGGGATCCTGCTCTGAGAGCAGTATGATGTGTGTGAGATTCTGGCAGAGGAGGAAGGCTGGACCAGGAGGCCTTCAGAATCCCTTCCGGCCAGGCAGAGCATTGTGGGCCATCACAAATCTAATACTAGTAACTGCTTAGTGTCTACTGCATGGTAAACATTACGCCAGTGTCCTATGTGCTATGTCTGGCCCCTCCTTTAATTCTCTTAACAGTGCCGCGAAGTATCTGTGTCATTTTACAGATGAGGATGCTGACTGAGTCTTGGGAAAGATATACTGATCGTAGGGCCAAAGGTTCAAGGTTACCAAGGTGAGATAAACAGGACTGTTGCAGAACAGCAGGATCTGCTTCCTGCTCTGGCCTTTCCCTCTCCATCCTCTGCTCCAGCTCTCACCCCTGTGTGCTCATATGTAATATAGAACACCAGTGATTTCATCCCAGGGTGGCACACCAGAGTCCCTCTAGGACAGACTCCTGCATCCTGACTCCAGAGCAAGATCCAGGCAGGATGCACATTTTGCCAGGGTTTTCTGTGGGGCAAGCTTTGTTAGAACAGGATTGGTGGCCAGCCCCGCTGCAGTCAGGGGCTTCCTCCACCTGGCTCCTTGAATTGCTCTTAATCCTTTTGTTTTGCAGGAGACTTGAGTATTTTGACACATCTGACAAAGAATGGCACATCTGGAGGTTTGGGGTCCAGCTAAGCAGGCGAGCCATCCTAAATAAATGGATTGACTGCTTCCGGAGCCATCACTTAACTTCTGCTCCCGGACTGACATCCGGAGTCTAACTCCTGACAGCCGGGACACCAGCAAAAGGAAACCTTTTTAATTTATAGTAAGCAGAAACAAGTTCCTCCCCCTCCCCGCTACCCTCACCTTCCTGGCTCATTTAAAGGGACCCAGTCACTTGAAACAATAAAATCTTACATAGTTCCCTACGTGAAACTTCTTAGATGTGTTCCAAAGCCCTAGAAAAGGATGTGACTGTTTAAATACCATAAGACAAATATTTTTAAAATTTCCTTCAGGTAGTAAAGCCACAAGACCATCAAAAAGCATCTATGTAAATCGTTGAGGAACTCTTAAGTTTAAAAAAAAAATTGCAATACCAGGCAGGAGAAAAATGATCTGCTTTAAACAAAACCTATGTTTTCTCAGCAACAATGAGTTCAGGGGTGGGAAACAAAGTTACTTTCAATTTTATTAATAGCATCTGAAACGAAATGTTATAACTCTCCCTTCCAACCTTGTAGCGAGACAACTGGACTATTTATTTCTCCTTCAGAAAGAACATGAGTGGCTGTTACCTTTGAGCAACGCACGCATTTAATTGATGAAGGCAAGGAAAGTGATTGTGGCTGCATTTAAATCAGGCGTGTAGAGCTAAAGAGATCTGACCTTAAGAATGAAGAAAATATTATTGTAATTACTCCACTTGCTAAGAACAAATGCTGTGACATTTGAATTTAAGACTTCTATCAAAAGCATCGGGCGTCTTTAATCAGTTTGCACCTTTCCATTTTAATGGACTTGGGCTTGAGACGCTGCATTCACAATTATTGAGGCTGATGGCTCCACGCCTTCGAAAGGGCTTGGAAAGATTAGCATTCGTGGATTATTTATTAGCTCTTTGCGAGTGCGTTCCCCAGAGTGGAAATAGCATACTACACCAGTCCAGTTCCCAAGTTAAACTCTTTTAATTAACAGCTCACTGCATGTTGTTGCAAATGTGTCTCTGATGTTGTGGGGGGATGTTTTGTCATACTCTTTCCTCCATTCGGGTCAGAAATGGCTCCCTTTGTTCCTCACAAACTCAGGGAGCATCCTGATCCCAGCCCTGGTGGCTGCCTGTGCTGCCCTGGAAACACCATGGCTTGCAGGAATGAGGCTGCTTGGACAGACAGTGGGTCTCGGCCTGCCGGCTGCAGCTCTTACTGATAGGGACTGCCTGTCTGGGGCTCAGTGGAGAACTCAGTGACATGATGACACTTGCAGTTTAACCTAAACACACTTTCTGCCTAGATAACAGAAATGCCACACGCGTGTCCCTGACAGCAGGCGCATAGCTGCAGGTCTGTGGCAGCGCCGCTGGCATGTGGTCTATCTGCCATCTGAAGCCCCGTCACTGCCTGCCAGGCTGTGGATCTCGCCTCTGGAGGGGGAGAGTAGTACAAACAGACCTCCTGGCAGGAAGCACAGGACCACAGCTTTGCAGGGAGGGCCTAGTACTGGCAGCAATTGAGGACCTCAGGTGAAAGCTGGCAAAGGCAGGTGAAGCCAGCTTTGCAGGGCAGCTGAAACTTCTGCGGGATCAGAAAAGAGGGATACACAGCTGTGATGGAGACCTGGAAGAAAGCAGGAGGGTCTCAAACGGGGGCCTCCGACAAAAAAGGCTGAGTGCAAGCAGGAGTGACGTCACTCCAAGTCTGCAGTTTGTCTCCTGAAATCCTGATTCCCGTGGTCATTTGATTTGCCCATACTTCCAAGAGGAGACACCCCCCTCCCTCCCTCCCTCCGTCCCTCCCCCCACCTCTGTAGACTAAAATACATGCTTTACTTTTAGAACATATGATATAGTAAAACTTACAACGCGTACAAGTAATGTCTGATCATTTGCTTTGTAAATCTTGTTTCATAGGACCCTTCTGGAAAATTCCACCAGAAGTGTGTCTAGAATGCCCAAACTATAATTTGATGTGAAAAGTGTATTTACCAAAAGACACCCCTCTAATACACAAAATGAGGCTCACTGTAGCTTTCCCCCTAGAGAACAGATGGTAATGGGCACAGGACTACATTTTTAACATATGCAACTTCAGGCCAAAATAAATGTAAGAGATGAAAATTTACCTTGACTGATGTAAAAAAAAATTGATTTCATGTTGCATATAATATGGAACTGAAATGGGTAGTAACATAATAAACATCATTGTTTTCCTTGTTGGGATTCCTACTAAGCTCAAGGAATAAATGTGGGGTAAAGACAGGCCAGGCATCGAGGATATGGAGTACTGTTTTGGTTAAAACTCCAAGTTCACTTCTGCTGACTTGGTTTGTTCACTGAGAGTTCAGTGACATGTCATCCATTCCTTCCCTCATTATTGCTTTGTTCATCATTCATTTCTCAGCTGTCCACCCAGCAGCCCTCGGTGTGAGGTAGACACTGTCAGGGTTTCACAAGAGCCCACAAGCTCTGTAGAGCTTATTGTCAGACTAGAAAGAGAAGCAGGCTCACTTAACTGTGCCACAGGGCAGAGTAGGGAAAATTCAGAAAGACAAATGAGAGAGCTGATCTGTTTGAGCGCATGGGCAGAGTGTGGATAGTGATGGAGGCTGGCTGGGGAAGATCCAGTGAACTCTTTGGTATAGAAAGTGCAGTGGTCCCTGTCACAGAGCCATCTGTGTCCTTGGGGCCACAGCAGCTTGTGTGGATGTGTGCTCAGTGGATGAGCAGCTGAGCCAATATTCCTGGAGTCGGTACCATCTCTTTCTACGTCCTTGGTCATGACACTCAGAGGCTTTGGGCAACTCTTTATGAGGTGTTACTACAAAAATTAACCTCTGGACAGAATCTCAATATATCTCATTTTAGAAAAAGCACAAATACAGACATCCAGGAAGAAATATCAACCACAAGTCCAGTCACTGCAAAGATCGCACAGCACAGGCTACTAGAGCAGTGGTTCTCAACCTTTCTAATGCTGTGACCCTCATGTTGTGGTGATCCATCATAAAATTACCGTCATTGCTACTTCATAACTGTAACTCTACTACTGTTATGAATTATAATGTAAATATCTGATATGCAGGCTATCTGATCTATGACCCCAAAAAGGTCGTGACCCACAGGCTGAGAACCACTGCACTAGTTGTTTTCATTTCTGTGCCCAAAAATTTTAAATTAAAGGTATATATTACATACATAGCTTTTAAATAGTATTTAAAAATGTTTTTTACATTTATGTACATTTATTGTGTGTGCAAAGGAAGCATGCTGCAGTTCTCTCTTTCAACCAAATGGATTCTGGGGACTGAACTCAGGCTGCCAGATTTGGTGGCAAGTATCTTTACCCACAGAGCCACCTCAGTGGCCCCTATAATGAGCTTTTACCATGTATAGCACAGCTATCTTTTCATGTCATAGGTGAGTGTTTGCTTCCTAGGGCTGACAGCTGGACTGTATCAATGTATCTTCTATTGTGAACCATTTTACTGAATGTAACTTTGTATAGATCACTGTGCACACATTCAATTACTTATGGAAGTGACTTCTTATATATCCCATTGTAAGATTAGGGGGCCTAAGTTTAGTTCTGTATGCTTGAAATATACTTTAAGAGTATCTTTTAAGTTTAATGAATTCACTATGAACATAGTTTAATGTTTCCATAAATTTTGCTATAATGCTAATTGAGAATTTTTTGTCAACTTATATTCTCATTAATGGGCTGAAAATATGAATATTAGATACTGTTTCTCTTTAAAAACTTTTTGGCAAGCTGGTGGGTAAAGTCTTACACACATTTCCCTTGCGTTGCAATTGTTAGTCTCTTTAGTCTCACACAAGTTTGAGGTTTGCCAACCCACAGCCTTTGCTAGGATTCACACAGTGTTTAAGGTTTTCTTTTTGTTTTGAGAGAGGCTTTTGAATAGAATGCTCCCACTCTGTCCAGAATTTAACAGTATTAAGATACCTTTTCAGCAGTCCTTTCTTTTTTATTTCTCTCATTCAAACTTTCCAAAGAAAATAGAAGATACACCTTTTATTGGGTGGGACAGCACTTCTGTGAATCCTCCTAACACAGATATGCATATCTCAGGTTCTTTTGGTTTTAACATGAAAACTGCTGTGTGGTGTTCATTTTTTTCCTCTTGTACTTTTTCCCTTTTTGCTGCTCATCATCGCTGTTTCCACAGAAGCAAAGCCTTACAGATATCCGGCAGCGTATCTCGACTGTTCACACTCAGAACATTCCACTGGGCAGATGTGTGCTGCCCAGTCGAGTTTGTGCTGCCACCTGTGTTGCACAATATGGCTGTACCCTGAGGGGCTGCAAGACACTGTTGTCATTTTAGCTGAATGCCCATATAGGGAAAGCTGGAGTAGGGCAAAAGAGTGGAAGTGAGGCCTTGGTGGGGGGAAATGTGGGTAGAGCTTCTAGGGCTGGGAACAGGGTCACTAGGGTGAATGATGACCTGGTCTGAGGGTGCTGGGTCACTGGGACCTGGGAAAGCGTACCGATGTGATCCAACACAGGGTGCCTGCCCTGCTTTTAGATAGGCAGAGTGTGGCGCTCCCCACTCAATGGAGCCATTACTCAGCTTGTGAGGTTGGTGTTGGGATGGCCAATGCTCAAGGGAGCTGTAGGAGCTCCTGGGTGGTGAGCCCTGACACACACACACACACACACACACACACACACACACACACACACACAACTTAAATGAGGGGAGATTGGTTTGGCTCACGGTTTCAGGGGCTCTCAGTTGGTCTTGGCAGCTGGAACGTGTGGAGGAGGCTCCTCACACAGTGGCAGCAGGCTAGGAAGTGGAGAAAGGCTGTGATTGGTGAGCCTGCTCCCTAGTCACCCACTTCTACCGGCACGTCTCATCTTCTAAAGATTCCATAGTCTCTTAAAAGCAGCGCCACCCACCAGGTGACCAATACTCAAAACATGAGCCCTGTGGGGGACACTTAAGATTCAAACCATAACACCAACCTAACTATTTTAAGTGTGGAGCTCAGTAGTGTTTGTGTGTCATTCATGCTGCCGCTCAACCAATCTCCGTGACAGTTTCATCTTGCAAAAGCTTTACACTCATCAAGCAGCTGTCTATGTATGCTCCCCGCTTCTAGTCCCTGACAAGTACCACTTTTACCTTTGAGTTCTATGAGTTTTGCCATCCCAGAGTACTCACTATACACAGAATTATACCATGCCTGGCCTGTTTCACTTAGAATGGTATCTTTCAGTTTGCAGAATGTTATAACATATATTGGAGTTTTTCCCCTTTTCGAGGCAGAGTAATATTCCATGGTGCGTATACAGCACACTCTATCCACTCATAAGTCAAGGGGTGCTCCCCCCTGTCAGTGGTTGTGAATATTGCTGTGATGAAAATGGATGTGCAAATGTGGTTTCAAGATACTGTTTTTTCCCTCCTGGATGTCTAATCAGTGGTGCGATCACTGGATCACATGTTAACTCTATTACCCTGTACCTTTATGGAAATTTCATTTTTAACGTTTGAGCTTATGCCATGGCTTTGCCCACTAGTCTCACTTTTCAGTCCCACACCAAGGGCTGTAACAGCCATCCTATGTCTGTTTGCTGTGTCACTGAGGCACCCTGAGTTAATCTCCAAGGATAACAAAGCTAAGATTTCCGTTCCGGAGCCAGGGTTACATGTAAACGTGAGGCACTCTAGACAACTTGTCAAGAGTTACCCTTGACCTCAGGACCCTGAGGTCACATCACAGGAAGTGTTAGCCACCCCCTCGAAATCCTTCAGTGACATCTGTTTTAAAATACCGCAGTCCCTCTGAACCCAGCACCTGTCAGTTTATCTGCACAGCGAGCTTGACTGTCGGTCACTGCTCTTGCCCTTCAGGGACTACAAACACATAGAGAAATCTGAGTTTCAGCTGTCGAATTCTTCTAGCCACTAAAAGACAATAACGGATTAAATAGGATGGACTGAATGGCCATACTTCTTGTAAAGTTATCCCCAGAGATGAATGTGTGACGTGGCTCTGAGGCTTTGGTGGCTTGGCAGTGTAACTAAGGTTGACAGACTGCCTGCATGTGGGTGGCTGTCTCCTTTCCAGCTGTGACCAGCTGAATTATATCACCTGTCCCATTTGATGTATTAGGATATGCCCAAGCTCAAGATGCATGTTGCCGCAATAGGGAAATTAATGTCCGCCGCTGGAGGCAATTAATAATGATTAGGAGCAAACAGCGGGGTTAAATCTGTGCGTTTAGCGGTGTTCACACTCTTTTATGTTGCATTTCAGCCTACTTGGCCGAAGAAGGGGGGAAAGCCTTTTTGGGGAGTTAGACCAATCTTATCTTAATTAGCATGAAAACTTAGAGGAAACATCAAAGTCTCTTTAATGAATCGGGCTTATTTATTACTCACTTAGCCCTCTCTTCCCGGGGTCAGGGAGTGTGACAATGTACAGAGAGTAGTATACTGTATGGATAAATGTTGAGCTTACGTTGAGTAGAAAGTAAAGCTTTTGGACTTTGGAATTGCGTTTGATCTATGAGCTGGGGGGGGGGGGGTAGGGGCTGTGGCAGGGGGGGGGGGGGGGGGCAGGAGA
The DNA here is from genome assembly GCA_907169655.1 of Acomys percivali. NCBI lineage: Eukaryota > Metazoa > Chordata > Mammalia > Rodentia > Muridae > Acomys > Acomys percivali. The sequence continues at coordinate 147,704,885 of OU015744.1, read as the reverse complement.
CAAAATTTCACCATCTTCACTCTGCAGCCAATTATCTGCTTGTCCAACTATCTGCTTGGTGCGATCCTAGGCAACTGCACCGGAGAGTCACAGTGACTGCTAATCTCCACCAGGTGACGAGAATCTATACAAATGTGAATACTTGAAACATGGGCCGAATAAAGAATTTTGTTCCCCAAATGCAGAACGTGGTGGAAATTGGTAGATTCTAAATCTGTGAGACACTGGAGCCCGAGGTACTGATGTATGCAAACTTACACACATCTCTGGCAGGCGTTTGTGCTTCGAGGCATTAGTGGCTCACTACACAATACAAATATTGATCCATCAGATATTTTATTAGGGAATTTCATGAAACAGATTAAAGCATAATTGGCCACCAGCTGGACTTTATGGCCAAGTGAAGATTATATACTTAACCCCAGGGATAATGCAATTCTCATTAATGAAAATCTGTGGGATAAAGGTCTTGGGGAAACGTCAGAGCTGTATTTCATTAAGATAGAATCTGGAATGGGAGAACGAAATAATTCCTTTGCTCTGAGCCTACAATGTCTGTGGGCACACTGCAATCCCATTGGCAAGCCCAGCTCAGGGCCACCCATGCCACCTCGCTTCCCCTCCACCATGTCCTCGGGAGGCTCCAGGCTTCATGATCTCAGAAGAGATTCAATTAAAAGTGAAAACCTCAAGGAAGAACCAGTCACTGTGCATAGATAATTCAGACACCTGAACGCTTCTTGGATGTAACTGAAGTAGAGGATTAAATGTAATAACAGGAAGACACGCTTTGTCCCACTATCTTATGGAGATCTCGTACCGGGTCACTGAGATGGCTACACAGCGGTTTAGCTTTAATAGTTGATTCATTTGTTCACTGGATCACTATTCTTCAGCCTTCGCTTTGAGACTTCAGCATGGCCCAGCAAAGCTGAGTGTCTAAGCACTGTATTGCGTCACTTCTGCTGTTAGGTGTCTTAGGTTTCTGCTACAGTGATAAACAGCACACCACTGCTTGACATCAAGGAAGTCAGGGCAGAGAACTCAAGAAGAGAAAGACCTTTTTGTAAGACAGGAAACCAAGACAGGATGAGGGGGAGTGTGGAGAATTATGTTACTATTCTCTGGGAACAAGTGCCCAGTGATCTAATGACCTCATCCTAGGCTCCACCCATTAAAGGCCCCCACCACCACCTCACTTTGCCACACTGAAGACACAGCTTCTGAGACTTACAGCCTTGAGGGAGAATCCCTATCCAAATACAGCAGGAGAGAGGGAGAGAAAGAACAGAGAGGGGGAAAAAAAGAAGGAAGACAATGCTTTCTCATTTATGCTATGGTGCTAAATGCAGATAAGGACAGATACACTAAATAAACAGTAAATAAAATAAAAAGTAAGCCAAACTCAGAAACAAATAAGAAACTGGGTACAGTCACTCCCCGAATGCATTTTATTCAACACCATTACTATAGTTTATGATAATGAGATAGTAAAGGCCCAGATCCTCATCAATGCCTTGATAGGAAAGGAATTAAATCCACTTCTAAAGTTGTTCAATACAGGGGGCCCAGCTAAGTTATCACATGCTTGCTGTAAACACGTCCATGTAGGAGAATGCTTGCAGGAGAATAGACCGGGAAACAGCACACACACCCAGAACAGTGGACCAGTGGCAAGTTTTAATATTTGTTCCAAGGAGCACAGCATAAAGACTGAGTATCGTCAGCCATGGCCAACAATGAGCCTTATAACGAGGCTGGCCAAAAAGACCATAACAGTGGGACATCTAGACATGTAGCTGACTTTAGCTAAAGGTCCAGGATGGCTTAGCACCAAGCGGGCAGTAAGTGCTTCCTTGGAGCAGCAGGGAATGGACTGTGATCCTAGCTCAGCCCTCAGGCGGCTTAGAATTGCTAGTAATATGGCTTTTGAAGATTTATTTTTATTTTATGTATGGGTGTTTTGCCTGCATGTAAGTGCACCACGTGCATGCACTGCTCAAGGAGTCCAGAAGAGGGCACTAGATCCCCCTGGAGTTACAGATTGTTTTGGGCTCACAGGTGGATGCTGGGACCGGAACTGTGGTCCTCTGCAAAGCGCAGCCTGTGCTCTTAACACTGAACCGCGTGCTAATAATGCTTTTTAGAGCAGACAGCGGGCACATAGGTGTTCATTTAATTTTTAGTCTCTAAACCAGGATAAACCCAGGCACACAGTTTTCCGTGCTTGGAGACATTCAGCACGCAGAAAAGGCACTGTGCGGACTGTTTTCTGCATTTCAGCAGCGCGACCAAGCCAGTCACCTGCCTTTCCCAGTGTCTTGCGTACTTTTTGTGGAAACCACTGGAAGGGGACCGGAAAGAAGCGCAGGTGGCACAGGTGGCCTGTTCTGCTTCTTCGTGTCTCAAGTCTGTGAGTCATGGCTATTTTTGTGCCTCTTCAAAAGGCTTCTTAACTGACCTAGAGACACCTCAGTCCAAAGCAACTCTAAGTTGGAATTCGTCTTGATGAGACCTCTCCCAAGACCCCTCTCCTCTTGACCTGTGGCCACCCGCCTTCCCACGGTGGCGCCTACAAGTGGCCTTCTCTCTGCATCCCAGCACCCCTGGCATGTCTTCCTTTTCTTAAAGTGACATCAGTCCTGTTGGACTCATCGTCTTACCCCTGTAGTCAACCGTAAGTACCTTTTAAACGGCCCGCAGAGTTACGCTGTGGGTTAGCCTGCAACACAGGCATGTTGCAGGTGGGGGTGGGGGTGGGAGGACACGATTCAGTAATGGTTTGGATGCAAAGTGACCCTGCTACGCTCACTCATGCACTGTGACACGCCCCTCTGGTGGCTCTGTTTTGGGAGCTTGTGGAGCAGGCTAGGAGGGAGGCAGGACTGGTGGCGGAGGATGTTACTTCTGGTCTCCGTTCTCAACAAACCTTTTGTTTGTTGCTCCTGGGGTTGTAAATAGCGACACCCCCAACCACCATGATGGTCTGTACCCCCTTAACTCACAAGCCAGAACAAAGCTTCCCTTCCCTGGGCTGCCCACCCCCCCTCAGGTATTTTGAACCTGGGCAGTATTGTTTTTAAATTATCTGTATTATCAGTATGCCTGGCTCGCAATCAATCAACACGCAGACACTTGTTATATATTTAAAATAGCCTTAGTTAACCTGGGGCAGGACAGATATCAATCCTCTAAACTACCTCCCATAGTGGGACAAGCATGAGATCCCTCCCATCAGCTTCTAACAAATTCTATCAAGCTACCTCTCATCCATAATCCCAAATGCTTGTTAATGTTCTTCATCTGGGTCGGATACTCCATCCACGCCAGCCATGTGCTTTTCTTCATCTAACCCATGGCGGCCTCCTACTCCTTGGTCCTTTCAGATCTCTCTCCTTCCTCCTCATGGTGGTCTCTCTCCTTGGTCCCTTCCTCTTCTTCCCAGAATTACTTTCTTTCTAAGCCCCACCTATCTCCTTTGCCCTGCCCAGGTGGGATGGCTTTTTATTCGGCAAATGGGCAAATGATGGGTCACAGAGACAGCAGGCAGTAGTTAGCATCAAAATACACCAGACCGTCCCCCAACAGTGCAGTGAGTGCTGCAGTGAGCTGCCACTCACCTCATCATTTTGTTGGGCACTTACTACATGCCAGGCCCTCCACCAAGGATGCCACAAGAAACTATTTTCTTCTCTGTTATGAGGTGCCCACTCTAATCAGTCTCATCTCTCAGATGAGGCTGGCCACACGATTAAGATGTGGTAAAGCAAGGAGCTGACCCAATGCTATTTGCCATGCGCTATGTTGGTTGCCTGAAAGCACAGAAAGTAGAACTGCCACTTTTAGAGACGTGATTTGGGTAAAGCAAAATGGCATTTGAAATAGTACCCAATGCTAAGGAATGTGGTTATGGCCCTCGTGTGGGGGACAGGACCTCTAATCAGTATAAAAACTACATTATATTAGCTTTTACCAAATGCAATTACTGGCTTTGATTGGCCCAGATGTGCGTCCACAGCCGGGGAAGGTCACGGGGAGCTGGGGCTCTGTGCACAGCTGTAGTTCTTGGTAATTACCCAGAGAAAGCTGGGACTACAAGACTAAAGGCAGGCTTCCTTTACAGCCCTCACACTAGCCTAAATCAATGGTAACTACAACTGTCCTCAGGGTTCCAAAGTGACCTCTTATTAACATGATCTATAATTTTGATTATTTTCAATTACTCTCAGCAGAGGTCTGGGCCCTTGGACTCCAAGTTCACCAGGCTTCTTGCTCATTTGCCTACGCCAGTCTGTGGGGAGGAGGCGGGGCCTCGGCACCCTCAGTTAATTTTCCTCTGCTCTCCTTGTTTCTCTCGATGGCTTCTGCAGGTGTGTGGCCAGATTTGCCCCATTCCCACAAAGCATGTGGTGGGGAGAGGGACTGTGTGGCTCAGGTGCCACCTCATGACAGAGAAGGCTGTGATGTAGTGAGTTCCACTCGATACAAGACCGAGTATGGCCTGAGATACTCTACACACATTAGCTCAATGACGTTCTCACTTTCCCTTTTCTTACTCTGGAGTTCCGGATTAATGTGGGGCTTCTTGCATGCTAAGCATGCGTTTTATCACTGTGCTATTCCTCCAGACACAACTAGGTTCTTTTATCTGTAGGGAAGATGAAGAATTGGAGACCCCGACAGGCGACTCTCACTGACAGAGTCACATAGTTGGGGAAGGGTCAGAAACAAGACTTGAGTCCTAGTCAGTCAAACCCTTGGTCCTCCCCAAAGATACTGCCTGGTTGTTATGTCAGCCTGATGCAGGCTATCATCATTTTGGAAGGGGGAACCTCAGTTGAGAAAATGACCTCACCAGATGGCCTGTGGGCTAGCCTGTGGCAGCCCTTTCTTCATTGATGTAGGCAGGAGCATCCCGCTGAGGCTCATCTCACTCCCAGGGAGACAGTCCTGGATGCTATAAGAAAGCAAGCCACAAGGAGCAAGCCAGTTAGTGGCCCAACTTCAAGGTCTGTGCATCAGCTCCTGCACCCTGACTTCTCTCAGCAACTGTTACCAGGAAATGTAAGCTTAACCCTTTCTTCCCCAGATTGTTTTTGGCCACGGTGTTTTATCATAGCAATAGAAACCTAAGACCAGCTCTGTCTACATGAGAATGCGGTTCTGAGGAGCTGGAGGACGCTCACTTCCCATCAGTGTCAGAAGCATGCGGCCACTTTTCCTCCCAGCCTTCCCCTGCAAAGCAGAGGACAGCGTGGTCATCTTCCTCTGGTGCAAGCACAAGGCAGACACTGAAGGCAAGAGGGTGTTTCTTTCCTTAGTGTTGGGGAAGGCAGACCAAAATAGCACCATGCACTTGCTGGGAGGAAGTTGGTGATGCAAACTTCAGTTCCCTGCCGAAGTGCACACTGCTTTGAACTCTCTGAAAGTTTCATTTGAAAGTTGGGACGCAGATCCATTTCACTATCTGCGTGTTAGCAGCAGCGCTGTGGCTGGACGAACGCACAGATAGACCTATCATACCAGCGTTCAAGTGATTAAAAAGAGATAAAACATTGCCAGATGCTGGCTTGGAACAACCCGTAGGACACGTTGGAAATAACACCGATTTCGGCAACTGGAAATTGGAATTGATCATTACTGGGCACTAAATGTGCGCGTGTTTTTCTGAAGTTCCTAAATCTATTTAATTTCTGTGTTGACAGAGATATTAGACAGCTGTTTGGAAATCTGTCTCTCTTTCCTGAAAAGTCTTTATGTTAAGCAGCAGCACTGCCAATGAGAGCCCTTCAGTGTATGGATCAGCCGCATGTGGAGGAAGCGATAACCTTAACTTACGCTCTCAATAGTCCTGACGGCCCCACGTGCACCCCCTCAAGACACGGCTGAGGAAGGCGACTCCTCCTAAGTGCTGCAGTGCCATGCCAGCTTGGGTGATTAGAGTCATAGGGGATGAGTTAGGAGGTGCGTCTCCTGCAAATGACTTCGCTGTGACTTGCTGTGCACCCCAGGGGTACGTTCCTGAATCCTCTGCTCTACTATGCTATTACCCATCTCAACCCCATGCGCCACCCTCTAAATGCAATCAAGTGCTTCTATCTTTAAGCCTGTGGCAAACCACCATGGGAACCAGGTGCGGGAGAAGAGAAACTCCCGCTTGATTCCTTCTTTCCAGGGCAGCCAGTGAACTTGTTAATTGGCATCCTAGCTTCATTTAACATCTTCGAAAAACATTTCCACCACCCAAGGTAGGAAGCCAAGAACATCTTATGCACAATAGTGGTCTTTTCAATATGAGCTATGAAACCTGTGTGTAAGGGAGGCAAGTAAGCCCGTGTGTCTTACAACAGGGAAGAAGTTATATACATTATTTCAAGTTCTGGCCAGGCATGGTAGTCCACACCTAGTACTATTGAGGCAGAGGCCGGAGAAGGAGTTTAAGGTCGCTCTGGGCTGTATATCAAGTTTTAGGTTACTCTGGACCAGAAGTCTTTGCTAATTCTCTGAGCCTGACCCAGGAAAGGTTTTGCTGTCTTTCAGGGGTCTGAGAAGCTGGAGGTCTTGACATGGCTGTATCCATGTGAAAAGCTCACACCCACTCAGGACTTCATCCACTCTCTACACGTTCACTCGGGGTTGTCTCCACTCCCCACAGCTGGCACATTAGGAAGGACTTTGACAAGACGGATTTCTTAGATCATCTGTGATGCACTTAGAATACCCAGACCGGTACGACCACCACTGGTTATTTACCACGTGCCAAGCAAGGTCTATACGCAGCTGTACTGATACCACACCCATTGACGCTGCCTCGGCAACACCTGACATGGTCGGTGGCTATTGTTGATACTCTGTTCCTCTCATTACATGATCTGAGTGACACTGTCTTTTTCACTGCTAATGAGAAACCAAGTGCCACCAGTTCAGTAGCTGCTCGAGCAGGTTGATAGTGGCGGGGACGTGGTGATGGTATAATTGTCAGAGGCATCGGGATAGATACTCAGTTGCCATCACCCAAGTCTTGTCTTGTTCAGCAGACCCCAGGGAAGCTTCAGTAGAAGATGGCTTTACAGCGTGGGGGTCACAGTGGGGTCACAGTGGGGTCACAGTGGTTTACATGCTCATCTCCCAGTGGATGGTGCTCTTGAATTTGATGCTTATTTCTGAGAGTCCCTGTTCCCTGAGAGAGAAAGGAAAGTTAGTGTGTGCCAAGAAGTTCTGTGACAAGCTCACCGTTCAGCTCAGAACAAGCCCTGAAGTAGGTAGTGGCCTCTGCTCCACCACCACTTCCCCAATTTTACAAATAAGAAAAGGTGGGAGCCCAAGCTAAAGAGGATCCCCCTCCCCCCCACCCCCAGAACACAGCTGATCCTTTGCAGAACTCTGAAGCTCTACTTTCTAGCATGGAAGGGCCCCATCACTGCCCCTCCTGCCCCCCACTTAGGACTGTCTCTTCCTGAGAGAGGGAGCCAGAGTCCAGCCATCTCTGGTCAATTCCATATTTAATATATGCACTGTGTTGATCCATTATGCCTTCTAAAATCTATTGCCTGAAGATGAGGTTGTTTTTAGCAATTTCCATGTCCTTGATGGGAATCACCTCCTTGTAATTCCCCTAATACAGACTCCAGTAATTATCCTTTATTCTTAATAACCCGAAAGGTGCTTAAGGTACAGCACAAATAAAGCAGGTGTGAAGGTGAACTCTCAGTAGGCTCCCAGTTTGATCATGGGATGGGTTGCGGATTACCAGACACTTCCCACGCTCAGCTTTGGTGATAAAACAATGAATGTTCTTTTCTTCCTTGTTTTCTGCGCTCAGCGGCTAAGCATGCTGGTTTTGGGCTGGGGCTATGCCCTGCTGCCGAACGAACGCTATCCTTGGAAATGGTTAAAAGAGTACATTTTACTTAATGACTATTTTACCGCAACAGAAAGGAAACAGATTCAAAACTAGAAAAATAAATAAACATGGGAGTCAAAAGCCAAAGGGGGTTTCACATATCCTGAAGAAGGTAGCCTGACCAGCTTGGTACGGATAACTCGTTTGTGCATTACTTCCTGGTGGCCTAATTCACATCTCCCAGATTAGGACACCTGCCACCCTCCCATACGCTATGAGAAGGTTGGAATGTGGTAAGAACACATGGCTTCCGACGGGCTGTGCTTCTGTGCTCTGGTGTACAAAAGCAATTTGGCGTGGGCTGACTCCTCCCGTCTTTTAAGCAATTTCCAGGTACAGTTAAATACCTGGTTAAAATCCCTCTAATGTGTCTGATAATCATTTGAGCTGTTAAAGCATAATACGAATTCAGACAGATAGTTATGCTAAAGCCTTTCCCACTTGCCTGACTCTCAGGCAGATTACAGAGGGAATGTGTTATAGACAATAAAGTCTAAGGGGAAAAAAGTGTCACCCTGCTTCAGCTCTGCCATTAAACCCAACGATGGCGGCCATTGCCGTGTAAAAGGAAAAACAACAAGTTTACAGTTTCTCATTTCCCATGGTAAACAGATTGCTTATTTTAATTCTGAAAATAAAGCGACGGAGGCGACGGAGGTCTGTAAATAAGAGTGTGCATCTCAATTCTCTGCAAATGCTTAAGTGGTTTACATCTGTTTCCTCCCACTTGTATTTCTCAAACATGAATTTCCATTTTAAAAAGAGTCGTAAAATCACTACTGTTTCTCTGTGGATCTATTAGCAATAAAATAGCCTACAGAGGTTTGCACAGCCATGGAAAATGTACAGTGATAATAGGCTGTCCTGCTGTTACATGGCTTATGCAAACTTTACATTTATCATGGCAGAACCATCTATCCGCAGGGTTGTAGCACAGCAAACAACTGAATAAAACAGACCAAGAGAAGGAAGACGGGACTGAAATCCCTATGTACACATCATTAATCAGACAAGATGAATTCTCAAACCGAGAGGCATGATTCCTCAAAGCCAACCGAGGGAAGGGGGGGCAGCAGCAGGAGGAGGAGTCGGAGGAGTCAGGTTGACCTCAACCTGCAGCGTGCAGCTTTCCCTGAAAATCTCCACATGGGCAAAAGCACTTCTCTCATTTTCATGCAATGCAAAGTCACTTCTCTAGTGTTTTTTTTTTGTTTTTTGTTTGTTTTTTGTTTTTGGTAACAAACCTAAAGGTCACCCACTGAAAATGTTTAGTCCAGCCGACTTTACTCTTCCATTGCTTTTCACTGGTGCGCAGCATGTCGGCATGCCTTGGGGTGTATGTTGCATTGGATGCGCATACCATGGTGCTGCCCGCGGTATGTGTCGACAATCCTCTTGATTTTAGTCTGGAGGGGAAGCCCATGTACGCTCCGTTATGTTCTTACATGGGAATGGGGCCTCCTGAGTCCGCTTCCACAGACAGGGTGACAAGCATGTTTATCTAGTGCTCAGAGCCCCTGAGATAGGGGGACCGAACACTCATGCACCCCTGTCCTTGATTTACATCCCACAGGACTCTGCCACCTCCGAGAGACGACAGTCCATGTTTCTGGTACTACACTAATTGCTGAAAGGTCTGGCTAGAGTAAGGAGGTGTCACGACAGCTTATGTCCAAGATGCTACTCATGGGATCCATGTAATACTGCCTCCAGGAGTTCCATGAGTCCCTCAGCTCTGTCAGTGTCCTTGTCCTGGAATATACCGGTAGACTCTACATTCTTGGCACCCCACAGTCTATTCTTTTGCATGGAATTTTTTATTTATTATATTTTTCATATTTTTGGTTTTCCAAGACAGAGTTTCTCTGTGTAGCCTTGACTGTCCTGGACTTGCTTTGTAGACCAGGCTGGCCTCAAACTCACAGGGATCCGCCTGCCTCGGCCTCCCGAGTGCTGGGATTAAAGGTGTGCACCACCACCACCACCCAGCTTCATGGAATATTTTAAAGGTGGTTTTGGTTTTGTTTCATCGGTATAGTGGACAGATGAGTTTGAGAAATAATTCTGAAGACCCTGAGAAGAAAATGGAAAGGATACCCATTGGCTAACACCCCACTAGTAACCTTCTTGTCCCTGGAGCAGGGGAAGGGCCACACAATAAGTGATGGTCTCTTTTTTGTCTTGTTCTTTTGTAGACTGTTTTTGGAGCCTGCTGAGCTTGCTGTCTCCAGAAGCCCTCTAGCTCCATAGTACTTAGGGAGGAGACGAAAAACAGTAAGAGAAGAGAGGTCAGGCGGGGGAAGGGAGCTGGCATATATAGCAGCACTGTAGTTCTTGCCTCTTCCACCACGGTGGCTTTTTTCAAGGTGCAACTTATTGTTTTGAATTCATTCATGTCACTGAGGTCTTGCTTGAGCTGTCAAGTGGCACATCCTCACATCATAAACTTGATGCAAGCATATACAGGGGGAGGAGGTCCCCCTCAGTCACAGACATAGGGGAAGGGAGTAGAGGGGGAAACGGGAGGGAGGAAAGAAAGGGAGGATACAAGGGATGGGCTAACAATTGAGATGTAATATGAATAAATTAATAAATAAATTTAAAAATAAATAAATAAATAAATAAAATAAATATGGAGAAATATTAAAAAATAAAAATAAAAAAAATAAACTTGATGCAAACAGTTAGGTGGGGGAAGAATTCAACAACCAACCTCATCCCTTTTGTGGACAAAGAAACTAGTTGTTAAGACTTCAGCCTTTTCATCTGGGCTCAGAGCATAGGAAAATTAGTTATGTGCACCACCCTGGGAAGTGAGAGTCAACCTGCATTCTAGCCCAGAGCCTCCTATGTCAAATTGCCCCAGGATTGCCTGGAAGGGGTCCAATCATTCTGACCACGGAAGCTGGAAAGGGCTTGGGATGCCCTGCATTTGCCGTCCTTTTAGGACGCTGCTTGGCTGGTACTCTCTTTTACCCATCCCTGGATGCCACATTCCTCTATCTGGGAACAGTACCAGGGTGATACTTCTTCTTGGAACATGACAATCTAGCCACACAAGTCATCCCAGCCTCTCACGGCATGCTGGGAGCAGAGATGCAATCAGTTGTAATAAGGGCCCTCGGCCCCACACCTGTTTCTAATGCCTCGGAGAGGAAGCAGGAGGGTAGCAAGCAGCGTGTCTGCCCAGGAGTCTTGCTAAAGCAATGAGGAGAGGCGCTGTTCTGATTCCTCAGCGCCCCGTCACCTGCCACATCGGTTCCTCGTCCACAAACAAGCCCAAGGGTTTTGTTGTTGTTGTTGTTGTCGTTTAGTCAGACTTGTCTCTCAGCCATGGTTTTGAGGTCCCCAGTGGAGGCCCTTAGCAATTCTTGGAGGTATCACCGGACCCCTTTGGGCAGTTCTGATTCAGCTGTGGGCTCTGGTTTCCCCTCGCCCCTTTGGTGGCCCTGCCGGGAAATGCTGACTCCTCCCAGAAATCCACGCTTTTGAACATGAACCAGATCCTGCTAGGAATCACTGGCCACTGGACCAGGACCTACTGATAAAAGTATTAACCATAGTAATGGTTGCTGCCATGTTACATGCTAGCTACTACACACCGAGGCCCAGACAGGCTTGCACATTTGTCTACGGCACACAGTGAGTCTTGAGGTTGGGATTGAAAGCCATGCTTCTGAACTGCGTGATGGGTTTCTTCTTCATAGTGTCCTGTGTCAGCTTGGTGGGAAGGAGGGAAGGAAGCACTTCTTGCCTCTGGCTCTAAGGATGCGCCGGATGGAGGCCTCCACACATGGGGTCCCCCCACCCCCAGTCCCTGCTTCTTCTTCAGCACATTTCATTCGGCTTCCTCCTGCCGTCTCCAGGCCTCTCCTCCCTCCACACGTCCCCATCACTATACATCTTCTACACAGCGGGACAGGGTAATTCGCTGCATGCTAGGCAGTAACTATGTAGTAATAACAATAATTCTTGGTACTTAGAGCTCCTCATCCAAGGATGGCACCCAAGCTTAAAAGAAATTGAAATTTATCTGCTCACAGCAGCATGGTGGGGTGGCTTGGGTCTCGTTTCCAGGCCTGGAGAGAAGAACAGATATATAAAGGAAGCAAGCACCTGTCCCTTCCTAGCCACCAAGAGTGATGGCCTCTTACATCTCTGATGCCCCTTTGCAGATTGAATTTGGGGCTTGCCAAGTTTCTATCTCCAGAAGCCCTGTGGCTTTGTCACATTGAAGTAAAAGCCTGGGTGGGTACTGTGAAATGACCCACGTCCATGCCTGTCTCCAGTGCTACTCCACTGTGTTGAGATGGGGAGAGAGGCACACAAGTCTGATGACTTTTCCATGTCTTAGTTACCTTTTGTCCTCCACAGCCCCATCTCCCTGTCCCCATGGGCTGTCCCCTTCCCCAATGGCAGCTGAGGGTATAGCTTCTCTAGCTGGCTCTCATTTTCTATTCTACCTTCCAGTGCCTTCTCCTCGCCAAAGCTGGGTTCTTGAGCTCACTCCTTACCTACCTGGACCTAGAGGTTATACACTGTGCCATTCAACCTAGAGTGATGGGTTTTGAGGACACTGGTCCGTCAACGTGCCCTCCCTAGATAGACAGGTACACTCGGGCAGAAAGGCAAGGCTCTGTCTGTCTAGAAGCTGAAAGATTTATGGACAAGGAGGAGACTTTGACCTTTCTCTCAAGGGGTGTGTGGACTCAGTGAAACAAGAGAGAAACCCACAGGAGCAAGGAGCACCCATGTTCACATTCCACATATGCCTCAAGCTTGGAGAGCAAAAGGTGTTTCCCATCTCCAACTTGGTCACAGTGAGGAGTTCAGAAGAAAGAAGAGCAATTTAGCCGAGCTAGATGAGAGGCATTTCAACCCTAAAAATCACTGGAGCTTTCCCCTGACTGAGAGCAAATGCATTTGTCAAATACACCATAAATATACATTTGCACTATTTATTACCTCTGCCTATAAAAGAAAATTGTATTAGGTGATTGTGCTGAAAATGTGTCAAAAATATAATTTGCATCTCTTTTACGGGGGTGTTTTGTGTGTTTTTGCTATATTTCAATTTGCTAATATACATATATATCTCTGTAGAGACATATATAAATGCTGTTTAGTTCTTCTGATCTTTGTTTTTATTTTCTTGGTATAAAAATTTCAATATAATTTGTGATTCTAAAAATATTGCTTTTGAAAAATACGGTATGGATCCTTCATTCCCCTAATCCCCATAATCCAACACAATAAAACATTTACTAAAAGTATATTAAAGAGAACGCCCTGAAGGGTTTGCTTCTCTTTGACAAACGGCCACAGGAGGCTTCTGCAGACTGCGTGGTGCGTTGTCTTGAATTTCATAGAATCCATCTCTATTCGTTTGGGCACATTTTCCCCAAGCTTCTCCTTAGCCCCCCTGAAGTGGGGAGACCCAGTTTCCCTCCAAGACGTCATACACATCATGTGAAAAACAGGGTTCTAGTTGTTTGTGCTCATGGCTTATTCTATAGATATCATGACCTTTGAAAGGCGATGCATTCGTCCCCATCATTTTTATGTGAAGCATCTAATAGCATTTTGTGCTTGCAAGAAAAGACTTTTGCAAGCACGTCTTCTGCTGGCTCCTTTTAATCACCGCAGGAAACAGGTCGTCAACCCCCTAAACTAAGGAAGAGGAGAGAAAGCCCGAGAGGCAATTATGTCACCTTAGGGTCACACAAAAAAATCATTAAGAGATTAAAATCCAGGTCCTCCAAGTCACAAGTGTTCTGCTTTGCTGTTAGAAATGTCATCCTAGTTTCTTTTCTTCATTTACAGGCCACACACCTGTTATTTTCCCTGAACTGAACAACATCGAGAGCCAAGAGAGGCCACCACCCCATCTACAGTATTTCAAACAGCCTGGGAGCACAGCCTCACAGGGAACTCAGCCAGGGTGGCGGAGGTGGTGGCCAGTTGTGTGTGTGTGTGTGTGTGTGTGTGTGTGTGTGTGTGTGTGTGTGTGTGAGAGAGAGAGAGAGAGAGAGAGAGAGAGACAGAGACAGAGACAGAGACAGAGACAGAGAGAGAGAGACAGAGAGAGAGAGACAGAGAGAGAGACAGAGAGAGAGACAGAGAGAGACAGAGACAGAGACAGAGAGAGACAGAGACAGAGACAGAGACAGACAGACAGACAGACAGACAGGCAGGCAGACAGACAGAGACAGAGAGGCACACAGAGAGAGAACAAGATCACCCAGTCCACCCCCAAATCAAACAATGGAGTAATTAAAGCTAAATGTCATAGATTGGGTCTTAATCCAATGGAACCGGTGGCCTCCTAAGGGGGCAGGCACATGCACATGAAGGAGGGCCATCTGAAGACACAGGACTAAGGTGGCTTCTACAATCCATAGAGAGAAACCCCCACGAGAAGCTAATCCTGACAGAACTTGGTCTAGCTCTCAGAACCCCAAGAAATAAATTTCTCTGGGTAAGCCAGCCAGGTACTGGCATCTTGTTCGTCTCTTAAAGTCCATGTAACATAGACAGGCTCTAAACCATGCCCAAAGTCTGGATAAGCAAAAGGGTGCCAAAGAGGATCCGTGAGAAGGAGGAGGAGAAGGAGGAGGAGGAGGAAGAGGAGGAGGCCCTTCACCGAGAGCTGCAGAATGGACCACTGAGTCAAAGCTGGCTGGGTTGAGTCAGCATGGGGGAGGTGACAAACACTTCCAGGTCAGAAGGTCAGAAGGCCAATGCCCACCAACTTCTGCTGCCACTGCCAGCAGGAGCAGCAGTCTCCAGGAGACACCTGCATCACCATGGCAACAGAGGAGGCTGAGCACCTACACCAAGAAGTACCAGGCAGGGTGGCTATGGGATACAGAGCCGCACTATCAAAGAACCTTGCTTGACACCACCGAAAGGGGCTAAAGGACTGGATGTAAGCAGGGCTAGGAACTAGTGTTTTTTTCTTCTCTGCTAATAGGGGCTCAAGTGAAAGTCATAGGCAAATAAATAAACCCTCTGGTATTAGTTACTCATCTTGTCACTGTGACAAAATACCCTGACAAAGCCAAATTAAGGAAAGAACCGCATATTGATATGTATACCTCATGTGCTTATACATACATACATACATACACACATACATACATATATGCGTACACACACACACACACACACACACACACACACACATGCACACACACTTGTTATCCGGGCACAGTTCATCATGGTGGGAACATGGTGGTATTAGAAGCTTGACACCGTTGGTTGCATTTCATCTGCAGTCGGGATGTCAAAGGCATTAATGTTGTTTTTTATTCAGTTCCAGACCCCAGCCCATAGAACAGTGCCATCTTCATTCACGGTGGATCTTTCCACCTCAGTTAAGCTAATCTGGAAAATCCTTCCCAGGCATGCCCAGAGATTTGTTTCCATGGTGAATCTAAATCCTGCTGGGTTGATAATTATATTAGCCACCATGCGTCTTTTCTCTGCCCTTGAAAGGTGTGACTTTAGGTTAAATCTGTGACTGCTACAGAGGAGCCTGTGGGGTGGGTAGGGTTGGTACCAGCCAATTACCACCACAGACCATGACAGCCTGGAATTGGTATGGATGCTGCCCCTCTAGCTGTCTCCCGTGTGCTTACTATGAGTAGGCTACATCTTAATTTATGCAAAGAATAACACTTGCCTTCATCCTCCTACGTTGCTGTCTTTCCCCATGGTGTTATAAGCGAGGGTACAGTACTTAGCTCCTACAAGGATTTGTCGACTAAGCAATGATACCGCTACCTGTGTAGTTGGAACTTACGTCTCTGGAGATTTTCTGGTTGATGACCTTGGAGCCTCAGTTTCCATACCTGTAGAGGAAAGTGCTGATCTAAGAGATTCTGAAGATCTGTCCTCAAGTGTCTAGTTGTAAGAGAAAGTCATCCGGCTTTCATTGTCTTTCTAGTCTACCACGGGAGAGCTGGAAAAGAACCGTTGCTATAGCTACAAGATCACTGAGAGCTTGCCCTCCATGCTTTCAGCAACGTAGTCTATTTCAGTGCCCATGACAACCTTGTATAGAAAGCCCATCACTGCTTCCATCATTTGAATGGAAGGAAAATGGAGACATGGGAAATAACTCACGAAAGGAAACACAGAAAGTATTAGAGTGGGGATTAAAACAGGCGTGAATGGCTTCCACAGGTCTGCCTGGACCACCATAACAGGTTCTGTCATGGTTTCTATCTTGTTGCTGTAATAAAACATCACGACCAAGACAGTTTGCAATAGAAAAGTTTATTTTAGCTTATGCTGCCAGAGGGTTAAAGTCCATTACACCAGGCACAGCACGCAGCAGGTAGCAGGCATAGCTGCTGGGGCAGAAAGCCAAGAACTCACATTTTGGAGCCTAAAGCACCCAGGCATAAAGCAGAGAGAGAAAGTCAATTGTAAGTAGATGAGGTTTTTACTTCCACAGCCACTGCCAATGACGTACTTCCTCCAGCAAGGCCACACTTCCTAAACCTCCTCAAACAGGACTACTGACTCGGGAGATCAGCTGTCCCGATTCTGAGAGCCTGCGAGGGACATTTCCCCTTCACACCATCATAGGCTATCTTGCAGACTGGAAGATAGTAATAAATACATTGATATATTAGTTGCTTCTCCTGTTGGTATAATGAAAGTACTCTGACCAAAGCAACGTACAGAAATGTTTATCTTGGCTCACGGTTCCAAAGAGCATCCCATCATCGGGGAAAGCCATGGAAACAGGAGCTTAAGGGAGCTGGTCACATTGTATCAGCAGTCAAGAAACAGAGTGACAAACAACCATGCTTGCCTGGTTTCCTACTTATTCTAGGACGAAAGCCCAGGGAATGGTGCTACCCATCTTTAGCCTGAGTGTTGCCAGCTTCATTAACCTCATCAAGACGTCGCCCAGTGACTTGTCTCCCACCCACATGGTTCTAGATCCTGGCATGTTGACAACCATTGTTAACCTTCGCAGTCGGCTTTGGAGAGGAGAAAGCAACTATCTTGAACCTATATGCCTTGACAGAAGTTCCTACTGCCAAGGCTCGCTTTCATCACCACCACCACTGCCCTAGTTTGTTGTCTGCTTTATTTCACAAGCATATATTGGATGCTTACTGTGTGTGCCAGGCTGTCTTGGGGTTAAAAGAGGACCTGAGAAGTTAAAAAAAATACTGAAAAGATCTGGGTTGAGGGTCAGGGGTGGCAGATTCTCTGCAGGAATCAATTTTCTGAGGTATTTGGTTGGTTGGTTTGGTTTTGGTTTTTATTGTGGTGTTTGTTTGCTTGTTTGTTTGTTTGTTTGTTTGTTGAACTCACCTTCAAACTTATCTCCCTCATTACAGGAAACCTCATGATGCCATCTTATAGCCAGTAGGGCTGCCAGCTGAGCTAAAACAGAATTCCAAGTGGGTCTTTCCAACCCCGTGATCTGAAACTTACCTAATTCTTGCCTGGCTTACTTGGTCTTTGTGGGGAGGGAATGGTGAAGTGGTAACAAGCCCATTACAGAGAGTTGGCTTGTGATTCATTTATTTTCCTG
>OU015744.1:147657111-147683198 GCA_907169655.1 Acomys percivali | reverse complement strand
TGTGTGTGTGTGTGTGTGTGTGTGTGTGTGTGTGTGTGTGTGTGTGTATGTGCGTGTGTGTGTGTGTGTGTGTGTGTGCGCATGTGCGTGTGTGAGTATGTGTATATGTATGTGTGTATGTATATGTGTGAGTGTGTGTATATATGTACATGTGCGAGTGTGTATATTGTGTACATGTATGAGTGTGTGCATACATATGTATGTGTGTATGTATGCATGTATGCACGTGTGTGAGTGTGTGAAGACATATGTATGTGTTTACATGTACAAGTGTGTGAGTGTACATGAGTGTGTTCACATGTCCAGTGCATACTCATGCCATGGTTGCTATGAAAATTAAATGGGGTTGGGGATTTAGCTCAGTGGTAGAGCGCTTGCCTAGCAAGTGCAAGGCCCTGGGTTTAGTCCTCAGCTCTGAAAAAAAGAAAAAAGAAAATTAAATGAGATGCTACATGCTCTGTGTAGGTGTTCAGGCATATGCCAAGTGCTCCTTTGAGGCAAAGGGGAGGAAAGGCTGATGGATCAGATTGAGAATCAGTATCTTTTGAGGAAAAAAATTCTTTTTTTTCTCAAAGTATGTGTATGTGTGAGTGGTGATGGGAATTGAGAATATAGGGCCTTGCCTATGACTAGGCAAATACCTTACCATTATATATATATATATCCCATCCCAATTTTAAAAGTCAAATTTTCATGTAGAGATACTGAAGTCTGGCTGCCAAATTATTTCTGAGTGGGACACTGCCCTTTACTCAAACCGGCTCACCTCTGATTTATACAGGTTTCAAAAGTCCTGGTCAGAAATCACAATGTGCAAAAGGTAGTGTGCCTGCTGAGGCCGTGTGCTAGCTGTGGCTCCCATAGCTCCCTTCTGCCTTTCACCTGTTTTCAGACGGGTGTGGAGCACAGGCTACTTCCAACCCAGGATACCTTCCCCCTTCTCAACTCTTCCTCATTTTTATCATTTTTACTTCTGAAATGAAGCACTCGGGTGGAAATGCAACACACCCGACGCCTCTGAGTGGGAGAATGAGGGAAGGGGACAGATTTCTGCTGCTTTGAGTGAGTCTATGATTCAAGTGGCTGCACATCACCCTGGCAGTCACCTGAAATTCTCAAGCCTTTTCATAGATGGATGACTCACAGGTATGTCTCAGCCACTTAGCCAGATGGCAAACCTTGCGTTCGTCACCATTAAATTCAGTGAATTTGGGACCCTGTTTCAGGACTTTTTTGGTTATAAGATATTCTTGCATCATAATCCAGTCACACAGCTGTCCCTATGGTCCTCAAGGATAACATTAAGAGATGACATCACAAGGTTTGCTGAACTCACAAAAGACACCACTGCCTCTGACCCCTGTTTTCCTAGTGCCATGTGCCACACATAGCAGGCGGTAGCCACGACTCTGAGCAAACATTTTCACTCACTGAGCAATAGACCCCAGGGCAGCGTGGTTCCTGACGCGCATGTGCGGAAGTTATCTAAACGCACCTGTCCCGAGGCGGGACCTTCCGGAGATGATATGTGGATTCCTGTGGATTCTCTCCGGTGACTCGTGCTATTAGCTTGAGAGCGGGTTGTCACCCAGGTAAATTCAGCCCTCTCCCCTCTCACACTGCCACTAAGTCACACCCTGTGTCACTGGAAGGCACCTCTGGAAGCCCTGGCAAGATACCTCACATCGACTTGCTCGGACAGGTCTCTAAAAATGTAAGACCCCACTCTTTTCTTTAAAAACTATGCAGCCTGTGGTATCTGCCATAGCAACACAACATAGGCTAAGTTTAAAAGGGGGAAACATGGAAGAAGAAAAGCAAAGGAAGTGATCACTGAAACAGAAAATATGAGATAGGTTTTTGGTAGTAGTCGGTTTTTTTTTTTTTTTTTTTTTTTTTTTTTTTTTAGATAGACTCACTTTAAATCTTCACCACTAAAAATCGAAAAATTGTGTACTGTGCATATTCTTATATTACTGTAAGTTTTGCTTTTTAATCTGTATTTTTAAAATCTCATGAGTGTGGCTGGGCACAGTGGCGCATGTCTTTAATCCCAGCACTCAGGAGGCAGAGACAGGTGGATCTCTGTGAGTTCAAGGCCAGCCTGGTCTACAGAGCGAGTCCAGGACAGCCAAGGCTAACACAGAGAGCCCTGTCTCGAAAAAACAAAATAAAAAACAAAAACAAATATCACCTTTGTGTCAGAAGAGGAGATAGAGTCATCTTCAGACAGTGGAGTGGTACCCAGCAGGCGCTGCGTGCAGGCAGCGTTGACTTTCCATTGAGTACATAGCTCTGGACCGTCTGTGGGTGGACCTCCAGCTGGTCATGGGATGTGAATTAGAAGTTTTTGTTTTTGTTTTTCTGTGAGAACTAAGCAGGAGCTTCTCTGCAATGATCAGGTAGAGGACTCTTGGGGTTTTTTCTCCTCACTAGAGACAAAAAGTAGAAAAAATTTAGCATTTACTTTATTGGCTAAGCTTCTAAATGTGAGTCAGCCCTGGGCACAAAGCATTGTCTGGGGTCCTAGAGAGGACGTGGCGCCATGCCTGAAAAAAGCTTAGGATGTAGTGACACATAAAGAGAGTCAAGGAAGAATATTCTGGGGACCTAGCCAAGTGCAGGCAGTAGGTCTTCACAAAACAACATCCTTCTCTTCAAGAATCATAGACAATCTTTAAATGTTTTTTTTTGGGGGGGGTGAGGTTGGGGCAGGGTCTCACTGTGTAGCCCTGGCTGGTGTAAAACCATGTAGATAAGCCTGGCCTTGAGCTCATAGCCAGAAAGCTGCCTCTGCCTCAGGAATGCAAGGATTAAAGGCATGTACCATCATACCCAGTCAAATGTGAATTTATATTCAGTGAGTGACTTAAATTTTGCTACGTGGCTCATAAAACAAAGACATTCTTGGGTCCTATTTTTTTCCTACTTTGTGGGAAGAGCTATAAAAATAATCAAAAAGTAGTATGCAATTAGTATTGCAGCTGTAAAAATAACATATACTTTATTTCATTTTTCTGAGATATAGCTTTAAAAAATACATATTTCAGGGCCTAAAGAGATGGCCCAGTGGTTTAGAGTACTGATTGCTTCTTCCAGAGGATCCTGGTTTGATTCCCAGCATCCACATGGGCAACTAACAACCGTCTGTTAAGTCCACTTCCAGAGGAGACTCTGGTGCCCTCTTCTGGCCTCTGCAGGCACTGCATACACATGGTGCCCAGACACACATGCATGGACACAAAATAAAAACAAATAAATCTCAAAAAAGTTAAATTATTGTCTTAATTTTATTGATTGGTTGATTGAATGATTGTGTTCATGTGTGATCATGCATGAGTGCCACAGTACACGTGTGAAGGTAAGGGAACAACTTGTGAAAGTTGGTTTGCTTCTTCGACCTTGGGGTTCCTAGTGACCCAACTTAGGTCACCAGGTGTAGTGGTGAGGGCTTTTACCTACTGAGCCATTTTGTTGGTTCTTGCTCGGCTTTTAAACATGAATTCTGGGGACCCGAACCTAGGTCCTTAGGCTTGTGCAGTCTCCCCTTTATCCACTGAGCAAGGTCTTACTTTTAAAAAAATGTTCCAAATAGATGACAATGCCTAGCAACCCAACAAGAATGCGCAGGTGAAATTCTTAAACTGATCTACACACCAGGCACATGTTCATACAACAGAACATTATTCAGCCCCCAAAAGGAGTGAAGTCCTGATGCACGCTGAGATCCCGCGTGAGCTTTAGAAACAGCACGCCAAAGCACGGAATGTGATGCAAGGTATGTGGACCGTCAGATCAGCAGATTGCTGTGGTCAGAGGGGGGGGGGGAAGGCGGGCCAGAGAGTGACTGCTGATAAGCGCGAGCTTATGTTCTGAGGTTCGGAGAACTTTCTAGAATGGATAGTGATGAAGTTGCATGATCTTCTGAGCAAAGTGAGTTGGACACTTCCAAGATGCTGAATATTGAGTGTGTGAGCATCGCTACTAAAATAAGACCACTTGGAAACCTATAGATAATTTTAAATTATAAAACTGAGGCTTCTAATATATGGTTATGATTCATCTAATGAATATATACTAAACACACACACACGCACACACACACACAAATAAATAAAAATACAGAAATGTATTTCCATTTGTGTGGGAATTAAATCAACAACCGAGGTTTGGCTTTTCATGCCTGTGCCTCTCCTTGCGTTAACTCCTGCCCAGAGCTCACTCCTGCCTGGATCATAGGCTCTAGGGACTATGGTACCAACTCTTGATTTTTTTTTTAACCCAGTGAGCAACAAACTCACTTTGGGCTTACCACTCTGATGAGCAGCCCCTTTCCTATCTCCATCTGCAGAAACTAGAGAACAGTGCGTACAAATCTGCCTTATGAACCGTTCTGCAGAAAGAGGGGAAAGATCCAGGACAGCCTAGCACAAGGCTCTGTTGGCATCAGGCAGGCCCCCAGTAATAAATACATTTATTGCTTGGACAGTAAAAAGTACTGGAGAGTTTAAAATAAATTCAGAGTTATTTAAACTTAATTTATGACCAGGAAAATAAACCCTCTCTTCCACCATTAATGTTTTTTATCTGGGCCATCAAATGTCACACGCTACTGATTTTGGATGTAAGGTCACTGGAAACAACATATCAAAGGTGTCAGAACCACAAATCAAATGAAATTCCTTTAAAAATAAAAACGTCAGGAGTAAAATAATAGGCAATAGTTATTTCATGCTATGAAAGACTTGTAATATATCAAAGGGTTCACCTTTTTCTACCTTTATGATGTATCATTCCCAACACTAAATACACTTCTGCTCAACAGATAAAGTAAAGAAAACAGCGTTGGAATGCTGATGATGCTAAGAAGGATGGCACATAATAACTGTCTGGAGGCACATAAACATGAGAAGGCAGACTGCTGAATATATCAAAAGACAAACAATGACCCTGCATATATGGAGCCTGCCGTCTAGCATGTCAGTTGTTTTAAGAGGGCGTCTTAAAGGTCAGCGCAGGCAGAGCCTTTGAAAGCAGAATACAAATTACATCGGATTTTGGATAAGGGGAAAAAAAAAAAAAAGAATTGCCACACTAGTGCAGTTCTCTCCGGAAGTCCGGAATCCAGAAGCAATCGTCTGGTCTTTTATCCCAGGGTTGAATAAAATAGAAGCAAGTGCCAGTCTTCAGGGACAAGATGGACGATAAAGGAGACGCAGAGCAGATGGCTTCTTTATGACTGTCGTGTCATGCAGCTGACAGGCGGTGGCATTTGCCATCACCAGTCGTTGCTAAGTGCATTAACTCCTGGCGTGGTAAATTCATCCAGGATCGTGCTTTATGTAAAAGTCTCTGACTAAAGGGCTTATCGGAGCCTCAGGTAAAAGCGACTTTGTTTCATCCTTGTGACATATCTTACAGTGATTTCCTAGGACGTTAAGGGTAAAATCTTGCTTCCTGGTTCAAGGACTCATAATCCAGAGGATGAAATGGCTCTGGGGGCGGATAATGGAGGATGGCGGCTATTCACGCAGAAGTATAAATTTCGCCCAAGGTGGTAGTAAGCAGTTAGAGAAAAGGCCGTAACACTTTGGTTTAAGCCTCCCAAAGTCCTTTTTTCACGGGGTTGGGGGGCGGGGGGAGGCGGGAGGTCATGACTCCAGTTAGCAGGTATAAGGGCTGTAGCTGGCCGGTGTCATCGCTGTGTTCCACCAGGGTCCTTTCTCTGTTGCCGCTGCCTTTCAGAAGAGTGGACCGTAGCTGCATGGTGGCTCCAGACAGTCTCAGTCCCTCTTGACAAGAAGTCAGGGTACAGCAATCTATCTGTGACAGTGGGGGTGCGTGACAGAGACTGCACGTGGTGGATTCCGTCTGTGACAGTGGAAGTGTGTGTCAGAGACTGTTGACATGGTGGCAGGCCAGGAAGCAGTGAGCACGGCCAGAGCCAAACGAAACCTTCCAAGTCCACACGTAGTGGCCCAATCCTACCAGCTAGACCCCACTTCCTAAAGGCCCCACCACCTTACCAAATAGTATCGCCAGCTCAGGAACAGAGGGGCAAAACACAAGACATTTTAGATGCAAACCATTACAGACATGGACATCTAATGCTTTTCACTTGACTGATGAGTAAACTGAGACCCACCTGCGAGCGCCTTCACTTACTGTGGCCTGGTTCTGGCCAGGCTGCTGAGGTGACTGTCAGCATGTCTGCCTCGCATGTGTGAGGTAACTGTTACCAACTGGGAGGCGGGTTCCCTAAAATGGTTTCTAGCTGTCCTAGATTTTGTTGTGAGCTACCGGCTTCTCTGAAAGTCAGTTTCTCTGGGAAGCCACTTCTTTTTTTCCTTTTTTGTTTTTTCTCATTTTTTAAAATTAATTTGTTCATATTACATCTCAGTTGTTAGCCCATCCCTTGTATCCTCCCATTCCTCCCTCCCTCCAGCTTCCCCCCCTACTCCCCTCTCCTATGTCTGTGACTGAGGGGGACCTCCTCCCCCTGTATATGCTCATAGGATATCGGGTCTCTTCTTGGTGACCTATTATCCTATATACTCACTTATATCAAGACACTAGTCCAAGGGGTACGTCCCCATGAAAAACTTTACCTACCAGGAAAGTGGGTCAGAAGGGAGGACATCCTATTGAGACTTTAGGTGTGAGAAGCCTGGGAGAATGAGGAAATAGAAGGATCCAGTGGGTCCTGGAAAACTACAGGCAGGTCTGGGCCCTGGGGTCCTCCTCAAACTATGGCACCAGCCAAGGAAAATATAAGCAGTAAACTTCGAACCCCTACCCAGACTAGCCAATGGACAGGACATTCTCCACCGTTAAGTGGAGAAGGAGATCTGACTTTCACACAAACTCTGGTGCCCCATATTTGACCATGTCCCTTGGATGGGGACGCCTGGTGGGAAGCCACTTCCATTTGTACTTGTGGGGGTTTCTGAGCAGCTTCCACACAACCCAGTTAACTCAGAAGAAGACTGAATGAGAGCACGCCTGCCTAAGCAAGTGGCTAAAAAAAAAAAAAATCAACTCCTTGAATCAAGTCTGATTCTAGCATATGTGTGCAGCAGCAGCTTGAACAAGGCTCTAAAGTTGCTCTACATCCTGGCTTCTTTATTCACGGGGATGGTGCCGAAAGGATGAGAGAGAGAGAGAGAGAGAGAGAGAGAGAGAGAGGACTTTTGGAAGAGCCTGCCCTAGGCCCGGGATCATGGCACAGGCCGTAGAGGAGGGCCTGTTGTCCTGTGTCGTGGTTAACCTTCACTCTAACTGTGACTGGGTTTAGAGAAACCCAAGAAATGTACCTCTGGGTGTCCATGAGAGTGTTTCCAGAAAGGCTTATTGAGGAGGAAAGTCTTACCTTGACTGTGTGTGTCGCCATCTCATGGGCTGGTGTCACAGACTGAGCACCCCATTTCTTTCTCTCTCAATCTCTCTCTCTCTCTCTCTCTCTCTCTCTCTCTCTCTCTCCCTCCCTCTCTCTCTCTCTCTCTCTCTCTGATTCCTAACAGCAAACGTAAGGTGACCAGCTCTCTCACTCTCCTACTTCCATGATGCTTTGCACCTTCAAACTGTGAGCCCATGTAAGCCCCCTTTCCCACAGGTTGCTTTTGTCAGACATTCTGTGTCAACAGTGAGAAAGTAATGACTACATCCTGCTGCCAAGAGCACCACCCTTCACTTTCAGATGGGACAGGATCACTGTGACATGGGAGTGCAGGCCCTGTGTGGCCAAGGGATGCCTTACCCCACTCTGTCATCATTTGAGCAATCTGCTTGAAAGGCGGAGTTCAGGTCAGGGTCACATCAGGCGAGACAAGCACCTTAATGTGAGACAGCACTCTGCTTATTTGTGGGTTTGACTTATTAAAGACAAATAATGCTGAGGTGGTTCTATGGGCATCGGATGAATTATTTATGCACCCAGTGAAAACTCCTTAGCTAGATTTCAAGCCTGCTTAATCTTTGAACTTTCAGTTTGATGTGTAGAGACTGCGACCACTTTCTAGTTGGAGTTACTAAAGCTTACATTCGGGGCTCCCACCTTGAAGTGTATCAGTATTAAGTCTGCATGGTGAGATAGATGTAAGGCAATATAAAGGGGATTCAAAAAAATCCCCAGAATTAATTTTAAGGAAAAGCACAGGCTTCTACCAGATGTTTATTGAAGAGTCTTATTGAATCAATTAGACCTTTCAACATAGAGAGTGCAAGGCGTTTAAGATCAAATACAATGATGCTGCAGTTTTATTAGTTTTCCTGAAGTTCAAGGCACCCTTTCACTTCCTGTCTGCATGCAATCTCACTCAGAAGTAATTGCTAGCCTCGCCATCCTATTACGCAGAAATTCAATATAATTAGAGACATATTTGATCCTCTACCAGCTTGAATTCTTGCCCAGCAGTCTTCAGCCTGTTGCCTTTTCAAAACACTTTATTAAAAACTTGTTTTACTGTCACATTCTTTAAAGGAAAACAATAACTCCCAAGTACATTTTATGGGAGTTGCTCAAAATATGGGCCACAGTGCCAGAAGCCAATAAACTCAACGCACAGAACTTCCATCAGAGGCCTGCCGTAAACTGCGGCAGAGCAGCCTGGGCACGTTTGACCTGAAAATTGAAATTCATGTGCTATAATACTGCGTTTTATTGGAGGAACCATCCGGGCCCTGCAATTTTTAAGACCGTATTCTTATTCTGTTGACTACAATGCAACTTAGCTCCTCTACATCCTTTCTCTCCTAAAGAGCCCCAGTGCTTTTCCTGTCATCCCATCTGAAGTAGCTTTATGGGTTGGCGTGTATTAATTATGTTTTATGGAGTAAGATGCTTGACTGGAGAGTGTTTTTTTTTTAGGTCAAATCCTTAAGAGGAGGTGTTCTCAGCACGTGAGCAGAGGGAAATTTGGATGACAACACCCCAGTAGTTGCAATGTTGAGCCAACAAACCCAGGGCGTTGCAAATCGGGGCCCAGCTCTTTGAAGCCAAGCCTTCCTGGGACCAAAAGCCAGCAACATGAGGCTTCTGGAAAAGCGAGTGCTGCTCTGGACCACCTCGCTACCCGATGAGCTAAGGATCTGCCAGGTAGAAGAACACAGATGGCATCACAGCCTAGACATGGCCTTTCCCAGCGACCCATTTCTTAAATGGACTCTCATTACCAATGGTACAATTTGAAATGGAAGATTCCAATAGCTTCTTTATGTAAAGCTACCCATGGTGGAATAAAGCATGGAGATTTACCTCCTAGACCCGGCAGTGTCTCTTGGGCCGATGTTACAATATTCCTGGTCCCTCGCATGTAGATCTGGGAATCCCAACACAAGTTTAGATTTCAACAGCATTCAAGTGCTGAGGAATGAAGACAGTCTGATGGAGAACCTTAGTCACCAACTTCACTGGGCTGAGAGATGCTCAGGAGGTCAGTGACGCACTTCTGGGTTTATCTGTGAGGATGCTTCCAGATAAGATTAACTGAGAGGGGATCGTCCTGTTGTTTGGGGGATCCAGAGGAACTAACACAGAGGGTAATTCTACAGTTCCTGGGGAGAGAAGCTGAGACAGAGATGTGTGGTTCTCAGTCTTAATTTCAAATAAAATGCAAACACTTGAGCTATACAGACCTACTTTCCCTTTCTTAGATCTAAGGCCAAGAAGGGTGGGTCCAGCAAGAGGAAACCTGCATGTATGTCCACTTTTGTAAGCCAACATGGCTCAGAAAGCAACATTCACATTATTTAGCAGCAAAGCAATTGAACTTATTTTAGAAGCAGATTTGGCTTATAATAGCACCAAAAATAAGTAAGTAAATAAATAAATAAATGAATGAAGGAAGGAAGTCATTCTGGGTCTAGGTCTAACAGTGTTCACAAGATGTATATGAAGAAAACTGCAAAACTGTGATGAAAGAAATCAAAGAAGCTCTGAAAAAAAGAGAAAGATGTTTGGGCTGGAGCAATGGTTAAGAGCACTGTTCTTCCAGAGGTCCTGAGTTCAATTCCCAGCAGATACATGATGGCTCAAAACCATCTATAATGGAATCTGATGCCCTCTTCTAGTGTGCAGGTGTACATGTGGGCAGAACAATGTATACATAATAAATAAATAAATAATTTTTTAAAAAGATGTTTTGTGTTGGTGGGTATGGTGATTCGGCGCAGTATTTTTAAGATCTAAGTTTCCTCTAACTTAATTATTAGACTAATCATAATTCCAATAGAAATATTAACAGGTAATTTTATGGGTACCAGTAAACTGATTCTAAAGTTGATGTGGAGAGACCAGAGACCCAAAGGAGCTGAATCACGCAGAATGAGAAGAAAAAATAAGAGCATCGAGTGTCCCTGATTCAGGCTCTTGCTAGAGCTGCAGGCATGGAGAAAGTGTGGTACTCCCAAAAGCACAGATGGGCAAATCAAGAGAACAGCGCAGAAGGTCCCGAGACAGACCTGTGCAACTGTCCTCAGCTGCACATGCAGGACAAAGGAGCAAAGGTGGCCAGCGCGACGGGTGACGCCAACAGGCAGCTGCTTCTGTGGAAGACAGCTCAGGAGTTCCGCTATTCTTCGTAACGTTAGGAGTAGATCGCGAAGTTAGGGGAGGGAAAATAAGATAAAAACATATTGTATCCCATTTCCAAAGAATAGAAAAATATTTTGATATATTAATAGTTTCTTTTAAATTACATATGTTGATTGAGAAAGGGAGGGAGGGAGGGAGGGAGGGAGGGAGGGAGGGAGAGAAAGAGAGAGAGAGAGAGAGAGAGAGAGAGAGAGAGAGAGAGAGAGAGGAGTGTGAGCAAGCACATGTCGAGGCCAGAGTGTATCTTTCAGGAGTCAGCGCTCTTCCTCTACCACATGAGTACTCGTGGCCCAAGTTTAGCATTTTAAAAACAAAACCAGAAATGTAACTTTTTGCACTCTTTGGTTATTCAAATGGCTTCGAAAACCCAAACCAACCACAACTCAGCACAGGAATACTCACAGCAGTTTTGTTTCACTTTGCTTCTGTAACTGAGAGAAATTGGGGCCAAGCAAAGTGTCCCTCAGTAGGAAAATTAGACAAACATCCAGACAACAGAACAGCCTTTAGTGACGGAGAGATGAGAAGAGCATGGGGAGGGGAAGGTAGTTAAAGGGATGGATCAGTTTGAATGGCCACACGGGGTGTGGCCTGACACCACAGCACCTGGAAAGGGCAACACCACGGAGACACTAAGGTCAGTAGGTGCCAGAGGCTGGGTGCAGAGAAGGACAGGCAGGAGGGGACCAGGGACTTGGAGGGCAGGGAAAGCCCCTTTCTACAGAAGTATGGGGTGCGTTCCTGATGCCACACAGTTTTGAAACCCATAGAATGTTCCCGGCCAGAGTGACTCATAATGTATGGATTTTCGTCAATAACTATGCATGCATGTCATTTTGTCGATGATAACAGACCCGCCACCCAGAGGCACTGCTGTGGGGTGTACCGTGCTCAAGAGAAAGACACGAGAGAGCTGCATTTTTCATTCTTCACTTTCCCCTGTAAACCTGGGGTTCCCTTTGAAGGCTACTCTATTAATTTCTCTTCCAAAATTGTGCTTTGTGGAGACTTGTTGGAGCAGATGGTTCTAATTACACAAAACATCTTGTCCTGCAGATTTTGGCTGGTGGAAAGTTTCCTGTGAGAAGTGGTTTATAGGCCTTCTGTCAGGTCTAAAGGACTCTAGCATAATACTTTAAAATAGTAGACAGACAATACTTTCATTTCTAATCTACAGGATGAGGGAATCAAGTTTCAGAGATAGGGGACTGGAGAAATGGACCAGAAGTTAAGAGCATGAGCTACTCCTCCAGAGGACCTGGGTTCGACTTCTAGCACCCACATGGTGACTCAGAGCTTTCTATAACCACAGTCCCAAGGGAATACAATGTCTGGCCTTCTGGCCTCTGTTTGCTTGTGGCACACAGACATGCATGCTGACAAGGCACCCATACACATAAAAATATAAAATAAAAATTATAAAATAATTTTTAAGGGAGACAAGACACAGAGTGTTGGCTGGAACCAGGCCTCATGGCCAGTTGGAATGGTAGTAATAGCTTATCCACCTGTGGCCGAGTTATTTCAAGAGGTGAAACAGAGGTATGGCTGCATCACCAACAGCAACCTCAGCTACTGTCACTGGACATTTGGGAAACTTGAACCATGACCCCACTAGCCATTGTGTGGTCACATACTGATCTCACTACTGAATTTTCGCATAGGGAAAGACCTTTTTATAATGGTCGAGCCTTCCTGGCAAGAACGGCCTCTGAGTAAGAAGAGGAGGAGGTGAGTGTGGGGACTAAAATGACAGAGAGGAGGCAAGCACAACTCTAAAACAGAGCCTGGCTGCCTGCCGTCCTCTCACTGTGCCTCCTCCCTCTCAGTCGGGAGGGCCGAGCTATGACGCTGTAATAAAAGGAAGGTTGGGAATGTAAGGTCATGACATTCATTTTGCACCCCCATCCCTGGTATTCCTAGTGCTGGGAGGGTCTGTCTCATTTTGTCCTCACTCAGGGCTCTAGTCACTTAGACCCCACCATTTGGGAAGTTGCTTGTCACCAGAACAGGGAAATGGACCAAGGGGAGTCACACTCCTGCCCCGAAGGACTGACTCCCAGGAAGGAGACAACATACCATTTCCTCTCACTTATCGTTGGTCAAGGCCCTCGGCAAATCTAAGTTCAAGGACACGCAGAAACTGAAAGCCTAGTATGTCGCAGTGACGGAGAAGCGAACCAGAGCACCTTGGGAGGCCCTCCACCCATTGTGGCTCCATCTCAACTACCCCTCCAACCACTCTAGGGAACATTGAGAAATTGGAGAAGGCTCTGTGCTCCTTCCTGAAGTCAGCAGTGTGAAGGTTGAATTGGAACCATGATCTTGGCCTTGTGGCTGCATTTTTCCCACTGACAAAATGCAAAACTTCAGCCCAGCCCACATCCCTGCACCCTGGAGTCTTTGCTTTCAGCATCAGAACCTGGGTCCCCAGCAGCTGCACCTCACCAGCTGCATCCCGGGAAAGGAGTGCTTATAAGTTTTCTATCCCAAGTCCCCCGTTGCTCTCTCCCCCACCAACAAGCATCCTTTCCCTCCTCTGTCCCGCTTCGCCCACTTCCCATCTTCCGTGCCCTGCATATTCAACCTTGATTTGCTCCCACCTCCATTCATTGTAAAATTTTCTTTAAAGGGGGTGGGGGTTGGGGGATCAAGGAAACGACTTCTCCTGGACAGATTTGCCACCACAGCCCCTTAATTCGCAGCCCACAGAAGCAGAGCGGCAGGTGTATTCACGGAGGCACCTGCCAAGCCCATTGCAGAGGTCGTGGGAGATGTGAGTTGGGAAACCCAGGCGTTGGCTGCTGTATGCAGTCCAGGATGGTTCTACGACTTTCATCAGGGCTTCGCACTTGTCTGATAAGACACACAATGTGGCTCCTCAAAGGGACCTTGTCTGCCAGCCCCATTGGAGGGTAGGCCTTGTCTATTCCTGAGTTTGAAGTCTCCAGCTCAGCTTGCATAATCTTGGGCAGGCTCCTCACCCTCCATCTGCCTTACCTCTCAGCAATACGGTCACTTGGGATAGTGTCAATCATGGCATGGGGCTGGCGATGGCCATATGCATCAAGCAAAGTGGGCGACTACCCTAAGCGCTCACCATTACTATTCAGTGTAAAGTGGTCCTGGGTCCTCAGTAGGGACCTCAGCCTTGTGTCTCCTGACATAAATCTAAGGTTCTCCTAAGGACTCATTTTTGTCCCCTGTCTGTGCTGTGTGAGGAAGGCACACTATAAGCAGGACTGCTAGTGTGAATCTTCCTGCTTGTGGATGCCAGTAGGCCATGGAGAAACGAGAGCCAAGGCAGAGATGATGCGGACGGAAGGGAAGAAGACCCAGAGCCTGCAGCAAGAGGACAACGTCCCACTGGTTCCACTGCATGAGAGAGAGGGTGGGGGACAGGCAGAGGGGGAGAGGGACGTAAACATTGCAAACTAGGGGCCAGCGTTAAGGCTGAGCATGGTGACGCACCTGAATTTTGCCGATATAATCCCAGCACTTGGGAGGCTGAGGCAGGCAGATTGGGAATTCAAGGCTAACCTAGGCTACACAGAAGCCCCTGCCTCAGTAAAAATTTTAAAATAAATATACAACGATAAGGCCGGAGTCTGTCTTAATTCCTAATCCAGATAAAAGGCCAAGGGTGGTGACAGCTGAGACAGAGCATTGGCAGCACTCAGCTCTCATTTATTTAATACAGTGGCAGTAAGTACCTGCTAGGATCCAGGCAGCATGTTAAGCCCTGGAGGGTAATGGCAGACCCAAACAGATAGGGTTCTTAGAAGCGGAATGAACATTTGGGAAAAAAAACCAAAGGTACAGAGACGAGAAAATGAAAGTCAGAGAGGGACCATGACACTAAAGAGGAAAAGGCTGCCTTAAGAAAGAAGCAGCAGCCATGTCTGGGAAGCATTCGGTGCCAGGCTGTGTCCTTGAACCTCGCTCAGTGAGCATCTCTCAAGAGACATGCGTGGCCGCATTGAAAGCCTGAGCGGGGCAGTGAGTGAGGACAGGCTGGTGGTGGGTAGGTGAGATAGGGGAACAGCTCAGTGCGGGGACCCCAGGTGCACAAGTTGCACATGTGACCCCACTGTGGACAGGAGACAGGCAGGAACCCCGACATGTAAGGTGAAGGTTGCTGTCAGCTCAGCTGACTGTCTCTTCTAGGCTGCTGACCAGCAAAATAAATAGATACCATCAGTGGCAGTTCTGAGAAGCACAACACATCTGCCGTAAGTGCCAGACACAGAATTAGTAATCCCCATTGGGCAACATGTGGGCAAAAGAAGGATAGACATTTGGTTTTACCTTTCTTGGTTTACTTGTATATCCTAAGACCTGAGGACAAACAGACATGCCCAGTCTCCACCCTTAGACTAGACCGAGTGGCTCCGGCCATGGAGAATACCTGTGTAGATTTGGAGTGAGATTGATGGGTACAGAGACGTCAGCTGGGAAGCTTCTGGGGTTAGCTGCGCATGAATGTGTACTGTATTTAACATGACAGAATTGTGCCCTTCAGATGGCCCAGGTGGGAATGGTATGCTTGTGGTCTTGCAAGCACAACTTAGATCATATTAAATAGAAACAGATTTAAGCAGGGATACTTTTCAGTGTGCCTTTATAGTTTCAGGACTTTGTGGCCAGGAACATGCAGGAATCATTTAAAGAGGGAGATTTTAGAGGATTCTACTTGGTAGGTGGGACATCAAGTTGGTTTAGACACAGCGTGGGAGCAGGAACGTGGCACTGTGGTGAGGTAGCTGTGAAAGAGGGAGCTGAGAGGAGACAGAGAGACGATGACTAGGGGAGACACTGGAGGCTGCAGCTCTGGGTTGTCACTATGGTCACCTGAGCATACAGCCTCAGTTTCCAGCTCCTCCAACCTGTCCCCTACAGGCCCACAGGGCTCCTCCCCCCCCCCCCCCCCCCCCCCCCCCCCCCCCCGCTATGTTTCCCCGCCCCTCTCCACCTCCCTTCTTTTTCCCAGCTTGTGACCTCACAGCTTTTAGCTTGTTTTTCCACCCAATGATGCCCGAGCATCTCACATAACTTGACCTGTATGTGAGAAAGTTAAGAGCTCCGGCCCACATGAGCGGGAAGCAAACCTGCCACGGACATTTTGGGTATTGGCTTGGAGCATTTGGAGGTCCAAATGTCCTGCTTCACTCCACAGTCCCACCTTTCTGCCGCCATCTCATAAGTGTGCTAATCGGCATCTCAGAAAGGCCTGCTGCAGTGTCCCGGATCCATGTGTGAATAATAAGCTCTACTAACTGTCATCCATTCAAGAAAGACTCACCAGTCTTGGATGGATCTGCATATCTTGGCCTGGAAAGATATGCCATAGAAACTATGCAAAAGTTTGTGTGTGTGTGTGTGTGTGTGTGTGTGTGTGTGTGTGTGTGTGTGTGGTGTGTAGGGGAGAGAGACTTTCTATATGTCTCACTTAGTGTGTGTTCCCTGGCCCAAACACCCCAGGTTCAAAGCCAAGTGGATGCACAGCGCTGAGTGCCTCTCAGGACTATAATAAATCTGCTGCCACTCAGAGCTCTGCTCCCCTGTCCTGTTGGTGTCCCTGGACTCCCAGGGTGTCCTCACCGAGTGGAAGCGGGCTCTTAGGTGACAGGCTACTTTCTCACCTCTTTGGCCTCCTGGCAAAGTCCTTACGTTGTCATAGACCAGACGTTGGCCATAAATGATTGCACTGGTCCCAAGGTAGCTTGACCAGAAGGTGAAGGCCATTAAGAAGAATTGCAGCGTCCTTCTACTCAGCTCGGCTGTGGGGGGCAAGTTCAATGAAGCCGAATTATTTTGCAACTACTATGTAATTTAATTCTCATAGTATCCTAGGCGCTGGGCAAATGGGTCTTATTCCCATAGCACAGGTGGGAAAGAGAATTGAAACAGGAAAGGTAATTGATTGACCTAAGGTTACCTAGCAGGCTGACAGCATCTCAAGCGTGTACTCCACGGTGTGGGCTGTGCCTGCTCCAACACACACCTTTCCAGGGGTCTCGTCACACAAGCCTCTGGGCACTAAAGCGGGACAGTCTAGGGATCCCTTCCTTTCTGTTTCCCTGGGGGCTGGGAGGCTTCCCAGGTGGGGAAGTCCCAAACTGGGGCAGTTGGTCCCCTCTCTGGAACAGTCTGGGCACAACAAAGGGCACTTAATTAAGAAGTGCAGCAGTGGGTGCAGTGGCATACACCCGTAATCCCACTCAGGGAGGCAGAGACAGATGGATGATTGTGAATTTGAGGCTAGCCTGGTCTACAAAGCAAGTTCGGGACAGCCAAAGCTACACAGAGAAAACTTATCTCAAAAAACCCAAAACAACCCCCCTCCAAAAACAAAACACAAAAAAATGA
Organism: Acomys percivali; assembly: GCA_907169655.1. Classification (NCBI taxonomy): domain Eukaryota; kingdom Metazoa; phylum Chordata; class Mammalia; order Rodentia; family Muridae; genus Acomys; species Acomys percivali. The sequence goes on along the minus strand of OU015744.1, from coordinate 147,666,238 downwards.
AAACAAGAAAAAAGAAGGAAAGACTAAGGAAGTGCAGAGGCTGGTGGAAGAAAACATGTCTCAAACTGGATAAGGATTGTCCCGAATGTTTTAGAAAATACTTTCACAGTCGAACTGCCCATGAGAAAAAGGAGGCACCCAGAGTGTCTAGAGAGGTTTTATCTTTCCCTATAAATCTTGAGTTCAGAGAGGATTGTGTTGACAGAGTTTTTCTTTCTCTGAGTTCAGCCAGCTGCCACTGGCTTAGTGACCATCTCCCCCTCCATAGATTGAGAGGACCCACAGGGACATTAAGCAAAGGGCATGGAAATAACACTGGTGTGCTCATGGGTACAAAAGGGGCTGAGCTCAAGACTGGGGGTGGGTAGATAGGCTCAAGACTGGGGGTGGGTGGATGGGCTCAAGACTGGGGGTGGGGGGATGGGCTCAGGACTGGGGGTGGGGGGATGGGCTCAGGACTGGGGGTGGGAGGATGGGCTCAGGACTGGGGGTGGGGGGATGGGCTCAGGACTGGGGTGGGGGACTGGGCTCAGGACTGGGGGTGGGGGAAATGTAGGAATTAACAAAAGCGTTATAAGACGTTCCAGGAAGCCCTGGGCTCTTGAAGATGAACAGCAGTCAGTTTTGCCGGCAAGGAGATATTTGTGGCTACTAAAGCCTATTACTTAGAGTTGGGTCCGAACACTGGGCAATCCTGTGAGCTATACCTTTTATCTGGTCTAATGGAGAAATAGAGGCAAATGTCAACCATTCACGAAACAGAACCTTGTCTGCTCTCACTCTTGCAGCTGCCACAAACGTTGCACTCCTGTTTGGTTTCTTGCTTTCATTTTCTCATCTCCTGAGAGGAATCTGGATGCTGGCCCTCCACGTACACAGCTAACTCCAACCATCATGATTTCTCCATGTCATGTGCTCTCCCTCTGCAAGGAACCCGAGGTGTGTGTCCTTGGTGTGGAGACGGTTTAACACACAGGCCCTGAGATCTCTGACTCACATAGAAAAACATAGCAACATTCAAAGGGAAGTTGGAAGCAAATGTTTATTCAGGGGGGAAGGCTGGTTAAAGGCAGGAGGAAGAGAGAAAGCTGAAGGGACCATGAAAATTGTGGCTGATGGGGAGAGAAAAAAAGCAGCCTGTTATTCCATTGAGTCCATAAAGCCAAAGGATTAAAAGATGTGGACTGAGTGAAAGCTAGGAGGTTTTTGTCAGTTATCCTTTGGAAGGTTGTGCAGGCTGCACGTGCCTCTCTCACTGCTGAAGGGGGTGACGGTGTTTGAATCCCTTCCAATGTCTTTCCCTCCATCTCCAGGACCAACATTCTGTTCTCAGCTACACAGGTGCACAGCACAGCCCCATGGTGCCTCCCAAAAGCACCCCCAGCCAGGGCGCTCACAGACACAATGGCTGAGTTTATAAGCCAGGTCAGCGGTGTCCATGCAGGAGGCATTGTGATCGAGAGTTGCCTATTACCAAGTCATGTGAAACCCTGGACAGGTGTTGCCACACTCCACCCGCTGCTAAAAAATTGGAGTGTGGTATGAAAAGTGAGCTGGGGACCTTGAATCAATGTTTACAGCAGACCGCACTGTCATGAAGGTGTGAATCTGCCACACAGCAAGACAGTCTTAACAAGGAGTCTGATAAATTTCGCTCTCTAGGAGAGGCAGCGACCTTCGCAGACCTCATCTTTGCTTTGCTCGATTTTGCATGTCACCACAGGCAAAGACTAGACCCCAAAAGTCAGGGCTGCTCTCACAGGGGGATGGCCTTCCAGGCTCTGAAAGCAGGGACCCCAACTTCCCATTGCAAGCTACCTAGGCCAACTCTACACCATCTAGGGCGAGTCACTTCCTTATCTTCTGTGACAAGAAGAGGAAGTTTCACATCTGTCCTGTTTGTGGACAGCTGGGATGTCACGGGCATAATATTTAGCCTGCAGTAAGTTATATTTACTAGGTACAGCCATTCCCCATGGTAGGCATAGAAAACAGAGCACTGAACGCTAACTGGGTTCTTCCTCTAAGCAATTTTTATAGGTTTATCCAGAAGCCTGCACCACAGTAAGATGAAGCCTAGTGTCATGTCCAGGCCTTTACTGACTCCTAGAAGGGTCCCCTTCTGCTCCTCTTCCTCCTTTGGCACCCACCCTTCATTTACAACCCTCCTCTCGCCCCTTGGCATGCCTGCTGCTCCTGCCAGGGCTTGTGGCATCAGACGAGGCACTTGAGTTAGCAGAGCTGGCTCCGTGCAGAAAGCTTCACAAGCTCCAGGCCTCTCTCCTGGCTCATCATCCACTCAGCGCCACTTCAGGATGAGATGTACACAGGTGGCCTGGCACAGAATCCTATCTGCACATCTCACACAGCCAGCCATTGCACACAACCCTTACATTCTCTTGGGGACAGAGGACAGCCAATACCTCAGCTCTTTCCCCCTGGAAAACCCTTCATGTGTGAACTTGGACAGAGAAAAGCCTTAAGGAGAGGGTTGGTGTGATGAATAGCTTATTACATCAAGGGACCATTAGAAAAAAAATAATTAGAGGGTGAGAAAGAGAGAGAGAGAGGGAAGGAAGAACCGTGGCAGCTCCGTCTGGCCCAGTCCCCGTCTCTTGAATCCAAGAAACCACGGGACATGATTTAACATGACACATGAAGGCGTCAGTTGGGTTCACAAGTGCAATGCAATTCAGAGGTGTGTGTGTGTGTGCCCTGTGATGCTGACGGCCTCTCTCCTTAGAGTCTGGGCTGAGTGACGGCACCCAGGAAGCACTCCAGATGGATAGTTACCACCGTGCTCCCTCCTGGAGACAGGATTCTGGGCCCCCAAGAGCACAGGTGCAGAGGAAGATCAAATTAGCCCGAAGGCCCTGTGTCATCCTGTCCTGGAGTTCATTCTGAAGCACTTACGAAGAATCACGCCAGGAATAAAATACTCTGGCAGCAGTGTTTCACAAGGTTACATTTCTCCTTTGTCTCTATGGGGAAAATGAACCAAAGGATCAAGGCACACGCCCTAAGCCTGCTCCTGCTCATGCAGCCGGATGCTAACCATACTTGTCTGAGCTGGTTCCACCTGTGAGGTTCACAGAGCAAAAATAAAAGGATCCAGAGAAAACAGTTTTGTGACCCCCTCCCCAACATGTAGTTAAACAAGGTTGCCTTCTGCTTTCAAAGCCCATGGGCTGGGATGTGTGGGGTAACAGCAGGAAACCCCACTGAGAATCCTCCTGTTAGAGGAGAGACAGACACATCCAAGCCCAAAGTCATGCACACTGGCCAAGAGTCCCCAATAGTCTCAGCCCTGTGTTGGATGGTACAAGGAAAAAGAGAGGCTTCAACTTTTCTGGGCTGCCTGGGTCTTCTAGAGCTGTGGCTGTCTGTGGGAGGTGGGCTTGAGAAAGAATTCTGCCAGTGTCTGAGTGTAGGGTTTACAGATGTGTGCCACAATGCACAACTAAAACTATGTCGTATTCACTTTGTATATTTAATATTTTGTGGTAGTTCTGCTCTGCAGGCCAGGCAAGGTAACACTAGCCACGCGGACGATGCTTGGGGAGAAAAGAAAGAGCTGGGTATAAAGAGTAAGAACATTCCAGAAGGAAAAAAAAAACAATATTTCAGCCAAGACTCAAAGTATTTGTCAGGGAATAGCATTAGAGGATACAGCTAAGTGGCAGAAATCACTCTTGAGAGGAAGCAGGGGCTTTGAAGATTGGGGGCAGAGGTATTTAGGTATTAAAATATGCTTTCTAAGTATGTTTGGAAGGAACTGGCCGCAATGACATCTTTCAGAATATCATCTGGAGGGAGGCTAGCAGTCTCTCTCCGAGTTGTCTTCCTTGCGCTATAAGCCTATAGGAAAATAAATGTGCCCATGCATTTGTATCACGTGAACTAAAAGATGGCACTTGGGGTGGTGGGGTCAGTGGACTCAATGCCAAACAGAAACCCTGCAACTTTCCACCCAGTGACCTCGGGGAGATGATGTGCTTTGGTGAGCCTTGCTGCCTTATTTCTAACATAGACAAGAGCCACCCCCATCCCACTTGCCTGTTGTGAGCTTAAGAGGGAGTAAGACAGTACCTGGCCCAGAGGAGGTGTGCAGTAAGTGTAGCTTCCCGTCCCCTCCTTCCTGTAGGTTATCTACTTTTATGTTGCATGCAGTTAAAGTTTTACAGTGTTCTAAAACAGATTCTCCATTTGGGGCCAGTAAATTGTAATCGGCTTCTGTCTTAAGCGACATTCTGCAGATGGGAGACTGTTGGATTTCTTCACAATTGCATTAGATTCTATTTGCTTATTCCTAATAAGATAAGGAATAAGGTCTCTCCTGGAAGAGTATAGAATGACGGTCATTTCCAACTGTCCCAGCTGCCTGTGGGAATGATTCACCTATGACCTCTGTCCACACTTGGGGTACCTTTGAGTGGAAAACCACTGTCCCCCATTCCCTTAGCTGTGACCCTGTAGATTCTTCCACATAGTTAAATTGCAGTAGGGCACACATATCCATTAGTTCAGTTATTACAAGGCACCATGGCAAGAGTTACTAGGAACCTGAAAAGTTCCAGATGAGAGCTGCACATACCACACTGTGACTCTCTCCTTCGGCCCAGATGAGAGGCCAAGGTACCAACCTAAAGGAAGGCGGGCTCAGGAACCCCTGGAGGGCTCTCTTTCATTGTTCATAAAGCAAAGCCAACACTGGCAGCCACAGGTTACAGGTCTCCATGTTCTGGCTTCCGTCTGCATGAGAAGATGGTGTTCAAGTCTTTCCACTGTTCTTTGAGTCAGAAACGCCCCCGTAGTTAATAATGCTTCCCTCCCAAACGTGACCTTAGTATGTGTGACAGCCTTCGCGAGCATAGCTGGTAGCGCGAAGAAAGGGGCAATGTGATCTTTAAAAAGAATCACCTATCCCTCCCCCGGCCCTCAGAGATCGCCATCCCTCAGATACTGGGGACCACTTCACAGCACAGGACATAGATGTCGAGCAGCCACTTTCTCAGCTCATCATGGTGGGGATCCCGATATGTCAGGAGCTTGAGCGTGGCATCCACAGCCAGGAAGAAGGGAGCCATGGCACGGCTTCTCTTCATATATAAAATCCAGGAACCCTTGCCCAGGGAACGGTCCAGCTCACAGTCAGGGTGGATATCCCCACATTATTGATGTTTTCAAGATAATCACCCACAGGCATGCCCTGACCCTGTCTCCCAGGTAACACTAGACTTGGTGAACTTGACAGCCAGCAGGGAGCATCACACTGTGTGTGTGTAAACCTCCTCCTTCATGACTTCCAAGAGCGAAGGGACCAGAGCTCCTCTCCAGTTTCAGCTGGGCTGTGGTTGCTAAAATTCCTTCCCCTGGGAGACATAAATAATGTCTTGCTCCCTTCTTCTAGGGCCCCAACAAACCAAGTAATGATGCTGCCACCCTGGGGAATCCAACAAGTCTATTGGGTTTACTGACAGAGCATGGGTGAGGGGCGGATGATGGAAACATGAGTGAACCCCAAAGCCCCCACGCTAGAAAGTCAGACTCCATCAAGGACAATGACTCCTCCAAGGCTGCCACTGTGTGCATGGAACCCCTTCCCTCTCATCTTCCTCAGACCCTCTAGCCCCTCCCTGAGACTCTGAGGCATATGTAACTACGGCAAGACTGTATGCAACAGTTGGGGGTGGTGAGGGCCCAAACACCTTCCTCATCCCCTCTTTTTCTAAGGGAACATCAGCAGTCCCCAAAGCCAGCTGTGACACTCTTTTGCAAGCTGTCACAGCTGATCTGATGGAAGATGGTGGTAGATTGGCTCAGAGGGGAATCCCACACAACAGCTGTGGAGAGCCTGCTACAGGCCTGAGTTTGGACAAAGCCTGCCTTTTGCTGCCACTACTGTCTGAAGTGGTTCCAACAACCATCTGCACTCATCTTTGCATTAAAACAATGCTAGACTCTCAGGTTCCCTCCGCAACCATACAGGGAGCCCATTCGTGCATGGCTGGACATCCCTCCCTGAGCAACCAAGAGAAGCCGATGGTGGGAGAGGAAGAGTAAAGGCTCGTTGACCGCTCCACAGCATATGGTACTAAGTGCGCAAAGTTCCCTGGCCTGGATCCCATCTCTTGGCAGGAGATGCCTCTTCTGTATAGGGATTACTGACCATAAGTACCGCCCACAGGCCTCAGAACCATTCACACACCTCAGGTCCCTGACCTGGATCAAACAGAAGAAAGAGGCTTGAAGCTAATATTAGTCACTGCAAACATTTTCTTTAGACTAAGCAGGATGATCAAGTGCAGACTGGGTGCCCATAGGATGAGAGAAGAGCCTTACCTAAGCCAGGTCCATTCTCTGGTGAACCCAATCAGGCGCTCTCTCTCTCTCTCTCTCTCTCTCTCTCTCTCTCTCTCTGTACTGTACTCTGGTCATTTTATGGACCTCTCTGACACACACAAGTGTCTGTCACTGTGGGCAGGTAGGTCATTCTTCAATTCTTCAACCGCTACCCAGACTGAACCTGAGGAAACTTGCTTCCCCTCAGACCTTCCTTTACACAGCTCTCTTCACACCCTTCCACTAGCAACCTTCCTTTCTTAACCCCCATCCCAGCATCCTTTCATTGATAAATCAGAAGGTGGCACTGGGAAGTCCACCACTGCCTTTTAACCAGGAAGGAAGCTCTTGCAGGCTTGAAGAAACACCACTGCTCAGTGTGACACTTTAGAGGAGAGAGGGGGCTGGTGGCTGCAGAGGTAGCTAAGGTGTCAACGGGAAGTGAGTATGGAGTCAATGTATATGGAGGTAAGAAAGCCCTGGAAAGCTGTACCAGTGTCCTTTGAGAAGCAGCCAGAGGCAGTTGCCCAGGAATGCTCCTGAGTAGCCGGTGTCTACTGATGTAGGGGTCTGATCATGAAGACAGGTGGAGGCAGGAGGATGGAGGGCAGTGCCTGCCCATGAAGGGCAAATCCAAGGCATGCCTCAGAGGCCAGATGACTCTCTGTAGGAGGCATGCTCCCTATCACCGTGACGGGCTTCAGAGGGGAACGCTCCACAACACTTCCCCCTCAGAGCAGAAGCAGCTCCAGGTGGTGGGGCTTGGCTAGCTGTGGGAAGTTTCTGGACACCTGCCCATTCGCCCCACACAGCATTCTGAGGGTCCATGGACAGTGCATACAAAAGTTTTTCTCTTGTCAAGATTCAAATAAATGCCTGCAAGTATCTTCAATTTTATTCAGAAAACAGCAGGATTGAAAAGTTGCTCAATTATGCTAAGAGCACAGTAGGTTAAAATCCTGAAGCCCCATGCAGGATATATACTCAAACATGCTGGCCAACTGCTCAAGAGTGCAGCACCACTGTATTGGGTTGGAATCATGGCAGCTGGGGAAGTCTTTAAAACAATTCTGAGACTTGCCTTCTATTCCCCTAGCCATTCGATTTCACCTTTGCTTTGGAGAATGGCTGGTGAATTTGCTGAGTAGTAGACTTACGTGACACTGGCCCACCAAATCAATGACCTAGAGACACCATGTCAACTGCAAAGTTTGCACTCGAGAGCTGGGCATCGTATTATAAAAAAGAATCCCTCACACAAAGTGTTTTAAATGAGTTTATAATTCTGTGTTGACCTACCTTCATTGGTATTCTAGGGTGCAAGCAGCAGCCTGTGTGCCAAAGGCTGGGTGTGTCTTTTAGACAGTCATAAATACTCAGTAAATGTTTTTCCCCTTTAGAACTGGCTACACAATTTGTAGGCTCAGCAGAAAAAAAATGGATCTATTGGGTCTCATATTCAATGATTTTTTTTTTCAGAACTTCAAGATGGCAACAACAGAACATCGAAGCAAGCACTGGAACATTCTAGGCACAGCCCCATGGGTAACAAGGCCTAGCATTCATGGTAGGCCTTGAATGACATGCCTCTTCCCAACATTCCTGGGCATCTGAATACTAAGTCCCAGTCTGGTAGTACTGTTTGGGTAGGTTTAGGAGGTGTGGGCTTTCTAGAGGAAGTTACTGGAGGTGGGCCTTGAAGTTTCAAAAGCCATATGCTGTATCCAGTGTGTACTCATTGCTTCTTGTTTTCAGCTCAAGATATGAGGCCTCAGCTCTCAGCTTCAAGTTCCAGTCACCATGCCTGCCAGCTGCCACACTCATGCTGTAATAGCAGTGGGCTCTTTTCTCCCCAGAACTGTAAGACCTTATTCTATAAGTTTATATGGTCATGGTGTTTTATCACAGTAACGGAAAAGTAACTAATGTAGTCCATGACCCCAGGCTTTGTTTCTGGTGGTACAGTGCACTATACCAAGTTATGATGGCACAGAAATCACCCAATAGGAAAGGACAGCTAACAATGTGCCTGTTTTGGTGGGGTCTCTAGCTAGCTAGGCTTCCAGCAACATATCTTGATGGAGCCCGGGACATCCACAGGAGAGAACAGGCTCTGGGACTGGGACCAGTGAGTGAAGAACTCATTCCTCCTCCTTCCCAGTGCGCATGCAGTCACACATGGGGACATGTGGCTCAACACTGCTCCACAGCAAATGAGAAAGAAGTATTCCAGTCAGGTGGCTTCAAGTCTCCTGGGAAAGGCCATGCAGTCACAAAAATTAATTTGGAGCCAAGGTAATAATGGTGGCCTGGAAGCTGGAAAGACAAGAAAGCCTGAGCTTTACCCACATAAAAAGAGCCAAGCGTGGAGTGGAGCACACTTGTAATACCAGCGTTGAGGAGGTAGCGACAGGAGGATTCCTCGAGCTCAGTGGCCAGCCAGTGCAGCTGAAATGGTGAGCTACTGCTTTGGGGAGAGACCTGTCTCAAAAATAAAGTGAAGAGCCAGGCGGTAATGGTGCACACCTTTAATCCTAGCACTCGGGAGTTAGAGGCAGGCAGATCACTGTGAGTTCAAGGCCAGCCTGGTCTACAAAGTGAGTTCTAGGACAGCCAAGGCTACAGAGAGAAACTCTGCCTCAAAAAACCAAAACCAAACAAAACAAAACAAAACAAAAAACCAAACCAAAACACAAAAAAATAAGGTGAAGAATGTTGAGGTAGACCCCCTGCATCAACCTCTGGCATGCGCATGCGCGCACACACACACACACACACACACACA
>OU015744.1:147638200-147654326 GCA_907169655.1 Acomys percivali | reverse complement strand
TTAGCATGAGGGTCTCACTGTGTCTTCTGCTCCTCTTGTCCTGCCCTGGAGACTCTAGCACTACAGTGACCTGGCTTCCAGATAGCTCTTCACTGAGTGGCCCTACAGTTAGTTAAGTAGCAGTAAATGCCATTTTAGTACTTGGAGAGTGGATGGAATGACAACAACAATAATAGAAAACATTTACTGGCCACTTGCAATGTGCATTATCTTACTGCATCCTTGCAGGAACCCCATGGTGGAGGGTGTACCTCAGTTCCCACCGGAATGGGGAACTGATGCTTTGGAAGGGCGACTTGCAAATCATGATGCCAAGCAGTGATACCTACCTCAAGAGCCTGTTCACTGGGTGCCCTGACTTTTCGCTTAGCACTGGATGTGGTTTGGTTAAACGGAAGTCCTCAAGTAATCTCTGCATTCCTGTGTTAAATGCCATAGAACCTTGGAGTCGAAAGGTTAACTTCCCACCAGCATGGATCGTAGCCCTTGGATCCAGGTTTTGCTGGAAATAGTGAAACCCCGGTGACTTACAATGTCAAAGGTTATTTCTGGTATGAACTGGGGCAATGGCTCAATCAGTGAAGTGCTTGTCATATGAGTATGGATATCGGGTTTAGGTCCCCAGAACTCACATGAAGACCAGATGTGAGGGTGTGCATCTTAGTTTCAGCACTGAGGAGGCTGAGTCAGGAGTGTCCATGGAGCTCGCTGGAGCTCACTGGCCAGCCAGTATAGCCACACTGCTGAGCTTCAGTTTTAGTGAGAGGCCGTGTCTCAATAAATAATACATTAGTAGAGATGTAATTGAGAAAGACATTGGATGACTTCTAACTTTTGGCTTCTAACACACACACACACACACACACACACACACACACACACACGGGGAGCGAGAGAGAGAGAGAGAGAGAGAGAGAGAGAGAGAGAGAGAGAGAGAGAGAGAGCAGAGACAGACAGACAGAGAGCCAGAGCAAACAGAGAGAGCTAGAGACAGACAGAATTATTTTTGGTCCATGTTTATGTCCACTGTAGGTCGTTTGATGGCTCTTTTCAATGCTGTCACTCAACCCAGGCTGACAAAACAGCCCCTGCCTCAAAACTGAAAATCTCTGAGGACATGGGTAACCAGAGATATGGAGGGCTCACTCACTCCAGCAGTCATGTGATCCGATCCGAAAGGATGTAGGTCGCTTTCACTCCTATGAATCACAATGCCCTCACACAGCGCCTGTCCTAAGTTGGGAGGATGTAAAGGATGGAGAGTCATTTCATTTTGTGGGGTCAGGAAAGGCATCAGAGAAGAAGGCTGGACTTTGCAAGACACGTGAAATGACAGCAGGGAGAGTGCAGGGTCGGAGGCAGGGTGAGACCTCAGGCTGGCTGAGTGGTAGGTGGAGGGTGGAAAGCGGGGTCAGGAGGGTCCTTGGCTATTAGCAACATGGGCTGGAGCAGAATTCAGCTGGATGGCTGGACTAGACACGTACATGAATCTGTTCTCAGGATGATGCCCACAGGGGGGTGGGGCCTGAAGGGTCTTCTGGAATGTGAGCAAAGCTGCAAGATAATAAGTTCCTCCCAAGAACACACGAGGCAGGTGAGGGAGCTGCAGTGCTGTCAGAGGTAGGAGTGGGTCAGCGGTTGGGAGCGCGTGTGGGAAGAAATCCTTCAGCATTCCAGACGGAGACCTCAGCCTATGGGTGAAGGAGAGAAAATGATTCCAACCCTGCCTAGGATTTTTGATGACATCAGTGATACTGTCCAAGAAACTTCTAAAGACGGGTCAAACCAAGCCGTTTCTTTATAGAGGACACCATGTCCCTGGTCCTATAAAAGCAAGTGCTTGGGGCAGGACTTTCTGTCATTCCTATCAAGCATTCCTTCTGCCAAGAGCATGTGAGTTTCCTCCTTACTCATTTTCTAGCTATGCCCTAGCCTATGCGTATTAACGCTTATGAAATTGACACTTGCATGGAAACATTTTTAACAACCTAAACTTCCTTAGTGAGGGTGGCCACAGCCAGTAAGAAGACACATCTTTTGTCTTCTGTGGATTTAGTAAACAATACTTTAAATCTTTCAGGGGAGATCATGGGTCAGCAAATTTACTCCACGACCACTGTGGGTTGAAGTCAGCGCAGGAATCCTCCACTAGGTTTGTAGAGCATTTTGCACAGTCAGGCCTGTGCTACACACTGATCACTATCTCGAACAAGTCCAAGGCCCAATTAACCCTCGCTCAGTGGAGCTAAAATAAAATCCACTGCAGCTAAGGTATTTTAACTTCAACAAGGCACGCACACCTCCTGAGTTTAATCTGCCTCGCACAGCAGGTGCATCTGTAAAGGCTCGAGATTTGCTCTGGGTGGCTATAGAGCTTTGGTTTTACAATGAGCCATATGCATCAGCAAGCATGTTTTAATGTCTTTCTATTGTTTGTCTTATTAGCAGAGCAAGTACTTTACAGGGTTGCAGCAAACAGAAGAATGCAAAGTCCAGAGTTGTGAATCAGCTCTCTTGTGTACTGTGAGCAAACATGTTGGTTTGCTGACTCATTGCTGAAGAACCAGGGGGTCTCTGGAATTAAGGTAGCATATGGGATCATCTTGTTGCTGAGAATGGGATCCGAGAAGCCACAACGTCGATAAAACCTGGAGCTTGTTAGAAATGTAGAACCATGGGCTGTATACAGACCTGTAAAGGCAAGTCTTCATTGGCCAAGGTCCTTGGGTGAGGTGTGTTCACATGGAAGGCTGCTGAGCCAGTACAAGGAAAGCCAAGTGACAAGACGAGGCATAGCCAGCAAACTGGAGGATGTGACTTCCCCTCCGTGCAGGAGTCTCAGTACCTCGTGTCATGATTGCTTCGCTTTCTTTCTACCTGGAGTGTCCTTGACAACACTGTCATTAGCAGATCAGAAATGTGATTTGTCCCTCAAAGATGACTCCATTTTTCTTAAGAGTTTTACACATTTTATACCACCTGCCCCCTTTTTGGGGGGCAAGTTCTCTGACATCAAGGTCTTTCTAGGCCAGCCTCCTACATCTAGAACATTCTAGTCTCCCCTTTGTCTACCTTAAGTAGAGATTCTCCAGTCTGCCCACCATTGCTCAGTCTTCTGTAACTCACATCTCATTTGGAAATTGGGAAGATGTCCATTTCCTACTGTTTGGTAAAAAATGGAAAATCCAGGAGTGCTTATAGCATGGTGCCCTTTGTGTTGGGAAAAAAAGGGGGTATGAGACAGGACTCCTCTGCTCACTCATAAAAAGAAATACGTGGCGGGGGGTGGACGGGAGAGATGGCTCAGAGGTTCAGAGCACTGACTGCTCTTCCAAAGGTCATGAGTTCAATTCCCAGCAACCACATGGTGGCTCACAACCGTGTATAACGATATCTGGTGTTCTCTTCTGATGTGCAGGCAGAATGCTGTATACATAATAAATAAATAAATATTAAAAAAAAAAAAGAAATACAGGGAAGAAGAGCCAGACACTGAAGCTGCTGACTACCCATGGGGATGAGGAAGGGCAGTAAGGACAAAGAAAGGTAAAGAGAGACAAAGGGAAGGGTGATGCTCTGAGGACAGCTTTTTACGCAGATCAGACTTTAGGAGCGCAGTCTTGTTTCACACATCCCCCTGTGCTGGTTAGTTTTTTATTGTCAACTCAACACAAACTAGATACACCTGGGAAGGCCTTCAATAGAGGAATTGCCTCCATCAGATTGGCCCGTAGGCATGTCTGTGGAGGCATTTTCCTGATTGCTAAGCAATGTAAGAGTGCCCACTGTGGGCGCCACCATCCTTGAACTGAAGGGCTAGATTAAAAAAAATATATATTTAAAAAGGTAGCTGACTGTGAGCCTAGGAGCAAGCCAGTAAGCAGTATCCCTCCGTGAATTCTTGCCTTTCCTTCCCCATATGATGGGCTGTAACCTGTAAGCCAAGTTTCTTCCCCCAAGTTGTTTTGGGTCCTGGTGTTTATTACAGCAACAGGGAGAAGACTAGAACAACCCCAAATTGCACATAATTCAAAGTATCGAAATTCTGAGGGGAGCCTTAAACCCGAAAGAGTCACTAACGCTTGTCTGGACGTGTTGGTTTCCTTTCCGGATGCTATCTTAAGACACCCCAATAGAAGCAACTCAAGGTTTATTTGTCGGTTTGGACCTCAAGAACATAGTTCATTAAGGTGGGGAAGTCAAAGCAGGAGCAGCCTGAAGCAACTGGTCCAAGCGCATCCACAGCCAGGAGCAGGGAGTAGTGAATGCTTATGCTCAGCTACTTTTCTCTCTTTTTTTTTTTTTGTACAATCTAGGACCCATCCCACAAAGGAGCTCCACCTATACTTAGGGCGGGTCTTCCCAAGGAATTACCGTAACCAATAGAATCCTCCAAAGGCATCCCTACAGGCTGATCTAACTTGGACAGTCCCTCAGAGGGCCTCCTTTTCTCACCAAGTTGAGGCCTAAGATTAAGCGTCCCATTAGCTGTAGTGTGGATGAACGAGTGTATGAAAGGGGCGGAGGTGGACATAGCTAACCTAACTGACTATGAGACACTTGCCCTTACTGGATGATGTAAGGCTAAGGGCGGAGCTGTGATACCATTAGAGTGCTTCTGGGTGTGCTAGCAGTGCGTTACACACAGCAGAATTCAACAAATGTGGGAATACACTGTAGATAGAGAGAGTTGGAGAAGGTTTTGATAGTGAGAAAATAGACTTGATTGAAAATGATCCCTACTGTGTTAATTTGGAGTCATAGGTGTCAATATAAACTCACAGCACTTAAAGAGAGAAAAGAAGACAGAAGGGGAGGAAAGGGGGAGGGGGAAAGATGCTTGGTTACACACATGTGTGACTTAGCTCTCTATTTTGAGAGCCTCAACGTAACACCACCCAAGAAACAGTAAGCAAACCCACAACACAGATTTTTACAAATGCATTGTTTTATATGTGGTAAAATGTAAATAAGCACAGTTGTATGACCACATTTTTCAGAATCTCCAAAACTCTTTGTGATGCAAAACAGAAACTCTAAGCCTATGAAATACTAACTTTGCAGCTTTCCTTCTCCCAAGCCCTGGCAACCACCACTGGGCTTCCTGTCTCTATGATGCTGGCTCCTGTGGAGATGTGTAAATTGAATGATACAGATTATTCAGAACAGGCTTTTTTCACTTAGCACACCATCTTCACCTATGTTGTAGCATGAATCCCTGTTTTGACTGCTGACTTGCGTGTGCTATGGTTTGGGCTTTCGATGCATCAAAAAGGTCCGAGTGTTAAAAAGCTTTTGCTCCCAAGAGTGGATCTTTGAGGAAGTGGCAGAGCCTTTAAGAGCTGGCCTTAGTACGTAAGAGGTCTTCAGAGCATTGGAGATAATGTCTGTCAAGGGGACAGTAGGACTCCAGTCTCTTCCTTTCAAACGCTCTCTTTTTCACTTTCTGGTCACAGGTGATGCTTTGCTCCACATGCCTTCTGCCACGATCTGTTGCTCTTCCCACAAATCCAAAGCACGACAGGTCCATCAGCCATGGGCTTGATCTTGAAAACCACGGTCCCAAATACACCCTTTATGTGCTGCTGTCGTGTGACGCCAACACAGGGCACATGTACTCCATTTGTCCTCTCATTTATTCGCTGGTGGATTTTGAGGTTGTTCCCGTAGACTGGCTGTTGAGCATAGTGTTACCTTAATTTAGTATTTTCACTTGCTTCATTGGGCTTTGTATTCTTACAATGACCTTGGGAGACAGGCACGGCTCTTATGCTCTTGTTTTTTAGATGAAGACACAGAAACTCTCAGATACTTCGTTACTACTTGGCAGAGAGGGGTTCTAAATCAGCATTCCTTTGATTTCAGCTCCTCTGGCTGATCATGGGAGACAACGTGTGTCTCAATGTCTTCCATTTGGCAGGGGGAGGAAAAGGGAGATTGTCTGGGAGGATCTCCTCTTCACCTGGCCACGCAGGTGGTGACACCTCTGTTCACAAAGCAAGCTGAAACATTTTTTAGGGATCAGAGAGAACATTACTCTTTCCCCTACATGATATCTTTCTCTTCTAGGACTGGGAAGTGTCTCAGCAGATAAATGAATTACCATGCAAGTGTTAGAACTCAGAGTACAGACCCCCCCCCCCAGAACCCACATAAAAGCCACACAGGCTTGGAGGTTGCCTGTGACAGCAGTACTCAGGAGACAATGGCAGGAGAATCGTTGGGGTAAACAGTTCTGGTTTCAATGAAGAGATCCTGATCCAATCAATAAACGAAACGGAGGGCAATTAAGGAAGACGCCCAAGGTCAACTCTGGGCCCCCACACTCACACACACACGTGCACCCATATGTGTGATAATGCACACATGGGCTCATGAAGACTACAGTTTTTCCACTCTGGAAGATTCTGAGACTTAGGGCAAGCAGTTGAGTAGAGGACACCGCTGTCCGAATCTCCCTTATGTAGAGACACTTAGGCATCCATGTTTATTCAGTCTGATGCCCTCTTTTCTGTAGTAGCTGGGGGAATCTGATGCCCATGGGGAGGGAATGAGGAGCAGGCTGGGCTGCAGCCACAGTGAGGACAACACTTGTTTCTGCTGTAGCTGGTACCCAAACTACCCTCACAGAGCCACAGGAAAAGCTGTCCCTGTCCTGCCGAAAGGCTCTAAAACATTAACCACCTGTGATTTTGATGTGTCAGATATTTAATAAGGGACAAATTAGCACTTGGGTCTTTTTTTTTTTCCCTGAGACGATCCAATTTCTATGCCAGGCACCAACTTCTATATTTCAAAATGCATTTTTGAAGGTTAATTAGAGAAGCAGCATAGATAGTGTTTTTCCAAGAGGGATTTTTCTGGTTCCTTCTAGGCCTATGGATGGCAGAGAAAAATAACTTTCAGACACTGTAAATTGAGTATGTGAAGCTGTGAGAATAAACCCATCTCATTAGTCATCGTGTCAATTATAGTATCTAAGGAACAATTCTGTAGCAATAGCATATTTATTTGACGTTGTGAAAGCTACCTGGACCCACTGTTAGGATGGAATTTGCTCCTAATGTTCCGAGCACCTCTTTAACAAAATGGCACTCCATAAAAATTTAGTGTGTTCCTACTGTAATTAAATGGCCCTAGTCATTTTTGCATTTATGATATAAACTATAATGGCTGTAAAATCCCGCAATTAACTTTCCTTGCGCCAACATTTCATACTTGAGAAATTCTCATTACAAATTTCATTACTGATTCACTTATCTATAATTTGTCCTATGTAACCTAAAGAATATTAACAAATTTAGAGTCACTTTTGCTCTATTAAAAACGAAATATAAAAGTCTTTCACCTAGCAAGTCAATCATGATATTTCAGAGGGCCCCAGATGGTCAAGTGTGCTGGTAGGGGTGGGAAGGGCCAGATAAAGTTGAGATTGGAATGGGAGTTGGGTAAAATAAGTAGGACGCCAGTAAGAGTTCCTGCCTACTTAGTAAGAGGCACAAATGACCAAAAAAAAAAGAAAGCAGGGGAAAGTGCACGGGACTACAGGGAAAGGGGTGAAGGCTTGGGTTTTGTGTCCAGTGGCTTCTTGCTTCCTCCTATTCCTCCTCTCTTTCTTCCTCTTCCTCTTTTGAATCATATGTGTGCGCATTTTGCTTGCCCGTATGTCTGTGCACCCCAGGCATGCCTTGGTGGTTACAAAAGCCAGAAGCGGGCATCAGATCCCTTGGAAGTGGAATTGCAGACAGTTGTGAGTCACACTGTGAATGCTGGGAATCAAACCCAGGTCCTCTGCAAGAGCAACAAGTGCTGTTCACTGACGAGTCCCCTCTCCAGACCTTCTTTGTATTTCTTATCCTTGTGCCCCAGCGCTCATTTCCGGGATGCTTGTATTTCAAGTTTCCCTCCCTGCCAGACAGAATAGTTTGTGGGAAGGAATTTGGAGAATGTCCTCTGCTCTTTCACTCTCTCCTGATTCCACCTTAAAAAATTAAAATGTGTGTGTGTGTGTGTGTGTGTGTGCTCGTGTGCACACCTACGCGTGTGCATGTGTGTGTGCGCGCGGTTGGAGTTGGGGGTGCATGCTACAGCTACCGCATGCATGCAGAGGTCTGGGGAAAATTTAGTGGAGTTGGTTCTGTGGGTTTCTGCACCTGTGTGTGGCTTTCAGGGGCTGAGCACGGACCTCCAGGCTTCAGCAACAAGCATCTTTAACCATTTGAACCATTGGCCAGCCTTCCTGCCCCAACTTGTAAGGTAGACAACAGCCATATTAAAAGGAGGTATGCCAGCCGGGCATGGTGGCGCACGCCTATAATCCCAGCACTCGGGAGGCAGAGGCAGGTGGATCGCTGTGAGTTCGAAGCCAGCCAGGTCTACAAAGGGAGTCCAGGACAGCCAAGGCTACACAGAGAAACCCTGTCTCGAAAAACCAAAAATAAAAAAAAAATTAAAAAAAATAAAAGGAGGTATGGGGATCAAGGCTGATCTAGGGTCAAGTCACCTTGCTGGGTGACTGTGGGGAGACTTGTCACCTCTGGGGTCCAGTTGCCAGGCTAAGAAAGGGTGAGGCTTTGCTAGAATGACAAATATAGGTGCCACGAGGTGTCTCTGACCTCCACAGGAGCAGTCTGTGCAAATATTTCCCCAATAACACCCCACCCCAGCATTTCACTGCCTTCCATAACTGCATTCATTTTATTCTAATTTGTAATTAACTTTTACAAAATTAAATTGGAGATAGAAAATTACTGTCCCGACATAAATAATCCTGCTGTGGGATGTGGCAGTGTTAACGCAATCAACAATACGATTCATAAATGAAAGAAATGCTGTCATACTTATTACTTCTGTGCGCTCCATCTTTTATAGAATATTACAGTGTAAATTGAAATTTTATATGATTTAATAAACCTCAAAAAGATATTATGGCCAAGTAACCACATAACTGTAACAAATGGTGCTCCTCCCTCATTACAGTTTCTCTTCACACGGGGCTTGAGGCCTCATTATCAGAGTGGTGTCTTTGACAACCCAGAGCCCATTAAAAACACCTTGAAGAAAGCGTACCCCCGCGCTGTGGAACTTCAAAATCTATACCAGGCCGCACTCCTTGAGGATGGCGTTGTCAAATGAAGAAATGGTGCTTTTCATTTTGCATCCTAAGACTCAGGCAACAGAAACATTATCTGGCCCCACAAGAAATCTCCGCGCCGCCCCCCAATCCTCCTCCCCACCCCCACACACCCCCATGCCTCTCTGTGACCCAAACCAAAATTCTGCATCACCGGGACTGGGTCTGAAGTCAAACAATCAAAGCAGCTGTAGAGGGAGGGGATTATTACACACACACACACACACACCCCACCCCGTTTCTTTAGCTGGCTTTATAGGGCCACCAGTTAAGATTTAAAGCTTCTTTGTCTTCAGAGCGCCAGGCCTCCCATTTGTTGCTGATTGCCATTTTTCAAAGGTTTCAGGCTCACCCAGGGGTTCATTAGGGCGGTGGAGGAAAGTGGGATGCATAGACAGGCCAGCGCGGCCATCTCAGTCCCATGTCCTGTCTCTTTGTCTGGTTCTGGGGGTTCACCAAGCTCCCTTACCCACCAATTTGGAGCAAGGGAAGGGGGAAACTGAAGTGCTGTCTAATCACTGGCACTGATTCTTGGAGCCCAATGTGATTTCTCTAGCTTCTAGCAATGTGTGGGACACACTTGCACTGAGGAATTTAATGGCTTGTTTTACTGCCGCCTGCCATCAATATTTATCTATATTAACTGAAGAAAGGCATTACTCGAAATGGCGTTTCACACCTCTGAGCATTATACAGTAATTCTAAAGTCGTAAGTTGTGCCTAACTCCATGAACAAACACAGAGATACAGTACGAATGGAAATAACCCAATTCAAATTGTCTTGCAGCAATCTGGAAAACCAAAGTCAAAATTATTCTAATTGCAGGCACTGGGACCGATGAGACAAAAAACCATGGAAACGATCCTTCCTGGTTTTTGTTTTTGTTTTTTAAACAAGAGCATCATTCAAGGATGTAGTCTAGAAAAAACAAAGCTTACTTAGACTGGGCAGTGAAGCAGCAAGGAAGGCTGTGACCCTGCCCCTCCTGTATCCTCAGTCCTCCTCCCTCTGGTGGTCAGCTCCCCACTCTTGACTTCCCGTGCCCTCTGTGGGCCGCATTTTTAATCACATTCTTTGGCTTGTGTTTCTTCCATTCAATTATCTGAAAGAATATCTCATTGCCTGTTGCTGTATGCACCTGCTATTGTCTGCCTCCCCTCAGCGTGGATGCTCCCACAGGGCAGAACCACGCAGTCCCCACCATTTCATGTTTCACCTAGAGCCTGGTGCATGGTTCATGTCACTTTCCGTTTACTGCACCCTGCTACTCCCCCAGGGTGAGACTGTGACCTCAGAGCATGATTGGGCAATTCTTAGTACAGTACAGACCACATTGTCTTGAGCAAACAGCTTTTGAAGGGTCAGCTGAGCATTATGCCCTTGAACTTTACTCCAAGACGAGTGCTTTCAAGGGTAAAAAGGGAGAAACTTGAGCCAAGCCTTAACCACACAGAAGAGAGGATAGTCTCATAGGCAAGAGCAATCGGCCCAGGGTTGCTCTGCACTGTGCTGTGGGCCCGGTTCTCCCAGAGCGTGGGCTTTGGGCAGCTCTCTGACTTGAGGTCCTTTTCACACCCTGGAACTCTAATGTCAGCTCTGCCACCACCAGAGGCCACAGTGGCGTTGCACTCTCCTGCTTACCACAAGTGTTTTTCCTGCGATTTTCCCATCTCTAGAAATCATGTTCATGGGATACGTAGGCGAGAGGGTTAGTCCTTGACTTGTGTTAGGCAACGTTTACATTTTTAGTAACAGGGTTAGAATTTCAAAGAACCCTTAAAACTGCACTATTAATCCATCATACTTAGGCCTTGTATGACTTTGAAATCGCTCACTTAGTGACTCTATACACGCCAGAAGAAATGTAAACTTGTGACAAATGTGACACAGAAGGCCCGTTACCTGCTACCCAGTCTTTCCTAAGTTGTAATGAAGTTTGGGCAACAGGATTCATGAATTGCATGTTTTCTTTAAAATGATGAAATAGAATTCCATTTCTTGAATTAGCTAGAAGTTCCCAAGAGGGTAAACTGTAGCTGCTGGGTGGCGCACGCCTTTAATCCCAGCAATCGGGGAAGCAGAGGCAGGCAGATCTCTGAGTTGGAGGCTAGCCTGGTCTACAGAGTGAGCTCCGGGACAGCCAGAGTTACACAGAGAAACTCTGTATCAAAAAAAATGAAATGAAACAAAACAACCCAAAAATCAAGCAAATAAATAAATAAATAAATAAATAAATAAAATTCTGGAGCTGTATGGTAAAACACTGTACATCTCATCCCACAGTTAGGAATAACTTTTGTTGTGCTTCTAAAGTGATTTGTACAGTTTATATAAATACACAGGGTTAGTTTTTAAAGGAGTTTTTGTTTTTAAAGCTGTTCAGGAAATACTGATACATCTTGATGTTTAAGGAAAACTGGGGGTGGGGTGGGGTAATGTCTGATGACCTAGGCATTTTATAGTACTCACAAGAGATAAAATTATCTAGTAAAATAAGGTATCTTTCTATAAGACCCTGCTCATCAGTTTTTTCCCCCTGAATTTATAGCAAAAATAAAGCTTAGTGTAGAATCTCTGAAAAGGGAGAAATATGTAAAAGCAGTCTTTTAACAGCCATCTAAAGTCAAATCAATAGCCCATTTTCTTGGTGATTAATTCAAAATGGGCATTGGGCTTTTAACATTTTAACTGATATATTATCTTAATCTTTTATTTACTCTCTATACTTCCAAAGAAAGACTATCATCGTGTCAGCTGATCATCTCACCAGATTTCCCAGAACGGTGGCCAGTGGAAAACAGACAGATTGACAAAAACTGTTGTAAGTCTTCGGCAACCAGGATAGAAAAAAAAATGTTTTCTTCGTCCTTTCAACCTAACAGGCAGTGACAGGTATTCAAAGCATCAAACTGTCATCGCAGGGCCTTCCACTGTCGTCTGTATCATAATCTGTTTCTTAGTAACACTTGGTCTGAGCAGCAGTAATAGAATTAATTATACTTCATTTTGCTGCCTTTAACAGTATTGACCAAATTTAAGAACAAATGAGAAGTGCTTATCAAGCCTGAAGAAAATAATCCATCAGTGGCACAATTTAAATTCTCTGCAGTTCTCTTATTAATCAAAGTAGCACTTACTATCCTATCTCCACTTCCCATTAACAGTCATTAAGCCTTGCTGCTGATTGAAGCAATTTCTTTAGGGATCTCAACCTCATTTTTAAGAGAACTTCTTCAGTGGAAAACAATATCATAGAAGCGTGGTGACTTAAGAGAGAAGGAGAAGGTTCTTCAATCATGTTCTGACCTTGATATTTTTCCAGAAGTTGTTAAGCTCAAAAAAGTACGCAGCAGCGAGATTAGAAACTTCAAACTCCGGAGGGTGGCCTGCTGCCCTTGTCTCTCCGCCACCTGACGGAGCTACCAGACTGACTCCCAAAGCATAGAGGTGACAAAAACCCTTAGCTAGCCCCATCTCAGCCGCTGTGGTCCTCGCTGTGTTCTTCCACATGCATAGTGGCATGTCCTGTGCAGCTCAGAAACAAGGATTGCACTGAGAAGGGGACACCAGGAACACTGCGTCTCAGACTCTGTTTGGGAGGGTGCATGAAAGAATGGGGACCCCCGAGAGATCTGCAACTGTGAGGCAGGGACTCAAAATGCGGTTCATCACTCCCCCATGAGACCCTGTCCAGCTGTCTCTGAGCCAGAAATAACATCAGCCAGTCTGCTTACTTCTCCCAACTGTGGGAAGTACATGAGGAAATGTAAGGTCATATGAAAGTTCATCGAAGCTGCTAAACACAACACAGATGTTACCCTACTCAACACTTTGAAGCCATGGCTGCTTACTGTTTCGGGTCTTTGACAGTGCTGGCTCACAGCGGGCAGCTGGCACAAGCTCTGCAGTTCCTAGGCTAGTTCGGTTGCTAAGATGGAGAAGGAGATAACCCACATGGTTAAAACAGTGGGGGTTTTGTTTTGAAATGAAAATATCCCTAACGCATGTGGAAGGAGCCACCCGACATCCAAGGCCGAGCTGCAGGGCAATGGGTGAAAAAAAAAAAAAACAGAACACTGGACGAGTCTGGGAATTTGCCTTTGCCTCTAAAGCATCTTGGATCAGTCCAGTTGAGCATAGGATGACGTCAACAGGAAGGGGCGCAGAGGATGCTAGTGATTGACAAGATGAAGCAATAGCACTTGCTCGAAGGGTCACAGCAGGAAAGAAGGAAACGCCTGGACAGCTTCCATCACAAAGGCCCCAGGATTGAATGTTGGTAGGTAGGTAGGTACGTTGGTAACATCAGTGCCATACTGCTAACAGACAAGTCACGAGGCAAGCGTAAAGATGTCCCATCTGGGAAGAGTCTGGCTATGGGAACATGGGACCTTGGGGATTGATTGCATCGGCTCTGCACTTATTAGCTGTGGTGTGAAGGTGTCCCATAAGCACCCCCCTCCCTGCTCACTTGCATATTAATCAGCCTTTTGTTACTGCGATGGAAACACCTGACAAACTAAGGGAGAAAAGGTTTATGTGGGATCTCAGTTCCAGGGATGTCTGTGGGGAAGGTATGACATAACAGAGCCAGGGCAGGATAAAACCCCTAAAGGACAATGACCTACTTCTTAGAACCGAGGCCCACCTCCCCAGATGCCACCATATTATGACTCTATGAGATCGATTCATTCATCCTTATGATCTAACTGTCCCTGGGACAGCCTCACAGGCGGACCTGGGGCACAGCGATAACCTTGTTAGCATCTCTCAGTCCAGTCAAGAGTAACCAGACCACTTGAAAATCAGTGTTTCCTTCTGATTACGATCTCATTGGAATTCCATTATTTATAAAAGCTAAATCCAACATGGCACTGGCTATAAAGTTCCCAGGTGGTAAGACACAGGAGATTCACTCTGTTCAATCTTATCAGCGAGAGAGGGAACAGGCCCAGAGAAGTCTAAGGGCTTGTCTAAAGGCACACAGCAGAACACTGTTGGCCATCGCAGGTAGTCCAAAGTGACCTGGCTGTACATGGCCTCCAGGATCTGTCGTACTGTTTCTTCTTCCCCTGGAGGAGCTGTGTCCCTGTGGAGGGGAGCTGAAGAGCACTCCTGGGAAAGATTTTAGTACTTCTTCCCTTCCTATGGCTCTGCCTTAGCCCTTGGCTTTTGGTTAGACTCCAGGGACTGGATAGCCAGGATAAAATCCAATCTTTTTTTTGCTAATGGTCAAAGCCCCCTATAGGGATCAATCAAAACTGGGTCTGAATTTGCTTGACCAGCAGAGACGTGAAGATATCCCTCAATAGGTTCCTGGGCCAGATGTATAAAGATGACCAAACAATCAATGGCAGGACGAGACGACCTGAGACTCTGATGACCATCGTACAGAGGCCACAGTTCAGCCAAAGTGGATTTTCTTTCCTCAAAGCAGTATAGGGACCATCCGCCAGTCAATTTCTGATAAGATATTAAAAACATACTTCCCACCTCTAGGAAGTAAAATGCTGAGCTGGATTTCCGGTTCAATGGAATACCTACCCCTGTTAAAGCACTTAAAAAGGAAAACATCTACAAAATGTCCCATTAGGCTGACAAATTTATAGCACCATGAGAAGTGTGCCAGCAGCTTCCAAGCTGAACAGAGCGTTGTGTTTAAAGAGTATGAATGGATCTGAGTCCGGCAATATTTCTTCCACAGGAACGAGCTTCGTTACCACAGTTCCTTGCCATAGGTCCCACATTTACTTTAAGGGGCATCTGTATGTCATGACAGAATATGGACATCATCTTAAAAAATAAGTTGTAAAATGAATGATATTAAATGGACTTTCACAGCGGGGAAGACATGGAAATCTATTCTCATCTTGAAGTGCGGGGCTGTACAGACAGAAATGCCATTAGCATTAGCGGTAATTATGCGCTGAGCCCCCCTGCTCTATGAGAATATGCCCCTTCGTTTGCAAGTACAATGACAGGCTCTTTTTGACACTGGAAACAGCTGAGGCTTTCTCTTCCTCTAATGGGAGGGACTCGGGTGCCTTGGACCTTAACTCTGATGGCTACTTTCCCAAAACTTGCAATCCAAGCATTCTGAGATTCTTCTTCCTCCAAAGAGCTTAACACATGTGTGAAAGCTGAGATTGCCTGTGGAGGAGCCTGGTAATTTATACGACATCATTCTTGGTTTTCTGTCACGGGCTGGGGCGGTGACCATCCAGGATCTATGCTCTCTCATAGCAAACTTATTTTATTACGGTCTGATAACTACCGATCTAGCAAAAAGCTGTTTAACTCCACTGCAAATGAGCATGAGGTAAGCATTTTAACATCCTGCTCCCCAAAGCCTGTATATCCGGTCTTAATACAGCAGGCAGGCACGGGACCGATCCAGGGAAGTGGTTCAAGTCATCTTCGATTCTTTAGTAAGGCTGTGAGCCTAAGGGCCAGACTAGGTTACACCTGACACCGTAGGAAAACAAAACAAAAAAGTCCTGTTTGCCCAAAAGTCAGAAGACATTAGCACAGAAAAGGCAGCCAGCTTTGTAACTTTCTACACACTTCATCAGGGCAAGGCAGCATAGTGACAAGTATAATTAAAATATACTTTAAAAAAAAAAGGGAGCAAAATCCAGCCATTGTGGCTTTCAATTACGGTGCAACTAAGAAGCAACCATATTATTTCTACAAACTATTTTCACTTAGCAAGTTCAGATGGGATTATTGCCATGACCTTTTAAAAACACAAAAGGGTGAATCAATACCCTTTCAGAGCAAGCCTGCCGGAGCTGAACTGGCCGTGCTGTAACGGTGTGTATTTCTGCACCAGGAGGCAGTTGAAACCTAATTATCGTCAATCACATAGAAGGTGAATCCACGTACTGATGAGCAGGCAGGGAGTGTGCACGTGAGGGGCTGGAAGAGTGGCTCTTCAAGAAGGAAGTGTGTGTGTGTGTGTGTGTGTGTGTGTGTGTGTGTGTGTGTGTGTG
>OU015744.1:147635184-147638190 GCA_907169655.1 Acomys percivali | reverse complement strand
GTGTGTGTGTGTGTGTGTGTGTGTGTGTGTGTGTGTGTGTGTGTGTGAAAGGGGCTGGGATCTCCGGAGCCCTGGGCAGGCAAGTCAGGCTCACAGGTGAGTTATAGGGACTGTCACTCATTCACAATAACTAACACTAGCCTGTCAGAAACAGCTACCTGTAAGTGATGTATGAGTGGCTGGCAGCCTGCCATCCCCCCACAGACCTTGCAGCCAAGAATCACGTTTGATTGTCGAGGTCACTGGAATGCTTGCTTGGATACATGCCATATATTATTTAAAAAAAAAATAACAAACAGCCAATCAGCAACATTTCTTCAGGCTCAAGGACACGATGACCAGCTTGCTTTTGGAAAATAAGAACTCAACGTCCAAGATCCATTTTAGCAGGTGATCTATTTAATTGTTTTTTCCTAGTCATGGAGAAGTGACACTATGGTGTGGCCCGAGAGCAGCCACACCTTGTCAGATGGGGAGAGTACATGGATAGTCACTGTTCCTAAGCTGTTTTAGACACCACGCCAGCAAAAGCTAAAAACAAACACTTAATCAACAATGCTGACAGCCCAAACTGCCAGGCTATCTGCTGGGGACACATTCCAGGGCTTTAACAGCCATGGAAAATGGTTTGCAGGGGAAGGGAATAAGGGTTTTGGATATGCTTTTCCTGTTCTATCCCATTCTCAAATCTTCCTGAAAATACTAAAATGACCCACACAACAACTGATTTTCTTATGCAGTATCTTTTAATACCCCACCAAGATGGCTCAGTGGGTAAAGGCACGATCACCCAAGCCTAGTGACCTGAGTTCAATCCCAGAACCCCCATGGTGGGAGGAGAGAAATGATTCCTGCAAGTGGTCCTCTGTCCTCTACGTGTATACCATGGCACATGCATACATCACTCCCAAGTAAAGTGAAAACAGATAACTACAACAAAATGCCATTAGAAGGCCATAACATCACTTTATGCTACATTCAGTGATCCAGCTATTTCTAGAAATTTCATATAATGTCGTTGCTTCCCAATACAAGAAACATATTCTTCAATGTTATGAATATTAAGCCTTAAGAAAGTATTTGGAGCTAGAGTGGTGGCCCACGCCTTTAATTCCAGCACTCAGGGAGGCAGAGGCAGGCAGATAGCTGTGAGTTCGAGGCCAGCCTGGTCTACAAAGTCCAGGACACCCACGACTACAGAGAGAAACCCTGTCTTGAAAAAACAAAACAAAACAAAACAAAACAGAAAGTGTTTGGACAGCACCTTGGAACTTTTATTGGAAAACAAAAACAAAAAACCCAACACTACTATTCAGTAGCCATCTGATTTCCAGTAATGTCTCATCAGCTCTCATAGTCCTGAACCACTAGCTTCATTCCTTCCACAGAAATGGGGTATTCAATGTATTTGTTAACATTAAACAGTAATTGGACAATCTTTTGTTCAATGTTCTTAATGTCCCTGGATAAGAACATTAAAAATGCACTCTTAAAAAATAATACTCATTACACACAAGCAATAGTTTTTAATTTAGAAAAAGAGTCTAATTGAAATTACACTTGTTATGCAGAGACTACCAATAATTATCTTGACTTGAAAAATGCAGACACAAAGATTCCTCATGACTGATGACTCTCTTCGGACGTGGATCTCATGTGCTGCAATCACTGATGCAGGGATCACTTGATGTGTTAAGGTAGTCTGCAGGTCTATCAGCTGACCTCACAGAGCTGTGGAAGTGGGGTGAGCACACTGGCTACTGTGCCAGCAACTCAAGGAGTCACAGTGCTTGTCTTAAAACACATCAAACAAGCATCTTGAACTAGGCAGTTCTTTCTCCAGAGTGGATGCATCAGCATTTAAGCATCCAGCCTTGCAATGTGTCCATCACAAGCGAGGGGACCAGGGGACAGGCGATGGACATTGACAGGGAAAGATGAAATCCTGCTTTGTCACTGTCTTACTTTTGATGAGGCTGTTACCGTCAAAGGTACTGGCTTCCAGGTAAGGCTGGGCCCACAGGATTCCAAAACTCCCTTGTTTGGTTCAAAAGCAGTGTGCAAAGAAAAGTCTCTTTTAAGTTACCCAGGGCTAAGACAACATTTCAATGGGATGGCACACTAGTGAAATTCATGTGACACTGTTAGCCACTGTGCAGTAACCACTCCAAGGCCCCTCAGCAGAAGGCTTTTCTAATGTCCCACAAGTGCTATAATGTGATTGTTGTTGACCATTGTCTTGCTTTAATGTCCCCTAAATAATAATAAAGTTTAATAATAAAAAAAATCTGTTCTCATTCAGGAATATATTTCTTGCTAACTGCTACATAATATAAAAATAAATAAATTTCCCCCCCCCTTGGCAACCTAATTTGTAGATAACTGAGGTTGTATTTAGATAGGAGTCTCGCACTGAACTTGGGATGTATGTGCCTGTTTAATATCATTAAGGGAATATTGTGTTGGTTACAGTGGCTCGGGAAGGTAACTGGTTTCCATGTGGTTATATCAATCTATTTCTGTAACACCATACAGTAGTTTTTCCCCTAGAGTACTCCTTGTAATGCTGAGAAAGTGTCAGAAATAATGACTGTCTACCTATATCTGCAATAAAACGTAGAGCATGGATATTATAGTTGTAAGTATCAAAGATTTATTTCATGACTGCAGGTAATGATGAATCTTTTAGCACAACTAATGTCTGGAGGAAACCTCTCTTCTTCTCCGAGCTGTCACATGGAGACTATTTATAGGGCCCTTAGTGCTGTGGGGTTTTAGCATAAAGAGGCAATGTGTCTGAGGTGCCACTGGATGGAAATGCTAGCAAGGGCTTCCTCTCATTGAAGATCTTTTAGTAGATGGCATTAGATTCCCTCTTTGTGTGTTTACGTCCCCCCAAAGACAGGGGACAGATGTTTAACATCAGCCCATTAATCCCTTAGCCCAGGTTCCTGTGACAGCACAAACCCAACAGAATGAGCCCTTTGCCTTTGCGCAGTGTAAATG
>OU015744.1:147627684-147632684 GCA_907169655.1 Acomys percivali | reverse complement strand
AGGTGTACTGTCACTGCCACAGGGTCCAGTTTCTAAGGTACTTGAACAGGTGAATCCAAGGCACACCTAGCGCACCATATTAAATTGCCATTAGGAAGTGGGAGCTAGCAGGAAAGTGGTTAACCAGTTCCCCAGCTCTGATGCTGTGCAGAGCCACACTCCCCCCTCCAAGGAGGAGCAGATGAGCAGCACTGTGCGCTGAGCCACGGGGATGCGCGTGGATTCCGAGTGCTTTGTTGAATACAAATGAATTATCCTCATTCTTCTCCTAGCAGAGCATATAGGCCAGACCTCATTAGAATTCAATATCGCTCCGCTTTTCTAATGTTAATGTACCAGTTATATAAGAAATACGTGTGGGGGGGGGGCGGTGTTCCAACCATTATGTTCAACATGATATCATAATTCCAAAAACTGGACATAATCTTTGTTAAAGGAAATTATTTTCATTTTGCTATTTTATCTTTTGCTTCTAATGTAACTTAAATTCCCATTCTTATAGTGGGTTATAGGGGCCTTAATTCTTTGTGTTTCTCTTAAAGCTGCAGGGACTACATACTAGCTTTATGGTTTTCTGCAAAAATGCCGTGACTGAAGATCAGACTGTAGAGGCTGCGTCCATCTCGCTGTGAAAGGAAACACAGAGCATTACCGTAATAAACAACTGTACGAGTGAGTTTCCCACATCTAGGAATCACTCAGGGCATTAAGGCTCGAGGTCTTTTGTCTAGAGTGCTTCAAGAAGTGTAATGAAAACAAAAACACCGACACATAAAAATACAATTTATGCCCTTTTATCAAGCAAAGAAAAAGTTGGTTAACGTTTGAAAAGGGAGCAGTAACGTAAATTTATTGACAATTTTATTGTAATAATTAGATGTTTACACAGTCTGGACATTGTGGCTAAATCACTTGGAGCATGTTTATTTGCAGGGAGCTGTTTCCTGGGCACTGCGGCAGGTTCATTAACAAGACATAGTGTATTTAGGACTCGAAGAACCAGCGGCACCCGTTCCCTCCTTTTCTGTTCTATACATTTGCTTAAAAAATAAAAGTAATGCAGCAAAATACAGAGTTCCCTTAGTAAGGGAAACAACTCCCCCCGTGGCCTTGAAATAGCCTGGAAATAAATCTTGCACTGAATATCTTAATACGGGGCGTTTGCAAGACTACCTCTAATGACTCAACTAGCTTTTAATACCTAGGGTCTAAATGGCGACCTGGTTTTGACTAAGAAGAAATTAGAACTGTGTGTTGGGGCATCTCTGGCGTTATCCTCTTCCTTAAAAAAGAAAATGAATAAGAAAAAAAAAACCCCATGTATATTTGCCTCATAGAAAACACTTCCCAACATGTTCTCAGTAAGAAAAATCCTCGTCTGGACAGAACGGTCTCCCCGCCAGCAGCCTCCCAGCAGCTGCCGGGCTGACACTGTTACACCTGAAGAAGCCTCCTCCACTCTACCTCTCTACAGGACTCCTCCTGTCCACTCCCTCCCCCCTTTTCTTTTTCTCTGTGCATTTTTACACTAATCCTGAATGTGCTGTTCTGATATGGTTTCTGTGTTTTCAAACAGAGCTAAAAGAAAAGAAATGACAGATCTCTCAGTTATGCAAAAGCAGTGAGGAAATACCAGAGGGAAAAAATATCCCGTGGACAAAATCATCTTTACAAAATACATAAAATGGAGATCATTTCATAGCGTGAAATGGGTCTAGTAACAGAAGCACATTTGGGGGCAATCATATCAATATTTAAAATTTAGAAACTCTTAGAATTAAGGTGCTGAATACTAAGTTGCAATCTATTTCCATACTTCCATTAGAATTAAGTAGTAATCAATACAGAGTATTTATTGCTATAAACTACGCCACGAGGGAAAGCAAGGGATGTGTGCTCAGAACACAAAGCCCTGCGCTGGGCTCACTTAGGAGGAGGAGGAAGAGGAGGAGGAGGAGGAGGAGGAGGAGGAGGAGGAGGAGGAGAAGTTCTCCATCAGTCTGGCTTCTAGTCTAATGGCACATGCTGCGATGTCCCTGCTCTTTCCTGTCAGCCACAGTACCATGGTTTTACTTTACCAAAGGGCACACGGCAGTGAGAACAGCTTCCCCAGGAGTTAGCAAAGCTGCACTAAGAGAATGTTATTTTCAGAAAGCAAAAAATAACCAACAAGAACAGGACCTTTTTGTTTGTTTGTTTGCTTGTTTTTCAGTTGATGGGACTGCAAATTAATGGTTTAATTAAGGAATCAGACCGAAAATCGAGATTTTAGGAAGTGTTAAAAATTAACTCCACACTACAATGATATTATCAGACATGCCCCTGAAATTAGGGCTTGTGGAACAACACTATGGATCACAACTGTAAGAAAAAAAAAAAAAAAAGGACTCTGGTGATTCTGCATGATCATAACAAATATATTTAATAATCTTGAATAAACTCTGATGGATTTTGATATCCATACTTCTTAAGTAACTCATGACATGAGAAATGATTTTTTAAAAGAAAAATCAGATCATGAAAGCCATTATTATTTGAAAGAATATGCTCAATTTTTTAGATAATTTAAATTATTTAGTGGTCCTTTGCATTTTTTATTAGCTTTGCCTAAAGTTATAACATTAAAGCATTAAGGTTACATGTGATGAGGTTCTGGTTTGCCCTTATTCTAGCCTTAGACTTTCACAAAGTACAAACTAAGACTAGTGCTCCACTCCCAGGCTGGTCCAGTCTGATCGAACAATCTGGCGCCCAGCCATTCACCTGAAGAAAACCACAGGCACACATGGAAGCAGAATCTACAGGCGCTGGGACTCAGGGAGGCCACATAAAGATCTCCCTTGGCACATGTGTTGCAGAACATCTAAAGGTGCTACAATACATCCAGCTGACCACGAGCAATAGAAATGAAAAGATTGGCGAACGAATTCCCAGCTTCGAATATCAGGTTTATATAGAAACTTCACAGAGGTCACTTGCAGTTTTGACATCTCCATTCATAGAAATTGACTATTGCCTGGAAGCTTGATTTAAAAACTGAGAACTCGACACTTTTTTTTTTTTAAAGGATGATGACTCACACCAATGCTTATAAAACACCAAAGCCAAGAATGGCTGGGCAGTGTTGGCAAGTGCTGTGGCCTGGACCTGCTCGTTCCCCCTTCTTGCTTCTGGAGTAAAGGAGAAGTTGTTATTTTGACCACCGTCTTTTCAGTTCTCAGATCCTCAAAGGCGGCAAAGCCATGCCTGACACTGGTCCGGGTTCCTCAGATTCTTTCAACTATCATCTTTGAGCCCCCAACCCCAAGCTTTGCCTAAAACAGGAGGAAGGAAGGATGAACAGCAGCCACTGCAGCCTGTGGGGAGGGGACCTGGGCACCAGGTGGCCAGAAGGAAGAGGGATCCAGGTGACTGCGGGTCCTGTGCTCTCCTGGCTCCTCATTGGTGGCTGAGGGCTGTCCCGCCCCCTGGGAACAGAGCGTTCACTCCTAAAAGGTTAGCAGTCACTCTGGGCTTCTAGAATTTGGTTTACCGTAAATGGCAGTAACTGTATAAGAGAGATTACTCACACAGGACCCTTTAAAGTCCTCTAACTTAACTCAAGTGGCTACAAGCAGTTCAGAACTTTTTTTTTTTAATTAAAAATATCAAAACCAACCTTCTTGTCTGAACCAATATTGAAACCTTTACAATACCCCCTCCTCTATACTAACACACAAGACAAAACCAAAACAAAACAAAAACCTCCCAGTTTGCTTCCTAGATAGCATCAAGAGCAGATACAACAAAAATCAAGAGATGCTCATTTCTTAAGTCATGGGACAGCTTGTGGCGTAACCTGCCAAGAGATGCACCAAGGTGAGGCTACCTGGAGTTGTTCCTCCCTGGGTTTCGTCCTGTTTTATTCTGACCACGAATCTACTAGGGAAAGGCTGTCCACCTCCGTATTTGAAATGCTCCTCTTCTGCTGTTTGCACTTAAATGTAATTATTTGAAGTGGAATCATTTAATTACATAGGAAGAGGAATAGCAAGCCCAGAGACTGTAATAAAGAACGAAGCGAACAACGCTGGGCAGCCAAAGCTACAGGTATGACAGCAGTGCCCACTGGCAGCAGCTGCGCCAGGCTTTCAGCTCAGGACTCAGGGAATGGGGTCGACTTGGCTTTGCTAGATTTACTGTTGAGAACAAAGTGAAGAGAGCTGTCATGTTTATGCCCAGTGTGACTTAACCCCCTCGGAAAGCCCGAAGAGGAGGAAGAAAGTAGAACCGGGAAAGGAAGGAGTGACAGATGTCCCTGGCATTTGATCTGGGAAGGAGGAACGGCCTGTGTACTAGCCTGTGGAGGGCAGCTTGCTTTTTACCAACCAGACCTGCCTGGTTACCTGGCTGTCACCTGGCTTTTGGGACAAGGCAAAGGCAGTCACTCTACCTTGGAAAGGAAAACACTGTGGGTGCCTCTCATGTAAACATTTCAATGTTTTCAGAAGAAAAACACACCTATACTTCTAACCACGAAGGGCTTAATTTTACTCAATCCCCTGGCTAAACTCCAGAGTGCCACAGTGAAGGCTGGTTCCTCCTCTATTAATATTTTTGCTCCCCACCCCAACACACCACTGATCACAAATAAATAGACAGATACATTCTTTTCTTTTTTAAAAAAAAAGTCACATCAGAATACTTTATTTGTGGAGCCCTGTACAAGGTTCTCTGTGGGTATGTGGGTACGTGTCCAGCATGTAAGTACCAGAAAGCCCCGTAAAATTTCTTAAGATGAACTCTTACCTTGAAACATTGCTATCACCCAGTTACAAGCTTACACACATTTTATAACGTTTGGCTATTTTAAGGATTGAATAGTTTATATGTAACATTTAAACTGGCTGACGCAGAAATAAACAACTCTGCCTGATGAGATCTTTTCACCGAAAACAAACGCCGAGACAGAAGCAGTCCACTCCGCAGCCCTCTCTCGGCTTTGGTTCGGGTCCCTCCCT
>OU015744.1:147617684-147622684 GCA_907169655.1 Acomys percivali | reverse complement strand
CAATGACTAAGAGAAATAGCCACCCACACTGGCGAGTTAAGTGACTGAGATTCACACACAAGCACAATGAATTTTCCTACACAAACCAAATGGGTAAATTCAAATTTATTATTATTTGCAAAACAGCAACAGGTCTAATCTCTACTGCTTGCATCTAACATTAGCTGATTACTGCGGGCTTAACCTGACAACAGGAGTACTTTAATGGGCAGCTGCACAGAATCACAGCTGAGGCAGGAACATTTAACCCACAGGAGGCAGCTCTGAGTCCGCACTCAGGCTCGAAGGGTTCCAAAGCCAAATCACTTGCAGACTGACAGAAGACTTCTCGGCAGACAAAAGGGAAAGTTGCACTTTAATTTTTTTTCTTCAGTATAAATGTTGGTTTATTTCTCCTGCTTAGGGAAAAAAATAACATCTTTAGCTAAACAAAAATGAATGTTTGCTCAACAGTTTTCAATTCATTTCCTCAGGAAGGCCACAAAAGTGACAGTGTACTAGACAGCAGGAGGAGGCGGCTTAGGAACACAGCTGGTTATTATCAAAGAACTCTCTCTAAATAATCTGCTCACTTTCAAAGTAAACTCTCTGAAGTTATTTTTTAAAATCAGAGCTGAAGCAAAACCAAAAACCAAAAACAAAAACAGATTTGGGGTACCATATTTATGTTTATCAGAACACTACAAAGACTTAAAAAGGCAAAGACTCAGAAGGAAGCGACCAAGAGAACATAGGAGCTATTACAGAATATTGGATTAAAATGTACTTACCCAGACTCTCAAATATCATACATCTCCATTACGTAGGCTTTAGGCACCAAGCCAATGGCTCCCTTCATTTCTCCTACCCACCAGCCATATCTATTGTATTCCTAATTGAAAACAATAGGCAGTATTAACCTTTAGGTTGGTGTAAGCACAATGTTGTTTGTATGCAACGTCTTAGAAATGTTTCTTTTTATAAAGTTACAAATGCTGGAGCTGCAAATGGAAACATTTTCATCTTTTTTGTTTCTGGACAAACTAATGGAATAAAACAAACAACATCAAAAACTAAACGAAACCAAAAACCCCCAACAAAGAAACAAATACCCCCAAACCCAAAACAATCCTTGCTGCTGTTGGCAAGTGTTTAAATTACTGTACAGTACGGAACTTGTTCGTTCTTGGGCAGAATGCAGAGACTGCAGAAGCAGTCACCTGGGGAAGAACATGTAAAGTGAGAGCAGCAGATGCTGGCTGCCAGGGCGGTTCTCTGCAGACAGTGCAGCCTTGTGTGCTGGCTCCTGGCTGTAAGGCTAAAACAGGGAGCCACGCGTGACTGCAGGAAGCTTGTCATCTAGC
Source organism: Acomys percivali (assembly GCA_907169655.1). NCBI lineage: Eukaryota > Metazoa > Chordata > Mammalia > Rodentia > Muridae > Acomys > Acomys percivali. The sequence continues at coordinate 147,621,341 of OU015744.1, read as the reverse complement.
AAGGATGAGAACCACTTGTGGGGATGGGTCAGCATGACGACCAGCTCCTAATTCGTAGTTAAACATTTAGGAAGCAGGCCTGTGCCCCTTCTTATGAAAATCTAACACATTTTAAGCTGACAAAGGGTAAATAAGAAAAATACTAAAATTAAAAATTCACAAATACCAATACAAAGTAATTCATAAATGGATTCCTTGAAAATAACACCCTCGTGTTTTTACTGATCCTGGGCTGCCTCAGCTTGAGAGGAATGTGAAGGTGTTGGGTTTGCTTGCAGAGTGCAAGAGCAACAGGAGACAAAAGTCTCTGTAGTTTGACAGTATTAACATGTGGGCAGAGTGAGTGATGCGGCGCTCTGCACTTCATAACGTGAGCTGAGCAGACCTGGCCCTCCTCTCCTCTCCTTCATTCCCCACAGACACACACCACGCTTTAGGCACTGCGAGCCCTCCTTAACCGGCCTCATAAGCCTGCCAGATTGACTGATGTATTTTTACCTTAAATTTATTTATGTTTAGTGAGATACAAACAAGTAAAATGAATTACAAGTTTCAAGAATAATATCTTCCAAAAGCAATACTCTGCACAAGCATTAAGACCCAAATTTAATTTTTCATGTAAGATAAATTTTTAAAATCAATCCCCAAAGTAATTCAATAGGTTATGATTTTTCCAACATCTGAGTCATAGATAAATGTGCATATGCACACTGAGTTATGTGCGGCGAAGGGAGGGTTGATAGACATGCAGGCTTAACATTCGTATTGATTTGTATGCTATTGACCGTCACAAGGAAAATTATACTATTCTTCAATACAAATGTAGCAACATTAGCATGTATGTATTGACAGACGGTCTACCTATAAATTAAAGGATAAAATCTATGAGTGCTTTTAAAGTGGTGGGCAGTAGCAGAATTAGGCTTATTTGAAGAACAAAGGGGAAGGGAGGGGGCAAAAGGCTAACCCTGTATTTCTTGTTCTAGTTAAGTGTACAACACTGGCTCTTGAGGCAGTAGACTAAAGGTGTGAAGTTGAAAAGTTCCCTGTGTGACTTCACTGGGCAAAATTGTCTAAGCAATGGAAACACTCAGCCCAGAACTCAACAGCGATGTGTATAATCTACACAGGGCACATTCCATTCATCGGAAGGAAATATCAACTTACTGAAAGCTAGACCAGCAATCACTGCACCTAGTAGGCACCTAATAAAACTGCCCCTTTCAGTTTTTAAGGTAATGAATACAACTGGAGCCTAATGCTTAGCAAAACAAACATACAGAAGCCTCCGCAGATCAAAGGTCTGCATTGTAAGGTATCAAAACGGGTTAACAGGGCAAGCCCAGGTGTGAACGCTCTTATCCAGTACCAGCCCTAGCTTTTTTTTCTTCCTTCAAATTGATTACATCTGAAGAGCCAAGGGTCTAGCATGCCAATCAGAAGAGCCTGCCAATAGGAGGCACAGAGAGCACCCAATGGGAGGGCAGCAAGTCAGAAAGTTCACAGAACTTCATAATGCTCTACTTTGATTATAATCTGTACTGTGAACTAAAGACCTATTATTACTCATAAAAAGAGCATAAGCCCTCAAACGCAGATCTTATCCACCAAGAGCAGACAGGAGACTTTACTTGAGAAAGTTTTGTGCTATGTGTGGTAGAGCGATAAGGGTAATTAACTAGAAAGCACAGGCGCAGAGAACAGAAGAGCTTCCTCGGCTGTCAACAGATCCCTTGCATTAGCTTGCCAGGGAGAAAGAAAAGTGCTACATTACAGTAATGCTGAGGTGTCACTTACTTTAAAGTAACCCCCAAAAAGTAAGATATACATGCCTCATGAAAATGCACTAAAAATATCAGATCTTATTTCAGAAAATGGTTAAGAACAAAAATCAGACTATTTCTTACTTTACATTTATAAATAATTCCATATAATACTCCTTTGTGAAATTAAGAGACAAGATAAAATATAGTGGGACCAAAAAACTCTAGAAGGCGGAGTTGCAGCTGTGCACTGCAGCCACCTGAGTTCGTCGGCAAGACTGCAACCAGGAGCCATCTTTTCATCTCCACTGCCCTCCACACGAGCCTCCTGAGCAACATGAATCCCAATTAAACCATCTGTAGCCCGTAAACTGGGATGGAAATGTTCCTTGGACTCTAACAGTTTTCTAAACTTCAGCCTCAAGATTCAACATCATGCAAGATTTCCTTCCAGAGGGGGGAAAATCAGCCTCTTCGCTCCAAACATATATGATTATGAACGATAGATTATTTAATGGTTAGAAATGACACCATCAATAAATACTGTGTTGTCTTAAAATCCACATAGTAATTACAGCATTGTTCTAAAAGTCACAAATGGATCATTTTAAAAAACACCTCTCAAGCCTATTAATAAAGAAAAAAGAGACAGCGAGAAGGGTGGGGGAGGGAAAGAGGGGAGGCCCATAGCAGCCGCATCTAACTCCTGACAGGTTAGGACGCATCCCACCATCTGACTGCACTCAGGATCTCAGGCACGAGCTCTGCCATCTGGGATCCTTCACCCTATTCAGCTCTTACCGTCAGCTGAAATGCTAACACGGGCAAGTGACTGTACCTCAGGAGGACTGATAAAATAATGAAGAGTCCTTTAATCTACAGGAAACCATTTTAGTCAATTTATAAGAAATATTGCATCCCTTTGTAGGACGTGTAATTATTTTCTATTAATCATGTGCTATAGAGCTACATTATGCGGTTATTCTGTTATCACTAGGAAGGGGCCTGCAGTCAGCTTCTGACAATGTTGGGTAATTACTAACACAAAGCTGCTCTCTCCTCCCGCAGTAATGCTATCAAGATCCAGAGGTGTAGTGATGCTTATTGTATAAAAATAGCACTCAAAAGGAATTCGCTATCTGTGAAATGGATGGCTTCCAGGCAAAATGTAACGTGGCAGTCAGAGGCAAAAAATAAAGTCAAATAATGCAGGAAATAACAGTAAGGTGGCAGTGGACGCTTGCAGTCCGACTGCCATGTCACAACTGTCAAACCCCTGAAGTCATCTTATTTGTTTATAGTTATTATTTACTGGGCAATAAATCACAGTGGTTGGTCTGTGAGGTTGGGGGCAGGACCAGTTTTGATAAGGAGAAACAGACTTTGTCTAACACAATAGTAAACACATGTTCACATGTGCTTGGACACTCAGCTTGCTTCTCTGTTGCTGCGTTATTTTACACTTGAAGAAGCTTCCCAAACTCACTTACATCCTTCCTGTGCCCGATCTCCCTTTTTTGAGTATGTATAACCCATTTCCTGCAAACTAGATGAACAAATTCTGCTTCACAGAAACATGAAGCCCAGGCAGGGTGTAGAGATGGGCCACCCTCTCCGTCACTTACTGACAGGTTTGCAGCCAACAGGTGCTTCAAATGCTGGGCAGCTTCTGTGTTCTTTGTCTGACACACACCCATGCTTTGTGAAAAGAAAGCAATTTCATCCGAGGACTAATTAAGCAATGGTGACTTTAAGAATCAATGGATTTAACCTTTATTTTCCACATGGTAATGATTCCTAACAGTAGCAGTGTGAAAATTTTAAATATGTTACTTTCTTCAAGGTTAGTGTGTGTGTGTGTGTGTGTGTGTGTGTGTGTGTGTGTGTGTGTGTG
>OU015744.1:147575630-147615170 GCA_907169655.1 Acomys percivali | reverse complement strand
CACACACACACACACACACACACACACACACACACACACACACACACCTGCTTAAAACTCAACCAGCACAACCTCAAATGCATTTTATTGTACATTCATGACCACTATCTCATCTACATTTCCTGTCTTGGTCTTAATAAAAAAAAATTTTTTTTAAGGTTGAAAAGCTAAAGTCATGCATGCCTCTGATGAAAGAAAATATTCTAGAGTCTTAAGTAGCATGCCTCTTTTTTGCTGGAGGATAGCTTGTCTGTTACACTCTAAAAATAATGTATTGCTTAAAAAGTACAGATGAGCATGAGGTTAGCAATGTACCAGCAAGTCCAGATTAAAAGATAAACAGGCAGAGGATGTAAATCTGACACAGTGAGGCAGAGCAGCAGGACCAGAGAGGGATACAGCAGAAGTCAGTCCGCTGCCATGTGATCTGGAACCTACTGATGGAATTAGAAGACTGAACAAACATGTTTCTGGAAAACACCACTGGCTACCAGATTACAGCGACGGTTTGAAAACAAATTGAGATGCAAATAGTAAAATGTTTAGTATGATTTCCTAAACAACCGAAATCTGGCAAATGACAGAAATTAAAAATAAAAAGATTTTCTACCTCTAATATGGCCTTTCCTCTCTCAAACAAACAAACCCTAAGATCATGCTGTATTTCAGAGGTAACTCACAACAAAACAGTTGGCATAAAAATCACAAATTATATTGTCCCTGAAAATATGCTCTGTCTTTTCTTTTTCTTTTTTCTTTTTCTTTCGCAGGAGAAAAAAAGCTTTCTAAATCTACACTGAAATATTGAATTATTTTAATGCATTTAAAAAAGGCATCAAGCTTATATTAAGAGAATGGTGAAGCAAAAAGGTACCATCTCCATTTATGGCAAACAGTACTTAGATTTATTATTAGTGAGGTTCAAAGGTTGAAACTAAGAAAATGCTGGACACTTGAAGGAGGGGCTAGCACAGCCAGAGAGTCACATGACAGCTGCTAATTGGGAAATGTTCAAAAGGAAAGGAAAGGGGGCGGGGGCAGGTGGGTGTCTGCCTGCTTTCCTTTACTGCAGCATTTGATTTTCACCCAAGAAAAAAAGGGCGGTGGAGGGGTGGTGAAGACAGAGTCTTAACATGAGTAAGTCACGCTGAGGCTAACTGCGCACAGCTGACAAGCCATCACCTTTTCCACGAGAAAGAAGTGAAGGAAGGCAGGATGGGAGGGAGGGAAAAACTAAAACATAAAGCTGTATTTCCATAGAGACCTGTAACGAAAATAGTCTAATCATCAAATTAGTGAAATGTTTTCTACCATTACATTTACAAAATTGAAACACTCTTCATTAAAAGCATGCTATTTTAATTTTGATTTGTCTAAATATTTATATTAAAGGAATATATCTTTTCTTAAACTATTTTGTGTTGCCTTTTAAAAAAGGCTAGATTCAAAACTGACAAACTTGTAGGTAGTAAGTCAAGTCAGTGATAATATTTCAAATTAAAAAGTCACTACATTTCTAAGATTATGTTGCACTTCTTTAAAACCTTTTAAATAGTTTTATTTATTTTAAGAAGTCATGACATCGATTTCTTACAAAGTATTAGTTTTCTGTGTTTCCATAAATAGTATGCTAGATTCCTTAAAATTTATTCTTCCTGTGTATACACTTAATTCAAAAAGATGAACAAAATTTTTCATGATTAATGCTAATATTTTATTGACATGAGATGGGAAAGTAATAACCCATAGCTAGATTTAAAGTTGAATTAATGACACCATTTTGATTGTGCACATTAGCTGCAATTACCTGCACCACTCATTCTGAGCCACTAGATGGTGTAAAAAAATTAATTAAAATGGGAAAAATTTCATACCATTACCACAAAGATCTAGATAGTACTCTAAGACTAAGCACATTTCTAAGCATATAAAATAGTAGATATTTTATACTGCTTATGCTTTTGAAGAGTCAAATTAGGTGTTTATTTACTGTGTGCGTACACATTTCTGAAGTCAGTTCTCTCCTTCCACTGCGTGGGCCTCAAGGGTTGAACTCGGTTTGTTAGGGTAAATGCAGGTACTTTTACCTGCTGAGCCAACTGCAATACAATACAATACTGGTCCTACCTTGATCTAGAAATTCATTACTTTCTTCTGAAAAATCTTGAGTTCTCCATTTATTATTTTAAGCATTCAGAAACACAGTCATGGTATTTAGGGTCGGTGTTTGCCAAGGTCTAGACAAAACTGTGAATTCCAACCATCGTGAGATTGCTTTCTTTCTGAACCTGCGCAGTGTGAGGTGGAAAGGAAGTCTTTACACACATACTCGCCTCCAAAGCAACCAGACAGCCCAGCAAAGTCTGTGACTGTGTAGGAGCCCTTTGGGGAGAGCTGAGCGGCTCTCGATCCTACCCATGCTCCCCTACTTCCCTCTCTGAGGTTCTCAGCTGCTGACCCTGAGTACTGGCCATTTGGCCCATGAGAGAGATACACGGTGGCGAGCAAGTTCATCTTTCTTGGCTCTTCTTTCCAAAACCAAAATTAGCCCCAGTTAAAATGCCATCTCTGGAAGGAAGGGACCCAATGGACTGACTATGATGTTAGACTGTCAAAAGTTTGAAAGAGAGGACCAGTTCTCTTTCACATAACAGCATAACAGCATTCAAGATGCTGAGACAGAAGCTAATGCCACCTGTGAGATGGGCCACCTGTAACCCAAGTTCTTAAGTCAAGCTTTATACAGAAAAGCAGTCTTTACAAAACAGCTTTCAGAGAACTGAAGTTCTCTCCTCAGCATCCTGAAAGTACAGCGCACACTAGGACTACACTTTTAATTTCACATGAGCAGAAAATGCTGGGAGTGAAACGAGCATGCCACTTTGTCCTGGGGGCGGGTCTTCCGCCTGGGCTTTACAGCAGACAAGCTGACTCATGGAGAAGGCCTTAAGAACAGACCCCTGGGAGCTTTACAAGCTCCATATGTGCAACAGGAATACAGTGGCTATGCCATTTACCCTGGACTCTGAAATGTCCAATAGAAGTTAATCAACATTTTACTTTTATATACTTGCAGCCAAACTGGTTAAACAAACAGTGAGCTTGGTAAATTTGGGAGAGATTTCAGGAAAGTTTCCTGATAAAAACTGGGCCAGTGTTATTTCTGTTAAATAATTAACTTTAAAAGCTGCTATTTTAATTTAGGACAATTAAATGCTTAATACAGACCTAAGCAAAAGCTACCATTTTGGAGTAAGACACCTCAGGCAACACCTGGGATCCTGTCACTGGGAGGCTGACTGGAGCTCAGGACCAGTCTGAGCCAGTTAGGGAAAAGAGGAGGTTGGGAGGTAGCTCAGCTGCACAGCACTTAACTATTATGAGAAAGGTCGTGGGTTCAATCCCTGGTAGAGGCAGCTAGTTGCAATAGGGCTGGTTACCTACCAGTGGCTTCCAAGACCTGAGAGTGTCTCTCTGGGAGCAACTACAAGTACAACACACCAGTGAGCAGGAGAACTGTGTGAGGAGCCTTGGCTTTGGGTATCTCAATATGCCGTGACCTTAGCTTATGTTATTACTAACAGCCTGTCTCCCACTGTGCTTCTGTATCACTGCTTTAGTATTCCTGGTGCTGAGAAGGGCCCTGGTATGGTGGACTCTTTACTATGGTATGACACTAAGAGGAAGAGATGGACAATAACTAGTCTGAGAGTCAGGATAACACAGCTCAAGTACTGCATCTGCACTTTCTTGACCCATGTCCCTTATTTGTAGAATCAAGAACAGACACTCTTCATTAAGATGCCCACGCTAAGATTCTATGACCAGCTGGGTCAAATTTTTCTGTCCTAGACATCCAATGTTAAAATCTGACATGTGGAAACAGCTACTGAGACTCATGGCCAAACACTGGGTGAAGCGTAGGGAGTCCTGTGGAAGGGGGTGGGAGAGGATAGAAGGATCTGGAGATGACAGTAGCTCCACAAGAAGACCAACAGAGCCAACTAACCAGGACCCAAGGGTGGGAGTGGGGCTAGTGGAGAATAAAGCACCAACCAAGGCTCATGCACGGACTGGACCTAGGCCCCCTACACAGATGTAGCCGATGGGCAGCTCAGGCTTCATGTGAGACCCTAGTAAGGGGAGATGGTGGTGGGGCGGGGGCTGTGTCTGGCATGGACGCTGTTGCCTGCTCTTTGATCACTTCCTCCTGCAAGGCTGCCTCGCCAGGCCACTGAGGAAGAGGACACACTCAGTCCTGATGCAACTTGATGAGCTGGGGTGGGTGAGTAGGGGGGGTGGGCTCCCCTTTTCTGAGGCGTAGGGGAACGGGGATAAGAGGAAGAGGGAGAGAGTGTGGGACCAGGAAGAAAGGGAGGGGGCTATGGTCAGGATGTAAAGTGAATAAATAAATAGATAAATAAATAAATAAATAAAAATTTAAAATAAATAATAAAAAATCTGACTTATGACCTTATCTCCAAATTCCCTTAATATCTAATATATCATATTTCCCTCTGAAATATCCAAAATGTTTCTCAGATCAATTACATTAAAATATTACTTATGACCTATTTAACATTTCCCTGCTTATATTTAAATAATTTCCACTCATCATGCAATGCTAAGACAGTCTCAGAAAGCAAGCTTTAAAAAAAAATCCCTATAGTATAATGGTAAGTTTTTTAAAAATAAAAATTATCAGAAGCATAACATGACTTTTGGAGATGACAGGTTCTGCAGTCCAGTATCTTAAAAAGCAGAGATGATGATTCTCATGGATATAACGGGGAGTTTGTGGGAACATACTTTGCCACTGCACTTAGAAATACAGTGCATTAAACTTGAAAATCAAATTACATCAACCTGTCTGAATAGAAAAGCATTGCCTTCAAATTGTTGGAACACCCAATGTGTTTACACAAAGATGAAAAACTTCTTGTATAAACACAATGTTTCCAGTGGAGAATGGCAGGCAAACTCAGAATAAGCACACAGAAGAATAAGAAGGAAGAAGCAAGAAAAACACAATTAATAACCTAATACCTTACAATGTTAACTTTCACATAAGTATATTGTTTCTGGAGAACGCAGTAGGTAGGTGCCTGCCAAGGGCTGGAGTGATAGGTAAACACACTGGTTAAGTTGGATCCTGTTATCTGATTGTGTCTAAATTCTGATTATATTTCACTTGACAAAATAATTAATTATTGCAAACTTCCAATTGTTAACAAGGGCCTAGAAGAATTCCAACTGGCATTTTTCCCTCATGCTGTAAATTCAAGTGGAGGAGAACTGAGCTGTGTATGTCCCCTTGACAGCTGTCATTTTGGGGGTATTTTCTTACCTTACTGAGAATGTAAATCACATCACCACGCTTAAAGGACAACTCGTCAGAAAGAGCTCCAGTACAGTCCCATAAACCCTGGTAAAAATTAGCATAATCAGTGCTTTTATCTCCTAGGAAAAAGAAAGAAAAGATTGGAATTATGGCTTGAACCAACAGAAATTAAAAGACCATCCCAGACTGCCAAGGAACTCTAAAGAGCTCTGGCCAGGATCATGGAGCAGCTTAGTGAAGCCACAGGAAGCCCACCGCTGAGCATGCTCATGAAGATCGGCTCAGAAAGGTTTGGTTTTTCATGCCTGCTTCCATTTCCATCCTTAATCTAAACCCTGCAGTGATGGCTTCCTCATGAGAACAGTAAGTGCTTCTGTCTGGTTTTATGACAAGTCCAAAGCTCCCTCGTCATGTGTTCTGAAGAGCAACTGGCCTTGATGCATAATCAACATTATCGAAGGGACAGGACAGATACACTCGAAGCAAGCATCTCACAGAGTTTGCAGCACTTGGTAACAGTAGTAGTAGTAGTTAGTAGTTAGTAGTAGTAGTAATAGTAATAATATTTTAATGCACAAATATAAGGCATATGTACACAAAGTCTCTCAAAGTTTCCTCTAACCGATTTTTGCAACTTTGAAACTGCCAATACATATTTTTGCCCGTCAGGTCTAGGACACTAGGCTCTGAGTAAACATGCAACATACACCACAGTTAGCAGCTCATCCTTCCACTGGCATAAGCACAATGGATGTGATGTGCTCAAACTGCCATACACACCATTAACTGATTGATTATTTAGTGCTCTCCGCACTGTGATACCACAGTAACTGGGTAATAAATGCTTTGTCACTCACACAATGTGGCTTTCCTAAAACACAGCATCCAGTTAAATACACTGGATGCTTTTGTTACATGGAGAACTGTTTCCTGTTTTTAATTTCATGATAATTGAGTTTTGATGAGTTAAGGAAAAAAGAATGCAAGTAATGTCAATAAGACATACGCCGTCCGTGCAGTCACGAGGCAGGCAGCACACATGTGCTGTCAGGTTCCATCCTGGAATGTCATCTTGGAATCTGAGGGGATAATGTGGAGATGTATGCCGGATCAGAGCTGTCACCTTGGTTTTGTTAGATGGCTTTCAAACGCCAGGCTTCTTGGCAATCTAACACAGCTAGTCACATTAGTACAGTTAGCATGGTGTTGATTTTCACAAAGTGTTAATTTATTAGAAGTCTTTAAATTCTCCTTACTGTTTTAAACATTTTTTTAAAAAGAGAATTTGAATAACATGGAACCCAAGTATTTATAGAATGTAACCTTTTCAATTATATTTGTGTGAAAATAAACAAGGACTAGAAAGTATAACCTAAAAGAATCTCCTGTTGATTTTTATTTTTTTAAGACAATGGGGTGGCGGCAGTGGGTTTATAGGGTGGGGAGGAGGAGGCAGAGAGAGACAGACACCTAGTGGCTTCTCCACTTTAGCACTTGGGCTCAAAGCACTAAAGCCAGCGAGGACAGCAGCAGGGACCTGTGCAAGACCGAGAATCCAACCAAGAGGTAACAATGCTTGTGGCCACCCCCTATCACACACACACCCAACAGCCCCCAAACGTGTATTAAATAAATTCTGTAAACAGACACTAGAGGGCACTCCAGCTGGACAGATGCCTCCAAACATTGTCAATTTTTTCTTTTTCTTTTTTTAGAAAAAAAAAATATCACTTAATAATAAAGTGACTGATTTCCTTTAAAAACCACTTATTTAGACAAATAGAGATTTAGAAGTTGAAACATTCCTGCCAGATTAAATCAGCTGCTAACTGGGTCAAATGTTGCACCCCATGCAGTCCGTCAGCGTCAGTTTGAAAGTCAGGGAACTAGAGCAGAGGGGATGACATCATCTCATGTGTGAGGCCCACCACACAGTTCCAGCCAAGAGGTAGAAGGTCTAAATAGCTGGTTTCCCCAGTAGGGACCGGACATGTTCCCTGTGCTGCTCAGGACTTAGGCTTGGGCCAGAGATGTGGAAGAAACAAACTTGAGCTAAACACTAAGGGCAAGTTTTTAGCCAAGCTGTGGGATCCCAATGGGTCCTCAGCCGCCCAAGCACTTCTTCCCTTTTCAGACCCTCTCAAAATACTTTTCACTTAATAGACTTTTTTTAAAAGTAGGGGCAGTGAAGAAAAGACAAAACGAAAAATATATGGTGATTTCTAATACAAGTGTTTATCACTTTGGGGTTCCTCTTCCCCTGGACACACTTGGAGAAACTCCCATTAACACTAATGGAGTTATAGGAGCAGGCAGGAGGGAGAGAGCAGCCGTGTACAAGACGCATTTCTCCCTAGACGTGCATCAGGAGCATTTCATTAAACCTCACTGCCGCAAGGAAGCCAGGGATGTGGTGATGCTGGGGAAAGATGCACTGTCAATTGCGAGTTCTAAAATCTTGATGATGATGGGATCCAAAAAAAGACCTCAATTTGGTGTCCATGTGTGAGCACGGCTGAAGAACAATCTGGGTATGCCAAGCAGCTGTGTGTACATATGACTGATGTTCTAAGTGAGAGGCGGGAGCATCGCCAGTGAAGAAAAGGCCGGCAGTGCTGGCGTTAGCTGTCTTCCCAGGAAAGTATGCTGGATGTAAGACATGAGGAGTGATCTTATTTGTGGAAAGCAGGGAGTTCCTCCAGGTTATTTCTAAAATGTAAGTGGGTCTAGACACACAGACAAAAGTCCGGTGGAAACACAGCTTTGAAAGCACAGAAGGACCACAGAAACCAGTGCTCTGTACCTGCGCCCTGGAAGGTAACCCACATGAGGTGCTTTTGCTCTGCTTTGTGGTGATGGGGAGAAGACGCAGAGCCTCCAATATGCTAGTCACATGCTCTCCTGCTGAGAAACGCCTCTGGCCCGACGGCAGGATTTTTTTTATATATATATAATATAGAACATTCAGAAGCACAGCTGATGTGGTTTAGGTGTCTTTACCTCTGAGGATTAACAGCATCCTATCTAAAGCACAATCAGTATTTTAAAAATGACACACAAAAGTTCACCTTGCTATGTGTGCTGAGCTGAGGGGCATGAATTCTTTTTAAAAGAGGGTAAAAAAATAAAAAATAAGTTAGCTAGCCTCTGAAAAATTTAGACGATGTGCTTTTAAAAAGTTAATAAAATAGTTGTTTGTCAAAGCTAGCAGAATTGTTACCAAAGTACAAATTAAACAGGTAAATACCACTCTACAAAGGCAAGATTATGAAAGCCATGACAACAAAGAGCGCAGCATGGTGACAACACTGGGGACCTGCTCCCTGGGTACCACACGCGTGAGGAGCATTTAAGACAGGGAAGACTATTTTTAGTGTGTTAAAAAGAATCCATCAGGACCTTCTATATACCTGTGTATATATGATCTGTGAAAGATGGAGAAATGTGAAGCAACTGGTAGGAGACAAGATGAATTCAGCTTTACTTTTATAGTTTATACTTAAAAACTGATTTTTTTTTCATAAAATTAGTCAGTGTAAAAAAATACATAAAATTTTTAAGTAAAGTTAGGAGATCACATTATGTTACGCTGAGGGAGAAAATAAGCAGCCTGGGTACTTGGCATCCAGTCACTAACAGCACAGGGATGAGCAAAGGTCATTACGGTGCAAAGGCACCGGCCTGTGGCTTCGCAGAACTCCACAGCGCGAGCGGTAAGAGACACTGCGGTATCTTGTGGCTACAGCATGAAAAGCTCATCTACTCCCTGGATTCCTGAGAAAAACTGCTCTCCCCAACCCTCGAAGGCAAGCATCTGAGGCACAGTCACTTTTATCTGTGGAAGGCCTGTCTCTCACGTGTGTCTACTTTCTACACCTGTATAGAAATGTAAAAAAAGGGTCCTGCATGCTTTTAGCAGAAAGCGGTAATATGTAACTTAAAAACTGTATCTAATTTACCATGAATCCCGGCACTTCGCTTGCTGCCATGTTTTATGGCTGTGTTTTACAGGGCAAGAGTGCTAACATTTAATGACTTTGTCCTTGTTTCCTTTCTGGGGTGGGGGGAAAGCAAACCCAAACCTTCCGCAGCAAGCTATTCCTGCCTTCCTGTCTAGGTCCAGAATCAGGCCTCTGCTTCCTTCCCATATGTCACAGTAGGAAGGCCTCGGGAAAGCCACTTCCTGAACACGCTCTGCTTGTCCACCCTGCTTCTGACAGCTCAAAAGAGTGATGTATGGACATATCATAAAGGGGAAGGTGACCCTGGCTCCAGCTCTTTATAGGACCTGGGGTGACAGGGCCGACCTCGCTCCAGCTGACGTTGGCTGTGAGGAGGTGTAAAGCCCTGATAAGAAGGCAGCCCATCTCTTCTTTCCCTGTAAAATAATTGCTGGTTTATCAAAACTAACCTCATGTTCGCGCTACACACGGTTTATCTTGGGCCACTTGGAAATAACAAGCATGAAAGGGTGTTCGTATTGTGTGACTTTGTACATCATGTGCGCAGTTATTTTCCAGTCTCCGTCATAATTAGTACTTGGGGCCGGGTGCCGGGGGGAAGTGGATAGCGCAGAGCATCCTTCCTGGTCTTCTAGGCAACCAGTGTCCTTTTCTCATGTTTAAGCTGCTGTCACCGGACTCTGGCATTTCTTACCCAATTCATTTGCTTTCTGTGCTAATCATATGCAATGAAGATATGCATGGCCAACATTTAAACAGGCTGCAGATCAATTAGCGGTCTTAAGTTTATCTGATTTTTATCAAAGAAGACAGAGCTGTGGGTCGATTGTCAGAGCCTGTGTCAAGTTGACCTTTTCAGAGATGTCTACATTGCCAGTCCCCTGGGCAACTTGTTGTCCCCTGTTAGTCTCTGAATGGCAGAAGTCTGTTCTGCTCAAGCACAAAGTATACACAGATGTCTATATTACATTCTTATAGGTTTGACAGCAACTGCATGTTGTATCTATAAACTGTCCTTTAGCAGTGACACTTCCTCAATGATGATAAGCTAATTTATGCAACTAAATCTCCTTTGTGCAGAAATGAAAGCTAATTGAGTCATTACAAAGGAATTCAGGAAGGAATACCTTGTATAAATTGGCTTACTTTATAAATCCTTCTCAAGTGGTTTTCATGCATCCTAAATGGGCCTAAGCAGCTTCTTAGCCACAAGACGCACAGACCGAACAAGGCAACTTCTCCGGGGAGCTGTGCAGCATCTTCAGAGTTAGAAAGGGATTAGACCAAAGCCAAAGTAAGCTTTGCCATGGCTACCTGAGGTGTGCTGAGCACCGTCCCAGCTCCCCTGCCCTTGCTCGTCCGTCTTCACCGAAGCAGTGTCCTCTTCCTCCTCTGCAAATAAACAGCATTAGTGGCACACTAACAGGCCCCGAGTCTATCACAGCACCCACCTGTGTAAAGAGCAACACAAAGTCTATAGCACTTAACTTTAAAGCACAAAAAACACTCAAGATCCACATTTCTTTGTTAGTAACTAAACCTCAGCAAGGTTTAAGTTGACCGGACACAATGTAAGATATGTACTAATCTGTTGCATATTTGTCTGAAATAGTTAGAGAAACTTGTCGGGAACAATCTTAAATCCAGGACAGCTCTTATATCTGGTAAAGCAGCAGCCGACATTATACAAATATGCTACATTATACTGAGTAGCAGGACTATTACAATAAAACTATAGTTCGTAAAGCACCAAGACAGCACAGAAAAAAACTGTGTGTAAAATACAGATAATCTGTAAGCCATCAATTGTCAGACCTGTTCATTGGTTTCCCCACTTAATGCTCTCACAAGAGGCTACTAGATGGGTCCTTACACTTCACGGTAACTCCCCCACATTACACTGTGGATCTACTATGTGTCACACACTGCAGGAGGTAAGGCTTTATAGACGAATGACTATAAATTATCATCTTACAGACATGTACATTGAAATAAAGAAGGTGGCAAACTTCAAAGCATGTGATTCAAACTTGAGTCTGTGGTTAAAATTCCCATGTGCTTTATCCTCCCTGTAGTCAGTGCTTTGCACCTTTATTTTTTCTCCCACACACTCCAAGCGCATTCCCCTCCCAGGGTATGGAACGGAATAGCATAACATTAAGCAAAAAATTGCTTCACACAGAATCAAACTATGTCAGTCACTCTACTAAAAACAGATATATTACATTATCACTTTCCCTACTTAGAGATTTATACAAAACTGAAAAAAAAATTAATGTAGGATATAGAAGTGTCACACCAAAGAAAAACTACATTAAAAAACCCTAAATCAAGAATAAGCCACAATGTATATGTAAAATATACACAGGTAACTAGTTTGACTATGAACTCAATCAACCAGTTTTCACTGAGGAGTATCCACGTGTGAGAGGGAGGATTTGCCAAGGTGGCCTATGTAACAGGAAGCTTTTTCTCTGAGGAAGTCGACAG
Source organism: Acomys percivali (assembly GCA_907169655.1). NCBI lineage: Eukaryota > Metazoa > Chordata > Mammalia > Rodentia > Muridae > Acomys > Acomys percivali. The sequence goes on along the minus strand of OU015744.1, from coordinate 147,603,377 downwards.
CCTGCTGGGGACAGAGATGAGACCTAAGGGAAGGGAGCTAACAAGGGAAATCCCTGACGGGTGGGCACAATGCGCTGAAGTGGTGCCACTCAACCCAGGGACCTGGGATCCCATGAAAGACCTGCAGCACAAAGACTTTTAAGGACAGAAGAGAAGTCCCTTCCACACCCCACCTTAAAGACCAAGGCACATTAACGTTCACTGGACAGCGTAGCATGGTATTCTTGGGGAGGAGAAAGAGAACTGGGGGCCAGTTCAGGGTCCATGAACATCTTGTTAGAGCCTTCTGACGCCAGCCTGATGCGCAGGGAGAGCCCTACAAAGTTTCTGAGCAGACAGGGCAGGGCTAAAATTGCTCTAATAATCATCATTAGATCCCATTGTCTCAGACAGCCTGGGTGAGGGACGTGGAGAGTCTAGATAAAGAGGAAGGAAGTCCTGAACTGCAGGGGCAGAGGAAACAGGAAGGAGGTGTTGTGAGCAGTGGAGGAACTAGGATCGATAAGCGTTGTGCCTGCCTGCCTGGACGTTTTAAGGCTCAGGATTTGGACTAATGGACAGATGGGCATATCATCACTAAGAGGCTAGATTATCTGCATGGTTGGGAGAACATGGACTTGTTCTTGCAACCGGACAGGGTTAATACCAGAGAAAGGGCAACTGTAAAGTACTAGAAAAGTCTCCTGTACATTCTAATTAGTGAGCTTCAGATGTCAAACCTAAGTGCTTTGAGTTTATATAATTCAACTCGGACAAAATAATAAAAGCTCCCAAATATGGAGCAGCTGGAACGCTTCGTCTTCATGTACACTGCTGAGTTAACCTCAGTAATTTAATACGGGGCACTTCTCTTAACAACCGTCATCTTACTTTGGCCAAATCTCAAGGACTACTTATCACAAGCGGGTTGTTTATAGGTTGTTCTCACATAAACTCTAAAGGCAGAAATTTACAGCTAATCCCACCTGCTCTTTTCACAGATGGTACATTTATTTTTAAAAGTGAAAGGCAGAGCTTGCCTTGCCTTTCTCTTTCCTTCCTACCCACTCCCTCTCCTGCCTGGCCACAAATCCAGTATCAACGAGTAAAAACCATTGGGTGTGTCCTTAGTCAAAACCATAGCATAGCTTCATCCAGGTAGTAAGTGCTATTTTTGGCTTTTAAGAAGAAACTGGGATTTAGACTCACCATCAAATGTCAGCACCAACATACCATGAAAAACAATTGCAAAATTAAATAGAAAATGATCTTAACAAAGTTAACAATAAATTAAAGCATTTATTACCACAAATTTATTTTTAGTTTTATTAAAAATGTGTCTATCATATATGCTAAGGGTTATACTTACATGGGAAAACTTTGCCTCTACAAAATGTATTATTAAATCATTGGGATAATGACATTAAAATATTTGAGCACCAATATTTACAGTGAAGTATCCACTCTAAAGTCTTTGAGTCGTGGCCCTTGTAAGTAGTGCCATAGTGCCTGAGATGCTTTTGTGACACCATCTGTTTGCACTTCAAAACTATATTGACATTTTAGGTGAAAACCTTATGCAATCTGTCCATCAAGTTTTCTAAATAATACTCAACAATTCATTCATCTTGGCCTAACAACACACATAGTTTTCACATAAACGACAAACTCAAATTTTGTTCATTTTTAATTTTAGGGGATAACATTATCAATGAATACTGACTAGCCCTGGCACAAAGGAATGTTCTCACTAAATACTGTGAACAAATGGATCTAAAATCACGGAAATCCTACCATTCATTTACTAACATAGCAAAAGTGTTCACACCACTGAAAGCTGCAGAAGGACGAAGAACCAAAATTTATACCAAAATAAATAACCAAAATTTAGGCAATAATTACCTTCACTCCATTTTAGAAATACATACATTTGTATGCTATTTTACTTAGATTTATTATTAGACATTTTATTTTCATACTTAGGCCCAATGTCATTATATAATACTAAGTAATACCTCAAATAGTCAATGTTTGTGGGTTAATATATTCCATTCAAAATTTTAATAACAGTAAACAAAAACAGCTCAGCTATGCAGTAAAATCCATCAAGCCACACAGATGGTTATACGGTTTTCATTATGTGGTTTCCATAGCAATCATATTGCAAATCTGGAAGCTTCTTGCAAATAAGCAGCTTGTATTTACATGCCTCTCAGCTGCAACACAAAGTCTCCAACACACGGAGTTATTATTCCAATCACACAGTGTTAGAAGAATCATCTGTAGATTGTTTTGTGATCAGACAAGATGAAAATAAAGCAAGCTAAGTGCCAAGGAGAATGGAATACCAGATCCAGGCAGCAGCTGCTAATCAGTGTGTTCTAAAATGTCTGGTGGTCAGAAAAGCTCTTCCCTTTAAACCCTGTCAGAAAAACCGAAATTCCAGAAGCCATCTGACCTACAGAGTCCTGAGCCCAACTGCTTGACCTCCTTCCTGGGTTGAGCAAGGACAGGAGGAAAAACAGTCAAGTCTTTCCAAATCTTTGTAAGAAAATCCATGTTAAGAGACTCTTAATGTGAAAAGTTGAGGCTTCCCCTCTCTTTTACATTAGTCTATTTAATTTGAAAATTGATCCAGTTTCCTAGCAAATGGACTAATTTCCTGTTAAGGATCACAAATCTGTGTGGCTATGTGATATTTGCAACACTGCTGTTTCTAGCTTACTGGTGTTCCTAATTTTAGGATAAATAATCAAAAAGAAAAAGGCTTAAGAGAAGGATAGCTGATGCTTAAGAAAGTATCTGGAGAAAGGCTGCAGACACTTGGTTAGCGCACAGGCAAGGTGGGTGAGTTGAGGAGCCAACGGTTGACTTTACAGTTTCTTCCAGGGCAAGAAAGGCAGCAGCAGGAGCTTATCTGACCCACATAATGATCACGTTTCTCACGGACAGCCTTCAGAAGACAGTGTCTTGGTTACGTAACCACAATGTATATTAAGCTCAGTTGGTAGAGCATAAAACTCTTACAATGTGTTTTATAAAACAAAAAAATATGCTCTGAAATGGAGTCCTAGGCTTCACTTGATTGTGTCATCATGCATTCTGTCTCAAGAATAGTATTTATTGCTTAAGTCCCCATTCTGTTCATGTTTAAATCCATTATATAGTAGCTAAATACGCCAATAATTTTATGAGGCAATACTAGGTGGGCCCTTGTATCCTTATTATTTTATGAATGCAGATGATAAAATTTGTGGATTCTGACTAACTTGCTCAGGTGGCATCCAGTTAGGACATTTATGAGAAAGGGTTAAGCCTCAGGCATATGTTAGCAAGCCTTCGTGTCTCTTCCTTGACTTTCACTAAGATTTCAACATGTTGAGGGTATTGTTCAGTAATTGCAAGTACAAAGCTCTAGGTTTGAACACACATGCATGCGAGTATGTGCGCACGCACACCCACACCCACACAGACAGACAGACAGACACACACACACACACACACACACACACACACACACACACACACCCTTCACTCTATGTGTGGACTATTCTCTTAAGTATCTGCTGTTTAAGGACATAGGGGACATTTTCACACAGTTGGCAGGGTCTACACCATAAGGCATTGTGCTGAAACCATTGTTTTCTTAGTGTGGTTCTGAAAATAGAGCAACAATGTGCAATGCCAAAACCACATAGCTTTGTCTTTTCTGTTTTCCTAGCTCTGTCTTCATCTCAAGCTTTTTACACCCTCAAATGTCCCTAACACAGGATCAGAAATCTGGCACAGTTCTTAATGTGAGCTATAACTGAAAACAGACTAGTTTCCAAGTCAGCAAGCCTCTTTTCTTCTTTACATTCAGTAAGGGGAACATGGTTAGGTGGGAGTGGTGAAGATGAGTCTAGACACAGTATCTGACAGACACTCACCCCAACACTGGAGCCAGGAGCTAACCTACACATCACGGGCTCAGATTCTAGAAAGCTGTAAGCAAAGTGTCCACCTGTGATTAGAGACCATGTGGCATGTGGGGACACAAAGTGCCAGTCCTTGTATTATGATGTAAAAGATGCGTGCCATAGTGGGGAGGAGGCTATACACATGATGTCTTACCCTGTACTCTCTCTCCGGCTTTGTGGCAAGCTAGGAAGGCCAGAGGAGAGGTTGTAAAAAGAAGAGTCAAAAGGACACATACGGGCAAGAGATGCAGAAGTTTGATGAGGAGGGAGGAAGAGGAGGAGGGAGGAAATGATGTACACATAGTACTAATACAAACTTCTGGATAAATAAATAAGCAAGGCAAAAAAAGAATAAGACTAGCACTTTTTAAATTAAGAAGTAAATATTTTATAAAGATACAATCATGTGCCTATGCTTTAGTCTTAAACTTCAAAGTGAGCAGGTGGATACAATGACAGAAGTGGTAGTCACATGTGCACTCCAGGAAACAGGTCAAGTGACCTGTTGCTGCTGCTCTGGCCATCTTGTGATCACGCTGCCGCTTCTAGTCAGTTACTCATGTGCAGTCCTTAGGTATTTGCTCAAGTTCCTCACTTCCTTAAGGAGAGAGTCTGGATCAAGGCCACACAGCCTGCACTCCCTACCACCATTTGTACAAATGGCCCATGGATATTCTAAAAGTGGCTGTCATTTGCCACAGAGTGACTTCTCATTTCAGAAGCACTTTACCATCTACAGGCAAATACGGTAGATGAGAAGAGAAATCACTTAAAAATGAAATTCTAAGTTCTAAATGGGCCATCTTGCCCGTGCCTGTAATCAGATGTGGGGGGGTCAAAGCAGGAAGGTGACTGAGTCTGAGCTCAGCCTGGGCTACAGAGAGCTCCAGGCTATCCTGAGCTCCAGTCTAAAACCAACCAGCCAACCAACCAACCAACCAACCATGTCACTGACCTTACTCCTCTTGCATTCTGGATGGGAGCTTTACGAAATATAGACTTCAGTGTAATAAAAAGACTTTTTGCTACCTTATAAGTTTGTTAAAAATTCAGCGCTAAAAATTTTCTTAACCTAAGAAAGTGGAATTAAATGATTACTGTTATAAAAAGTTCTTTTTGGTCTGTATTTATGATAGAATTAAAGTTCCTTTTTAATGTAAATTAACCTTTAGTTATTATTATAAGTATAAAAAGCATTGATCTACATTGCTAAAAAAATGGCAAAAAGTTATAAGAAAAATGATTTTTTAAAATTATACTGATTTAAACATAACTGTTATTGATCCCTTGTAGGCCATATTTCTTTAGTAAGTCTTTAAACAGTCTTTCTAATAAAATTATCTCAACTACGTATGCATTTCATTATTCCCATACATTTCTTCTCCTAAATGTATTTGTCAGTCATTTATAAATCATTTAATCCCTTTTCTGAAAATAAATTTTGTCAATGTAGATTGTTTAACTTTTATTAGGTAAAAAGTACTACCTAATCATTATTAAGTTAGTGATTAGATTAATTATAATATGAATATCTCATTTAATCTTCAAGTGTCTACAGTCATCTCTATTGAAAAGTAGACATTTAGGGGGCTGGAGAGATGGCTCAGAGGTTAAGAGCACTATCTGTTCTTCCAAAAGTCCTGAGTTCAATTCCCAACAACCACATGGTGGCTCACAACCATCTATAATAAGATCTGGTGCCCTCTTCTGGAGTGCAAGCACACAAGTGGGCAGAGCACTGTATACATAATACATACATAAGTAAATCTTTTTAAAAAGGAAGAGCAGACATTTGAACGCAGCTACAGTCATGTGCTACAGCACTGGTGTTTCCTCTGTTTCACAGACACCAAGTGAGACACTTGAATGACTGACACTGTTTTTAAAAGATGAAAATCCCAAATGTTAGGCTTTACTAATAAAGACTCAGGAGTCAGATGCCTGGATGAAAACCTGCCAGCTCAGAGAGGCAGAGAAAGCACCCAGCTGACCTCCCTACTCAGCTCACATCTCAGAGGAAAAAGCCAAAGGCTAGAAGCCAAAAGCCCAAGGCCAAAAGCTTGCTAGCTCAGCCAACAGCCCAGGAGGAGAAAGCCAAAAGACTAAAAGCCAAAGAGCTTGCTAGCTCAAAGCTCAAAAGTCCTCTTCTTGTTGTCCATGCCATCTTAAATACCCTTCAACTCAAAATCCCTCCTACTCTTTAATCCCTGTCAGCTGGTTTCCTGCTCTGCCTTTTGACCTAGGGTTAACTTTATTAAATCCTCTGTACAGAAAGCTCTGGGATTAAAGGTGTGTGCTAGGGCTGAGCCATACCACAATCACCTGTTTACAATAAACAGAAAGCTCTGGGATTTAAGGTGTGTGTTAGGGTTGAACCACACCAAACAAAAGGCAGGTTTTCACAGTTCACAATCTCTGAGTTCACAATGGGATCAAATATCCTGCAACAGACTGACAAGCTACAGTTACCCAGACCTGAGAGTCTGGCAAATGTGGTCTTAGAAATAAAGTGAATGTGATTTTGGGGGCAACCAATGACAGCATTAATTCCCAATGGTAAAGTTGAAGCTTTCAAGCAAACACTGGAATTTTAGAAACTTGCAAGCACCATTGTAGGCTGCTGACAGCCCCCAGCACTGACAGACTTTCCTGATGAGAGATAGTAGCAACAAAGTGAGCTTTAAAACGGTGTCCATATTTGTAAAACCAACATTTTCCAAATGACAAATGTTGGGGTTACAGGCTCACACATGGGTACAAGATCTGTTCAAGTGTAAGACAGACTTTTGAACTTCAACATGAAAAAGTATGGAAAATTCACTGATGCTATTTCAGATCCACTGGTACCCAAGCTTCCACTGTTGCCCATGGAGTCTGGGATCAGTAATAGAATGACCTGCAGAAAACCTGCAAAGGACCTCCCTGTCCCTTCTGTGGTTGACTGGACTTGAATCAACACATCACAGCAAACTGAATGTGGAAGCAGATATGAGTCTACATTAGTCTTCCACTAGTGAGATTTGCAAGAGAGCTCTCACAAATGCAAATAAAAAATATGTTCTTCCTCTCATTATTCTGAGGGGAAAAAAACTAAGATGCTTTTCTCTAGAAATAAGTTATACACATGTAATAACTTTAGTATAATGATAAAGTTCATTTAAAAATAAACATTTTTGAAGTTTCAGTTTCAGTTCTGATATAACGGATACTGAGCAATACAAACTTCACGGACAAAAACTTCTGGACGTCTCAATCATCCGTAAAACTGTTGAGGGATCCTAGAACCTATTTTTTGTATTTTCCAGAGTATGTTTAGTTAAATATTTAAACAGTGTTCATCCACCAAATGAAAAAAATATTACCTTTCTAACACAGAACACTAATAGTTATTTTATATTTCCCAAGCACGCGAGCTCAGGATTGTACTGAATTATGCTGTTGACTCACATTGTTTTCTTTTCCTACAAAGTCAAGTCTTTCCTTCCTTACGTTTTGCAACCAGACTTCTGGAGTGAGGGGACGTCCTATAATATAGGGGCTGATTAGATTTGACATATGGCTGAGGTCCATTGAGAGCAGCCCTGTACCTCTTCCTCCAAAGCAATGGTGAATACATAGGAATGGCCACAGTGAATCAACCCATTAGCACCAGTGGGTACATTCCCACGCAAGTCCTGCCCACCAGCTTTACAAAAGGTCTGTTCCTGTCTAGCACTTCTGAGAATCTTACTGAGTCTGAAAAGTCAGTGTTTTATCTTCCAGGTGGTAGAAGGACCTTGTGACATTATGTAGTAGTAGCTGCTCTGCTAATTACTTTGAAGTTTCAATGACCCAAAATTTAGAGTCCACCTGCAGTGGACACTAGGTGCCCTCTTCAGAACAGCCTTGAGAAGTCACCATACCTTAGTCCCTCCTCCCAGGCTCACTCACCACTAAGCCATCACATGGTAAGCCTCTCAGTCTATGTTAGCCTAACAGCAGACACTACAAACTCCTCATCTCTAGCAAAGTTCAACGTTTAATAAAACGAGACTCTGTATACTTCTAATGAATCTCTTGTTCTTCACAGTTAACTCCAGATAGGCAGAACTCAGCAACTTTTATTTTCAAGTCCTCTTGTGATGTAGTTTCACCTGGGCTAGAACCCAAATATAAGTCCTACCCAGATCTAGTCAATGGACAGAACATTATCCACCATTGAGTGGAGAGTGGGGTCTGACTTTCACATGAACTCTGGTGCCCCGTATTTGACCACGTCTCCTGGATGGGGAGGCCTGGTGGCCCTCAGAGGAAGGATAGCAGGCTACCAAGAAGAGACTTGATACCCTATGAGCATATACAGGGGGAGGAGGTCCCCCTCAGTCACAGTCATAGGGGAGGGCAGTAAGGGGAAAATGGAAGGGAGGGAGGATGGGAGGATATAAGGGATGGGATAACAATTGAGATGTAATATGAATACATTAATAAAATATATTAAAAAATAAGTCCTACAGATCCTGACGATCTGGCTCAATCAATCCCCCAGCCAGGAAGCTTTCCCCACACGCAGCAGACAAGGAGCCGCTGTTCCCTGTGTGCTCCTGCATGCATTAAGACTAACACTAGCGTCCTGCTCATTGTAAACATTTGTTTCCTGTTCTACTTTCCTCAGGCATGACCTCCCTGAGAGCTTCCTTCTGCTACCACACACCAGTACAGGGGGTGGTTTACAAATGGTGTCTAGGAATGCTCGTTGAACTGACGTTAAATAGATTTGGTTAGCTAGGTGTTCCACTTGAGCTTGTTATGGCTTGCTCATGTTAGCACTCTCAGACTATCCTGACAGAAAAGGAGTAAGTAACACAGAAACTTAGGTGGCTTCCCTAAGCCATTGTCCTTACTGAGTCTAGAAATGCAGCACTAGTTTTTATACTAGTCATTACCTGTGAATTTCAGCTATTTTCATAGGTCTCTTCAATAGTGAAATTCATTACATGCATTCTAGCTTTTCATCTCCCTGATCTTTTCCCTCACTGAGACTGTTTATAATTAAAACCCAAATGGCAGTTTAAAATAGTTATGGGCTTTCCTACCAAACACACATGTCCATTCTTTGTCTGTAGTTTTAAAATCTAACGTTTAAAGTCTATCAAATATATCCAATTGGTGGCGCACCTTTCCTCACTGGCTATTGCACATTATGATGACAACTACCTTTGTCCGTTTCCCCTCTACAATTAAAGTGGATAAAGTTGAGCAGCTTCCCTATTTATTTCCTATATCCTACAGCCTCAGTCATCTCAAAGTTACCTTCACTTGGTGCCTTTATCTGAAGGAAGATGTGACGGTATATAAGTATTTATTACCTCATCTTCCCCTCTGTATTTTTATATGTTTGTGTGTATGCATGTGAGTGTGTGTGCATGTACGTGCACACACGTGCAAGTGTTAGTGCATGTAAGCAGGTAGTGCACCAATGTCAAAGGACAGCTTTGGGTGTTGGCTCTGGCCGTCCACCTTGTTTGAGATAGAGTCTCTTATTTGCTGGTATTTAAACCAAGCAGTCTCCAGGAATTCTCCTGTCTCACCTCATATCTTGCAAAAAGGGGCATTGAGATTACAGATCCATGTTACCACATGTGACTTTACACGGGTTCTCTGACCCAAACTTTGATCTCCCCACTCAGTCATCTCCCTAATCACTGTTCTCCTACATATTCTTTGTATCGAATCCCTTTTGGTGTAAAGTCCCAAGCTGCTGATTTACACACACACACACACACACACACACACACACACACACACACACACCCTCCTAATGGAGGCCAGAGTCACCCTCAGTCTCTCAATTGTTTGGTCTTAGTTGTCTGTGTCCAACTACAATAGCTACGAAGTGCCTAGAAAGCCTTAGTCCAAGGAATAGAAAGGACAGTACATAGTAGTGACTATTTAATATTTATAAAGCAATTATCAAATAATAGTGTCCCATGCATTTCCCCATTACCACTGTATGGTTTCACTGCAATATATAACTTCTAGTTTGAGACTCATTATAAGCCACATTAACATCCCTGCTAATCATCTAGATGTGTTGTTCACCCAGGCTAGTGGCTCTTAAGACTTCAACAGGTATGAGAAATACCTATGGGTCTTGTTAAAAATTCAGACACTTTGAACCATGCATAAGGATTCTGTTTCACTAGATTTGGGAGGAATCTTTGAACATGCAAGTTGCCAGCTCATGCTGCTTGTCCAGGGACCATACTTTGAGAGCCTGCTGTCTGCAGCCGTCCCTTACATATGACTTTACAAGGCTGGGTGCGCCAGGATCATTACTGAACCTTAGTTGGAGAAGTGTTGGCCTACCATGCATGAAGCCTTACAGGCCTAATACTTCAAAAAGCAGACATGGTGCTGCAAGCCTTTAATCTCAGCACTCAGGGCATGGAGGCAGGAGGATGACAAGTTCAAAATCGTCCTTGGCTATGATCCTATCTCAAAAACAAACAAACAAAAAAGGACAAAACAAAAGCTCAGTGTTCTATTATCATGTGACTTCAAATATTATTGGCCTTTTAAATTTGAAAACATGGTATGCCTCACCAAACAGCAGCATTATTTTGAGGACAAGATGACATAAAGTGCCCAACACACTGTATACTGCACAGCAGATTTATAGCAGTAGTCATTAGGAGGATAATCTGAGGGTTACTGTGTGCAAACTACTAGGCACTTAAATCTCAATCCTCAAAACCCTCTGAGGAGGAGGAGGATGCACTATTATTCCATCTTCCGGATGAAGAAATGGAGGCTTGGAAATATTTCAATGATCAGTGCAGCAAACAGAGCTGCATGAAGGAGTGCCAAGATTTGAGCCTGAGCAATCTGCTTCCAGAACCCAAGTCTTTACTGTCAGTGTATATATACACGTGTGCACATACATACACACACACATATATACACATATATGTGTATACACACATACTGTATGTATATAGACTCTACATATATTACTTGTTCATATACTTGTTTACATATATGCATACATATACACACACATATACCGCATGTATATAGACTCTCTATATCACTTGTTCATATACTCAGTAGTTAAGTAACCAGCACTTTGACCTATTGACATAACAGGGAACTTATGAAAAAGATAATCTCACAATGTCATATTGACATATATTCTTATTTTTTAATACTCTTCAGTGACAAAATAACATGGCTAACTGACAGTCTAGAATAAAATATCCTCCTGAAGATAGTGTCCACTGCTGAAAGGCAGAAGAGTCAATTATGTAATGGCCACAGAAAATGGAAAGCTTGCCATTTGCCCCTTACATTTTTCTTTCTTGGAAAGCAGTTTGCAAATGGAAAAATCGCACCTATCACCTCACTCCCAGAGACTGAACAGATGAAAGACAGAGAAAGGCCTAGCCCGAAGCAGGCAGAGCAGGGAGCAGCTTCCATCCTTGCAGGAACCCAGGGTAACTGATCAGTCCTGAAGAAGACAGCTATAGCTCCTCATTAAAGCTGACTGCAGTAAGACACAAACATGCAGTAAATTAAAGCACTTTACAGAATACAAAGAATAGCACTCTCAAAATACAGATTTGCATGGGCCGATGAGAGCTGTGCATGGATTGTCAGAATGACAACTTAAGGACCTTCCAATTTTAAGGTGAGAGGTATTTTCTTGGCATAGAGATAAATTTGTTATAAAGAATTTTATCCTGGCCAGGAAGGAAAAGGCATTCTGGAACCACAGTTCTTCTGCAGAATCAGGCTCCCCAAAGAAGGGAGACACACAAGGCTGATCTGATGGAGGGCTCGTGCAAAATAGGATTTGATATTCTTCCAAGTACATAGAATAAGTCTGAGCTTAAAAAAACAAAACCCTTGTTCAGGTTTGGCTCCCTAAAGGGACAGGCTGAACTCTCACTTGAAAGTTTCTCGTCCTTGGATTCCGGAAATAAAGCCAACATAAACAAAACGTTTTATGTAGACAAGCCAAGACATTTTTAATGTACATGACAGGCACGCTGTAGCTGATTTTTTCCTCAAGGTCACACACAGCATTGCAGAGTAGGAAATTGAGTAAATTTCAACTTCCACCCTGCAAGGACAAATAGCTGCCACTTTAGGGACGAAGGGCTAGACAGTGCCAGGGCTGCAAAACTAACCCTTTGCCTGCTTTCCAGTATGAGAAGCATTCTTGCTTTCTTATCCTCAGATCATAACTGTTTATAAACTATTTTTAATATAAGTATGACATTTAATAAATATATTCTGACACGTTTAGTTGATAAAATGTTATGCCATAATTAAATACACCGTATTAAAGTACAATGCCGGGCTTTATTTCCATCTAATTAAATAATGTAATCAAGTATGTAAATTTAACGGTCTGTCTAACTATCATATTTAGAGAGCCACTCAATGTTTTTTGTCCTTGCTCAGAATAAACCACCAATTTAAAGACAACACATAAAATAACAATATGAACTCTCCTGAGCTACTCAGTCCAGCAGGAGAGGAATGCTGACTATCCAAAAGCTTTCTAATAAAGGATTTAGTTGCTCCAATTCTGCCTATAGAAAAGTAGTTATCATCCAGCACTTACAGAATTCAGGTAGCTTTGTTAAAAATGCTTTGATCACATGATCCTTTACTTAGCTTTGGAAAATAATTTCTGGATTAAAAAAGTCAAGAAGAAAAATTATCTCAATATAGTCCCGTGCACTAAGGAAATGGGATATAGGACCTGACACATGTCCACAGGACAAGTCTGCCTCCCATATGCCTCTCGCCAACCCACAGCAGACACAACAAGGGTTAGACAACTGACAATGTGCACTCATAGCACTGATGACATTAGTACCAAAGCTCAGCAGGATGGCTTATGAGCATTTTCATATACTGAAATAAAAAATCAGACACACACTACACATTTCATTGACCAAAAGATCCAACACGTGCAACAGCTTTCTTTACAGCCTATGTCAGCAAGTTGAGATCTACATAAGGTGTATCACTTTACAAAACAAAACATCTCAATATTTTAATTGTATTAGTCCTTGAAAATGAGAGTGTAGCCATGGAATAACTGCAGTGAACAGACAACTGTCTCCATCGCTCACTAATTGTACTACTATCATATAATACCCATGACTTCTAGTGCCTGGGCCTGGTTCTAACATGTACTTCTACTAGTTTGAAGCAAATGAAATTGTATTTGGCTATTTTTGACCTCCCAAAATTACACTTTTGCAAGATTTGAGGGTAAAATGAAAATTCTGACACTGCATTTTGACAGCAAGTGGCAGCTGAATGCTCTTAGACATGGAATGTCAATGTTCTTTTATAACTGCCCATAAGTGTATCATGAACTCAACAGTCTTTCCGAACAAGAGTATGCTGAGTAAAATTCACATTTACTTCAATATACATTTGAGCATAAACAAATACAGTGTTACTATTTAATATAAAATTGACTGTCACAGATGTAGCCAACAGTGAAGAAGCTATGATACAAATAAAATTACTTTGTGTGATTTTCCCCCCTATTCCCGGATGACACGTTTCTCTGAGATGATATCCACTCTCTTGCTACCAAACAACTTCTGTCACATAATGTTCATGTCATGTGAATTTTACAGATAAATAGTAAAAAAAAAAAAAAAAAAAAAAAAAAAAAAGAGTTTGATTTTCTGGAAGAAAAAGATTGATTAGCACAAGAAGATATTTAACTTAGGACTTCAAGTTGATTGGAATGCCAACTCCATTTTTATAACATATTCCAAAACCACATTATTCTGACTTAATGAGACTTCAATTGCAAATATGTGTTATTCTGAGTGTATAAAACTAAAGCCTGCATACAGATCTGGATGAGTCTCGACCTTACTATAATTTTTTTCAGGATCTCTTTGTATTACACAAACATCATTTGTGCCCTAAACTGTGTCAAGAAGCCACTTAGGATAACTTACTTCATAAGCCAGTAGACTTATTAAGATCTTCCGTCATAAATCCAACAAGTATTTCTTTTTGTTGAGAAATAATTAATATTAAGAACATAAAGATCACCAGTGTTCTGAATGGATACCCCTAGCAAGGAGCCTTGCCTATAGTAAACACACAAAATTTTGTTTCTCTAACTTGAGTTAAAGTTTATAAATCACATGATTATAATTAAATCTCTATTGCAGGGTTTTTACAGTAATCAATTACTCACGGTAACCTTTAGCAGCAGTATGGTCAATGGCTAAAATGAAACAAACCTCTCTCTGCTTGCCCAAAACAACCGACTGACAGTGCAGAGTGCGTCAGAGGCTGCAGTAAAACACATGAGACAAAACTGTGGGCCTGAGAGGAGCCAGAGGTGCAGTGAGCTCCCCACCTCTCCGGTAATACTTTCAGGAAGTGCTTTGCCTTCCGGGTCTCTGGAGAGTGGTATGGGGTTTCTGTGAGAAATCAAAACCTCAAGTTTGTACACTGTGAGGTCCAAACACCTATAACCTCAAGGATGGTGTTCCCAAGCCCGGAAACCTGACACGGCTGTAAGGCTGTCGAGGCTGTGGCAGTAGCGAAAGCACAGTCATCATGGAGGGGAGCCTCCAGAGCCAGGGACCACAGACCAACCCAGAGGTAGGCGGAAACTCGACAAGCTGACAGAATATGGAGCTAGCAAACAGTCAAGCAAACATGCAATTCCTGTATAAGAAATTCGGGAGAAGGCCAGTGAACATAAATCTCCATTTTCATACTTTTCGAAAGCCAGAGGTGCAAAGCACACTTAACATTATTAGTTTGGCCCCTTTGCGTTCCCCTAGGAAGGATGAATCCCATGTGGATAGCTCCTGGGGCTTTAGGCCATTTGTTTGTTTTTTTTAATGTCTCAAGCAATGTGGTTTCTTACACCACCTCTTTTAGAAAGTTTCTTCTATTTGTTTTAAAGGGGGGGGGACCAAAAGTAGGTATAAGTGTTAAGCTGATGATAGTAATTTTCCAAATATTCCGAATTATGAGCCCTTTCTTGAGGCTTTGCGTGAGTAGACATTCCTGATTTGGCTCTAGTAGTGACTATGCAGCAGTCTGGCCTTTCCCAAACAGAACACCAGTTGCCCACATCTCAGTGTGTTCAATGCGTTTTTGTTTTACTCTCATCTTCAGAAGGCTTGAAAGGTGCTGTTTACAACCACACACTGCTTCTAGACCCAGGCCCTTTCAGGCACCTCAGCTACGGCCACAGGCTTGGTGTGGAACTTTGCTCCTTTTCAGTTTCTCATTGGTCTTTTGCTACAATCGTCCTTGGTTAAGACACTCACTAATGCTGTCAGCACTGTATACTTAGTGCCGAGCACACTGCCTGCTTGTGTGTGTGTGTGTGTGTGTGTGTGTGTGTGTGTGTGTGTGTGACTAATTTAATTGAATTACGAAAAACCCATGGGTTTTTTCCTCTCTACTTTTCTCCTGTTATATTTCACTTTTCCAGCTTCTCCTTACCCAATGATTAGAGCAGATGACCTTTTCTGAATGCCTTTAATAAGAGCTGTCATGAAAGAGCACATAAACACCTGGGCTCCAAGCTTATGTAGCTCTCCACGCTTTGGGGTTACTGTCCTTCACACCCAAGTCTTACATGACAATAGGAATAGGTAATACTTTATTCATGGATTCCTTTTGTTTTATTTGTTTGTTTCATGACAGGGTTTCTCTGTGTAGCCCTGGCTGTCCTGGACTCACTCACTCAGTTGACCAGGCTGGCCTCGAACTCAGAGATCCGCCTGCCTCTGCTTCCTGGGTGCTGGGATTAAAGGCGTGCGCCACCATGCCTGGCTTTACTTGTGGACGTTAGTCACCTTGATACTCCTAATCAGGATTTTCCATGATGCTCTGAGTGAGATGTAAGATAGTCTGCGAGAGAAAGAGTGATGGAGGAAGGCAAGAGGCTACTGTGGGATGAGAGGACTTAGTGAGTGGGGTGAAATCAGGTGAGGAACGTGAGGCTATGGGAGGAAGTTAGCTAAGAGTGGGAAGGAGACTGGGAAAATGGGGACTCAAGCAGGCCACGGCTGCTCCTAGGCCTTCCACCGCTTAGTCCTCCAGGGATGCCCTGGAGAATACCGCCAAAGCGTCTCTCTAGTCACTACTCAAGCTGCTTGTGCGACTCATGTCTCAGCTTATTTTTAAACAGGAAACTCATCATTTGCAGACTGGTTACAACAGATTCCCAGATGGTAGCCTTCACGACTCAGTTACAGGCCTGTGCTCTTGACATCTTCTCTTCCTCTTGCCTTTACTGAGTGAGTGGGCACAGAGCACAATGTCATTTCCTGGGGAATGCCTCATTTGAGATGACTAGCACGCCAAAGAGACTGGTAACTCAAGTAGGTCCTGTTTTTTAAAGAGTAGATGATCCATCTTTAATGGTACAAAGGACTTGGTGAAATGAAAGCTTTTCATCACTCGATATATCCGGTTACATAAATTCATTTGAGACTATGCTCCCTGGGATGGCAATGTTAAATATCAATGAAGTTTTGGACAATGGGGCATGCTTCAATATTGACAGCATGCAATGTGGCAATCACTCTTTCAGATTTCGTGATACTTGATGCTTTTAAGACAAGAATTATCTTAAAGATACCTTCATGGTTTATCTTTATTTAACTAAGAAGTCCACTAACTAGAGGCTCTGTGCTGATGAAAGTATAGTTTCTTGACTTTTAATGAATAAGGAACTATCTAAGGGACAGGCCAAAGAACACAAGGCTTGCTTCTTGTCTTGAGGCACTTAGAACAACTGTTTTCTGTTTGCTAAAAAGCTATATAAAAAGTAAAATAACAAGGCTTATAAAACAGCAGACAGTGATTCAAAAAAAGAAAAAGTCACCCAGTGGTATGTGATTCATTTTAAAGTGATGGAGCTATGGAAGTTTGGAGAAGCAAAGGCCAGTGCACGCTGGGATGGGCAGAAGAGGCTTTCTGGGTGGATGCGGTTTGACCTGGGACTAGACAAAGTAGGCAGGACCAAGTGCAAAAGTGAACACAAAAAAGAAAATGCAACCATCATGGCACACAGATGGGAGAATGGCCAGAAACTCCAAGGTGGGAAAGGAAAGGATGCCTGAGGGAAATTAAATCAGCTTGTTGACACCAGAGAGGCACTGCATCCCAGCAGACTGGCTAGAACCTGAGACTTCGGACAGGTGCAGAGGACTTGTGCAGGCCACGGTAAGGGATGTGTGCCCTGCCCTGCAGTTCACAGACAGCCACCTCTCACATTTTAGAGAAGCAGATATACACCATGTAACAAATGTCTGAATTACCTTTTTCTTGAAAGGGTTTCAAAACCCCTTCAAGAGGGAAACACACCAATCTCCATGCTGAGATCAGATGTTTTAGATACATCCAGACCACCAGTGGGTATGAGATTAAGTCATTTGTCACTACGTATGTCAGTGTGTGGTGCTGTACTTACTATACTAACAAGAACATTGCACTGTGCCCAGGCAACACACACAGCTGTGACATCATCTCAATTATCTATAACGGAATAACCACAAGGCTCTACCCAAGTAGGTAAGAGGAAATGCCGTGTAACTGTGCAGAACCCCCAGCTTTCATTGTTTCTGATGCAGTGACTGTAGAGACTTGAGACAATGTGGAAAGAGAAAATATGGCAAGGCGTGCTCTGCAGTAGACTTTGGGATGGGAAAGAATGGTGCATTTTCACTTCTTTAGTAGTTAGATTTCATATTGTCTGTAATCAACTTATGGTGTATTTGAGAATCTAGGTTATTAATCTACAACCTTAGCATCTACTCCACATCTAATATAACTAATGCATATTAGAAAATAGAGATCATAGGCTGTGAGGATGAAAAATAAAAAGGCAAATCAATCAAAGTTGTATCTATTTGCTGTTTCACTGGCATTTCTTCCATGAATTAGTTCATTAACTCAGCACAATGATTCAGCTCAAGGCAACAGGATGAAGCTCAGAGCAGCATGAAGAACGAGCGGTGGAGACTTCGGTCTCAAGCCTGGGCAGCACAGACGAGGCTGGGGTGACAGAGTTAAGCTGGACTATGAAAAGGGCTCAGGGCCTGGCCAGGGAGTTTCAGCTTGGTAAGTACCTGGCACTGGGAACCCAATAAGGGATTAACATGACCATGATGTATTTTAGAGACGGGAGAGAGCACTTGGGAGTCCTCATGATGATCCAGGGGAGAAATTATGAACGCCTGCGTGTATGGAGAGCCAGGATGGATGAATTCAGGGGAAGAATTTGTGGAAACTGATAGTTAATCTGATGGGGGAGACATGATGATCAAGGAAGGATTCAAGAATGAGTTTTCGGTATTTTACACTCTTTACTTGAGTGAACACTGGTACTGTTAACAGAAATAGCAGTAGGGGTGGGGGGTAAAGGGTGGGGGCAGAGGGGTGGAGTTGTCCAGGGAGAGTGGAAAGGAAGAATTGCTCTTCAAGCCCCCAGATTTCACCTCATGAGCTGCATCACAGCGGGCGTCTGATGGACTGGGTGAGTCTCACTTTAGACACTCAGCAAACATCTTTCAAATGTCCCTTAGGCATGGGGGGCTGTGATTCTGTCCCACAAAGGTTCTGCTTGGCCCCCGTATCCCTGCCTGGCACCCTGAAGTCCTACTCTCTGGTTCCCAAACGCACAGCCCCTCAGAACCAGAGCTCAGTGATCTCTGCCAGGAAGAACTTTGGCTTTTCTACTTTCCAGCTTTACCCAGGAGTTTTCCATTTGAACGCCATCTTTTCCTTGGCCATGGAGTTAGCTATTCCTTCTCCAGCCTTCCTCTTATCTTCCTTCTTGGCATGCTTACTATAATCTGTGACAATCTGTAACATGTATAACCCTTTGGTAGCCTAGGTTGGCCCTGACTTCACTATCTTCCTGTCTTAACTTCTGGAGTACAGGATTGTAAGCACTATGTATCCAGCTCTATAATTATCTCCACAGAAATTAAATATCAATTCTATGCCTAAATTCCCTGCACTTAGTGGGTGTTCAATAAATATAAGTAGAATAACTAAGGCGCATGACACAGAATGCATGAAGGCAAGACACATTTAGTGTGTTACCATTAAGGAAATAAAAGTCCAACTAGAAAACAAATAACCTGAACTAACTAGTCCCTGAGCACTGGTGCTCTCTGCAGTGCTGAAATGCTCACTTTTAACCTGAACTAACTAGTCCCTGAGCACTGGTGCTCACTGCAGTGCTGAAATGCTCACTTTTATACTTGTCTAAGGTGTCCTTGTAGGCGCCCAGCTGGAGGAGCTGGGCTGGGGGACTGTGGTGCCTTCAGATATGGGGCCTAGCTAGTGAAACAGATTGCTGTGGGGTGGGTGTGCTGCAGAATGGGGTGCTGAATGCGTTATCTGCTTCTGGTTTTAGCCTGAGCTCTCTACCTCCCGTTTGCAGCTCCGGCCGCCATGCCCCATGCCTTCCCACCACCATGCCTTCCCACCATAATGGACTGTACTGCCAATGGAGCCAGCATGACTCCGTCCTCACTTCAGCTGGTCCTTCCAGGAATTTTATTACAGCATTTTAAAAAGCAATTAATATAATTTTCATAAATATTACATGTATCAAAACATAAAACAGGGAGTGCCAACAGAAGACATAATTCCAAGACAAAACAGTGACCAGGAATATGAGATTTCCAGACCTCAACGTGAGGCCCAAGACTGACGACTAGACGAAGACCAGTGACTTTGAAGAGACCATTTCCATTATGGGTAAGGACAGAAAAGCGTTTAAGGAACTAAGGGTGAGCAGGTAGAAAGGTATGAAGAGACAGGGACCAAAGTGAGTTCCCACAAGCATATGCACACCAAACAGGAAGCAGAGGAGCTAGCCTCATGACGGAGACCAGGGATGGAGAAAGAGGGCCACACAAGGAAGTGAGAGAGCTGGGACCCAGATCCAGAAAGAGCTGGAAAGTGCCCTTCATCTCAGCCAATGAGTCTCCTTGTTCCCTGGGAAGGCTTTCTGACCCATCTCAGTTTCTGTAGGGAAGACCACGGGCACGATGGGCAGGGAGGGGTATGAAGTTACCTCTTTGTGAGAACTCTAACGAAGTTCTAGTAACAAGGAACACATCCACAAATGAGTGTTTTCTTTGAAACAAAATCAAGGTAAAGCCTCACTTAAGTGTAATTAAGTTAGCTTGGATTTTTTCCCATTTTGATGAAAGCTCTGCACTATTCAACCACAGTCCTGGCTGGGGCCAGAAATGAAGAGTGCTTACATTTATCACTGACACTCTGCTGAACTTGTCCGTTCGTATTAATCACAGCTTTAAAGTAAGCAGCCGAGATACTCTTAGGAAGCCGATATTCCCAGCTGACCAATCTGCAAAAATAGTGAAGCATGATACTCTCCTGCTGCAGAATGTCTCCACCGATGCCTCTGTGTGTGCAGCTGTGTGCACGTGTATGCAAATGTGTGTGTTTCTGAGACCTGAAGAGGTGAGTGGGTTTTGTGTAGCAACTAGAAACTTTATCATATTCTGTTCTCTGAAAACATGGAGACACGAAAGCCAGAGCTGCCCGCGGTCTGTTTATATTCTCCATGGGAAGAAAATCTTATCTGGAATGTGAAGGCTCCAGTTTAAAGGCTTGGTATGAACGTAGTTAGAAGTTATGCCTCCAGCTGGTGAGGTTTCTTGGCAGTAAACGGTCAGGAGCTGGGTTACGTACAGACACAAACCCTGCAGTGTGACGACCTGACCTTGTGACACAGGGTGAGGACTCCATTTAGGAGTCACAGAAAAAATTTTAACAGGTCAGCCCCATTAGCACAGCTTTTCTTTTTGCTTTATAAGCATCAGCCTTTTTGATTGGTGAGGCTGATACTTGATTACTTTTGAGTTGAGAAAATTTTTTAAATAAGAATGCTATTGGCTTCTTTAGCAATCTGAATAAATATGTGTGTCTGAGATTTTACAATTCTGTGACTGGGTAAACTAAACAACCAATAATTTCTAGTGATCCTATTAGGTTCTTTAAAAACGGAATCCTTTTTTGCAGGGTCCTTCATGCTTGTCAAAGTTTCTATGCCTTTTCTGTCTCCTTCAGTCATCCAAGGTACCCTTAACTTTAGTCTTTACTCTTTTATCTCCAGCTCATAGGTGATACACTGTTCTGCCTGTTCATCCACCAGCACATCATCTGATGGTTTAAAGCATGATGCCCAAAGGTTTGATCTGGGCCACTTTCCTTCTCTCTCAGAACCACATATTACCATTAATATTTCTTCTCTTAACTCATGAACTATTCAGAAATTCGTCTTCCGATCTCCAAACATAGGAAAACCAGGTTGTTTTTAACTGCCTTAATATAAATACTGGATAATAAAACTTCACTCTTCATTATCATCTTTATTATTACTTGTAGTTTGGAGATAGACTCTAGGGCCTTACTAGGCAATTGCTCAACCCCCGAGCCACATTCCCAGACCCATGTAAAGAATGTAGCCTATGTATAATGCACTGGAATTTGTTGAGACTTAAAATGTGAATTTATAGGTAATCAGTGTCCATGACTGTTCTCTGTGGACTCAAAGTATATAGATTCATTATTATTTGCTGCACTCACTCATACCTTTTTAAATATATTAGATTGAGTTCACTAATTTTGTGATTCAAATCTTCCCCATCTTTACTAAATTTCTGCCTCCTTAGCCAGCCAGTTTCTAAAGGGCATTGTGTTAATATCCCTCTGTGGCTGAGGAATGTTAACTTGTAGAGTTTGTCTTTTTAAGGTTTGTATTACTGATTTAAAGTGTATGTGTTCAGATAAAGCTTTATCGTTAATTATTATTTTAGTGTGGTCTTCTCACTTTATATCTTAAATTCTACACTGCCTGATACTACTATCACCACAGTAGCTTCCCCTGGGAAGGGCCACTGGAGTATCTATCTCCGTTTCCTTACTTTAGAACACTCTCTGTAGCTTTGTTTCAGGTATATATTCTCTAGTAATTCTACTTGATTAAAAAAATCTAATGTGATCTCTTCTTTAACAGATTAAAGATCAAGCTACCTTTGTAATTATTTTTATAACCTTATCTTTGCCATGTCACCTCTTTGCTTCTTGCCTTTTGTTCTTGCCTTAGTTTTGACTTAACCCTCCTTTACCGTCACTTCCCAGCTCCCCTCTATTGCCTGCCCCTCAGTGATCCACAGCTCCACCTTACCCCAGCTGACTTCTTAACTATTTGCTAATTTAGTTTCACCTCCTTTGTAAATTGAAAATTAAGGCTTATTTTAAAAGAGCCAATAAATAAAGTTAATGACACCTTTTCCTACTTCTGTGTTCACCATCACCCTCGCAATCTCCGTCCTTCCTGTTTGTCCATAGCTAGGGGCAAAGCTGGGATGCAAAGTGATGCCTTTCCCCCCAAAGCCCCTTTTCTAGACTGCAATAATCTGCTAGTCACAGGCAGTCTGGAAGGCATTCTAGATACATGAGGCAGGGTCACAGGAGATAAGAGGAGACAGTGGGTGAAGGGGGAGAGCAACGAGGATGCCTTGAAAAGAAGTGTCATGGTAGACATACGCAAAGTCAGTTTTAACAGGCTTTCTATATTGTAAAAATATAAACATCTACCTCATGGTACATGAGTATATTATATACACACAAGATAAACACAGGAAACCGAAGACTTATGAACATCCTATGTAACCTTATTTTATATACTTAAAAAGATCTATGTTGTGCCTATAAACATGAGCAAACTCTTACACGGACATCAGGGTGCAACTCTGCATAGCAAGGATGTAAAAGCTCACGGAGATAAAGCAAACACTGCCTACTGCATCCCTGTGGCCAAGGTTTCACAACCTCAGTACTACTCACATTTTGGGCCACATACTTATTTGTTATGGAGCCTGTTTTGTGAAAGTCTTACCTGTTGTAGTCAGATAATATAATTTTAACTCACAAACATGAATTATTTGTGCTTTGCATGTTTATAAATATTTAGCTTTATATATATTATCATATGTATTTGGGTTAATATATATTTTTCATAATGAAGAAATTTGTGTGCAATACCAACAGTAATGTAGAAAAAAAAACAGCAAGCAAAACTGTTTTCCAAAACTTCCTATCATTGTTATAAAATAAACACTATAAAGAAGATTAAAAATACATCTGCAGTGACCAAAAATAAAAATACAAACAAACAAGGTCTATCTTAGTGGTAGAGCCCTCGCACGAAGCTCTGGGTTCAAATCCCAGCACAATAAAAAAGTATTATGCATTTGTTTGTGTATATGTGTGTATAAATATATATGCATGTGTGAGTAGATACATAAATAAGCACTATATATATATATATACAGTGATTGTGATTTATGAATTTTTCCCTTTTTTTGATAACTTCAGATAATCCTCTCAGCAGAGTATGAGGCTAAAATTCTAGTTATCTACTTGGGAAAATATATTTATCATTCCATAATTAGGAGACAGTATTACCAATTTACTAAATTCAGTAACTTTGCTTAAGAACAAGGAAACGAGCAGACTTCTTGGATTAACAATACAAGATGTTAAATACACTGTGGTTCTGTGAAAGTTAAGTGATGTCTTTCCACTGCATTCCAAAGAAAGAATGAGAAAAATCTGAAGTTAGGACCACATTGCCTTATAACAATGTTAGTGTTAGAGACTGCAAGGGTCCTACAGCCTTGGTATTAACTTGGTGATATGAGTGATGAAAAGAAAATAAAGTTAAATGGATTGAGGGAGGTTCTGACTATTTATTGATTAAACTTGCATTTGTGCTCACTTGCTGGAAACTACTTCAAATTTAAGTGCTCAAACACTGTTCCTTTTTATATATACATAATAGTTTCATTGAGCAATTTATAGCTACATTTTACTTTACATTCCATTTTAGATGCAGATAGTTGGACTGAATAAATTTAAAGTGTAATTGAGTGACCACAGGACAAAAACACCCTCTGCTGGCTCCAAATAGTCCAATCTGTCATTAATGTAAAAAAAAAAATGAATTCACACACACAGAAAAAAACAAAACAAAACAAAACACGTTAATGGAAAAGGAATTTGTCTTCCTGCTTTACTCTGCCCTCTGTCTTCTAGTTCACTTGCCAGGAGACCCTTCAAGTGCAATTCCCCAGAAAATGGCACAGTTAATAGGCTAACGGGCGTTACCATTCTTGTTAGCCAGCTGATTCTATTCAATCTATGCCTACAGAAATTGTGTTGTTGTTAATACACAATTTCCTGCCACAAAAGGGAAAAGGTCAGGTGACCCACTAAGCTGACGGGGAGCAAGCTAGGTTGGTTTCTAAGACTATTTCCCAAGTATTGTTTTGCCTTCAAGGTTCACAGCGAGGCAAAAGTGCTTTTCTATAGTTCTAATAACAATCTGACCATACATTCGAAACGGTGAGCTCATTACTATACCATCAATCAGTTCAATATACTTTAGCTAATATATTAGTTGTACAAGCAAAAGTATGTTATAGTAACATCACAATGTTTGTAAATCTAACTGGCCTATACTAATAAGTAGTAATAAAACAGAAAAAAAAAAAAAGATGGCAAAACACTGGGGCACTTGAAAAGCCAGAAGCTTTCGGACTGCCCTTAACAACCCTCTCTCAACTCTTCCACATGTGTATAAACCCCGAAACACACAGAAACCTAGACATTTATTCTGTTCTTTTATGAAGTTAGTTAAAAATTAATGAACAAGAAATTAAGAGAAAGCACTGCAATAAAGTTGGAATATTCCAAGTGAAAAACAATTCCTGTGAAACTATTTACAGTCCCATAGAATTATAAACATTTTTCAAGAAATACTTTACACCATAATTTTAAGCAATGTTTTCTTCTTACTGATCAGACTTAAACAATGAAGGTTTATTACTTACAAGGGCAAGAGCTCGCCTTTTTCAGCAAAGAGTTTAGCATTCAGAGCAGCATGGCGAAGCCTACACCCTCTCTTCAGATACATCTGTGTGGGTCATCTTTCAACTAAGGGTTAGTTTTCAACAATAAGGAATTGATGGAAAATTGTGTTGAAATAGTATTATTATTTAATTCTGGGAGCACAACCAACTGGGCTTCAGAGACAAACATTCTCTGGACAGAACTGGACGCAGACCAACAGTGTGAAGCCACGCCCCATGTGTCCTCACTCCTCTGGTCACACAGACCTCAAAAGACATCTCAAACTCAAAGAAGCGGTGAGAGCAGCAAGGCTGAGTGTCAACCCGAAAAGAGAGAAGCCTTTTCAAATTAAAATTACCTTGCCAGTTTCAGGTGTTTAAATGAATAACACGTCTAACTGTGAGATAACTTTAGGGCCTCCTATGAAAAATCCCCTCTGTAGCTGAGGGCTTCAGCTTGACAAAGCTGCCGAACTGTGCAGATGTTGAAATGGCTCTTGGCTACACAGGGGAAGCAGCAAGCGGAGACATTCCACAGCTGCTCCCGCAGCGCCTCTCCCAGGGGCACAGTCGCAGGCTCTATCAAGCTCAATCACTTTGCACAGCAACGGGGGATCCCAGGCAGAGGCAAAGAAACCTCAGAGCAGCTTAAATTTCTCCTAGCACGACTGAAAGAAGTAGCACTACTTAAAGAATAACCAGTTATTTCCAACATTACATGGCTTTGGGCCAAAAAATCTATGTATGTGGGGGAGGAGGGACAATGAGGAAGAACATCTGTAGTGAGGGAACACATAAGATGTTTCATATTTCTAAAGTTTCAAGCTACTTACAGAAGATCTTCCTTGAGCCTTTGCTATAGAAACAACTGTATATTTGATCTTTGTTCTCAGTAAAGTTTTTCTTTGGGTGGTGGGAAGAGAAGAGTAAAGTTGAAGAAACACAGAACTTAACAGTTAATTCAGCAACTGTAACACAATACATGGACTATAAAGTCGTAACAGCTGAACTGTGTACGGCGGTTACACCATGGTGAGAGGCTCCATGCTTCAGTGTTTACATCGGCAGACATTCTCAGTCCTGTCACGAGTCTAAAGCAACTGTATTCATGATATGGTGACTAAAACCAAGCAGCCAAAGATATTCTTTACCTAAGGCTAAGTAACGCTGTGGCAGATGCCACTTCCTTAGGATAGATCAGGAAGTGGGGCTATAAACATAAAACTCTACTAAACAACAGGATCTCACAGGTGCCTGTTCCCACCAAATTATACTTCTGTGCTAAGCATCCTCCTGCAGGGTGGGAAGACACAATTCACAGATGCACATGGACTTTTTACAATAGCTATGATTATTAACTTTTCTTGGTCAGAACATCACATGAGCATTTGCCAGAATTCACCAAGTATGACAATGGAAAAATAATGATGTTTAGGGGCTGGAGAAGTGGCTCAGCAGTTAAGAGCATTGGCTGCTCTTCCAGAGGACCTGAGTTCAATTCCCAGCAATCACATGGCAGCTCACAACTATCTGTAACTCCAGTTCCAGGGGATATGATACCCTCACACAGGCATACATGCAGGCAAAACGCTGATGCACATAAAATAAAAATAAGTAAATTAAAAAAAAATGATGTTGTATTTATTTTGTGACTTGGACAAGAAAAGCATTGTGATGGATTACCTCAGTTGATTCTCTGAGCAATAGTATCCATATTTTATAGGTGAAGAAATTATTATAATATTATTGAACTAATAAATAATATACTCAGACTTTATCATTTTAATGCTAAGTCTATGCTCTGGTTCTTATGCTTTATTGACAGTAATGAAAATGACACTTGAGCATTAATTTGGAACATGTTAAGTATTTTAAAAATCAATGTTAAGCCGGGCGTGGTGGCCCACACCTTTAATCCCAGCACTCGGGAGGCAGAGGCAGGCAGATCGCTGTGAGTTCGAGGCCAGCCTGGTCTACAAAGTGAGTCCAGGACAGCCAAGGCTACACAGAGAAACCCTGTCTCGAAAAAAAAAAATCAATTTTACAAATTTACAGACATTGCCTTGTCAGAGCAAAATATCCCCTGAGTACACATTGTTTATAATCTCTTTTTCCTCTCCACAGAGTTCTTTTAATAGTTCGGCAAAGGGCAATCTCAACCTAGAGTGTTAACCACACAGTTCTCAGTACTGCTACAGAATTTCAGAGGATTGTTTTTCAGCTTTAGAAACCATACAGTCAAGGAGCCAATAGGTAATTCTGCTGTATAACAGCTACGGACGTATATCAACACTCCAGCAGGCCTAAACTTTAAAAGTAAGAAACGCTTTTGATTTCCTATTTATGATAAAATACAAATTATAGAAGCATTCCTCAAAACCTCAAAGACCTTTGCTTACAGTTGATACTGCAATGTACTCCAGCAGGGCGGACTACAGAGCAGAAGGCTGGTGACATATGGGGTGTGCACAGAACTTCTGCAAAATGGAAGTTCCAAGACACTAAAAAAAAAAAAAAAAAAAAAAAGATGTGTGTGTTGGTGGAAAAAACTGTAAGGCAAGTCAATTTTTTAATTAAAAAATTATGTAGCATAAACAATGCTAATGAGCCAAAAGTCCCAGGAGATGAGGCCTGTACCTGCTTCATTTTTAGGTCCCTTTCACTTTTCCTAAGTGTACACCCTGCACTTGAAGTGTCTCAAGCAGAAACCTTTTCATAAAAGAGTTTTGAAGATCTTCTTTGTCTTTGTTCTTAATAGCTCACCATTTCCAAGTCAAGTTGTCAATTTGATGACAAATCACACACACACACACACACACACACACACACACACACACACACACACACAC
>OU015744.1:147517795-147533402 GCA_907169655.1 Acomys percivali | reverse complement strand
ACACACACACACACACACACACACACACACACACACACACACACACATACACACACAAGAAAACCAAAGCAAAGTAAGAGATTGGTTAAGTTTTTATGAAGAATTTGATATATGAGCTGAAATTGCTTCACCTAATACTTTCTCTTGGAAATGGTCACATAAAATTAAAGGATAACAATCTTGAAAGTCACTTGGGTCTGGATGATTAAGCTATCATTCCCATGAATCAAAATTTTAAAAGGTGATCTGTATGGAGTAGGTTTTTGTTTGTTTGTTTGTTCATTTTAAAAATGGTATCATTCATTTTCTTTCATATTTCTAACACTGGATGTAGGTAAAATTTGACTTTTGTCTATCAAAACAATAAAGCTAATCTATTTTACCTATAATTTCTCAATAATCCAAGACATGAAGAAAAGTGAATAAAAGATCAGACAAAATAAGGTTTGTCGTGAGATAACATGTTTGCATAACAAAGAGAGTTGTGTTACATAAGCAGAAAAAGTCCTAACAGCCCTCAGAAGAGGCACAGAGACTTGGTGATACTCTGGCTACTTCTTCAGTTTATACAGTCAAGTCCGTCCATCTTTGGAAGTCAAGGCAAGTGTCTCATCAGTTGCGACATGTAAAACTAGTAGTTATGTGCAACCAAGATGAAGAATGTGAGAGTCAGATGTTGCTCCTGTCCTGTAAATAAATTTTCCTTTGATGAATGAATGTGCTAAGTCATATCACTTTTCCCCACCAGACAACCTCAAGCTTTTTAATAAGATTAAAATATAAGTATTACACACTTTTATTTTATCTTAGATCAAAGATAGGAAAATTCATATGTGGATCTTTGAATTTACTTCTTAGTATTTCATCTTTATAGCTTTAGAAGAAATAAACTTAACTTTACCAGTGTCTATTAGCAAGGTACAATTGTAAGCCCTGTTAGTGAAACCCAAGAGTTCCAGCCACCAAGAGATGAAGTATAAACAACACATGCCAGTGCAGTCCGAAACTAGACAACAAGGCCAAGAACCACTCCTTTGTAGAAGGACAGCGAAGCAGCTGGCAGAGTCTCAAGTGTGAAACTTAGGATGCTGCCTAACTCAACAGTCTCCCCAGCTCCCTCATGTATTAACTGAGGCTGTACATGAAGAGTTCTTTGTTAAATACAAATGGAAGGACACCTCCGCCATGCCCTTTGCTTCTTCCTCATGAGCAGAGCACAGGTTCTGGGTAAATGACTATAACAAGACCAGAGAAGAGAAATGCGGAAGGGAGGTCTGCAGTAATGGGGGAAGCAGGTGTCTTCGTGATGAATCATTAGTGTACTAGACTCCTTCTGTTGCTTTCTAACTGCAACACTCCAGGTCTGTGTGTATTTGTCGGTGTCAGGCTGTGCTGTGTGTGCATGTCGGAGTGTCAGTACACCAGCGTGAAGGCCAGACATGTCTTTTTTCAACTGCTCTCCACAATTATGTTTTTGAAGCCAAGTCTCTTCCCGAACCTGAAGTTCGGTCATTTGTCGAGGCTGGCTGGTCCTCCTGTCTCTGCCCCATGTATACCCACCAGCACTAGGGTTACAGGAGCATGTGACCGTGCCTGGTTTTCCATGGGTTCTAGATATCTGATCTAATAGGCACTTCTTGCTTGTGTAGTAGGCAGTTAATCAACTGTGCCATCTCCCCAGGCCCTATATGATTTACTTTTTAAATCGTTAGTACACCGTTTTAAACAAGTAAAAAACATTTATAGATGATTTGGTAATACTGTCTCTGTCATTTTTTCATTTTGGAAGCTGCTAACCTGCACTTCCAATTTACTCAGGTAATTAAGTTTTATTCCTTCTCAAGTCTCTGATAAGGTTGAAGACCAGATAGTTTATACTCTTTTTAATTAAGCATAATTGTTTAGGGGATAAGAGGTTTTTAGGTCTAGATAGATGTTTTAAATTGATAGAGATGAGATATGATAGATATTGGTTTACATTCAGAGTTTCATACTCACCAACATAGGAAAGATGATATCTGCAAGGTTGCCAAATACAATTGGCCAAAATACCATGAATGTAACATTAATATAATCCCTGACTGTTTCGTGGTTCTTCTTGTTGTACGTAGCTTATTTTATTTATGTGTGATAATATAAATGTATATGCCAAAATAAAAGAATTGTGATGGATTCACTTTTAACACGGCTCTAAAAATTGATTGCTGATGTTTTGTTAAATGGATGTATAATTAAGCTGCCCTCAAAAAAATTTTTAAAAGTTTAGTAAGAGGAGGAAACTAGCATTTATGGGATATGTGCAAAATATTAAAGGAGATGGGTGTTTGTAGTTTTTTATCATGGTTCTTTTGCTTAGACACTTGTATGTGGATCTGTTCTTAGCACATAATAAATATACAGTCAATACAGTCAAAATATATATTTTTGGATCCTTAACATGAAGAGAATGTTTAATAAAGACTGTGTCAAAATTTAAATGAGCAATGTGTAAAAAGATAATTTGTGGGGGCTAGAGAAGTGGCACTTGTACTTGTAGAGGATCTGGGTGCAATTTCTAGGCCCTACATATTAGCCCACAACTGTCCTGTCCACAACTCCAGTTCCGGGGCATTCGATACCCTCTTTTGACCTTGATACCAGGCATGCATGTGTTGTTGGTACAAAACCATACAATCAAGCAAAATACTCACACACAAAAAAATAAAAATAAAACATTATTTATAAAAAAAGTACAACTAATGAATTAAAATATGAGAAAATGTAGCATGCTTTTGCATTAAATAAATGCAATTTAAAAACAACAAAATACAATGCTTGAAAAATTAACAGCCATTATTCAGAGAAAAACATTTAATATCATTTTTCTTATATGAACAAATATCTCTAGCAGATCTCTAACATAATTTTATCTCAGGTTATCTTTTAAAACTCAAATTAAAAGGCAGCATATCAACTTCGAGATCGTATACACAGAAATATAAGATACTTTTAGCAAGAGTTATTTCTGCTATCCTGTTACTGCAGGCTTCTTCTTTTCTTTAAGCATCTCAGTTGTTGACACTTTTAAAGTACATTGCTAAACTCCTTGACGTTCTTTCCTTTACATGATAGAACCTGATGACTTTCCCCTCGAATGTGGGTCAACTCAGCGACTTGCTGAGAAAGGCTGAAGTGGTGCAACGTGAAGCTGAGACAAGGTGGCATAACGAGGACATAAATTCCACTCGGATCTTTCTTGGGTCCTCACACACACAACCAATCAGTGTCCAGAAGAAAGCATCCCACTAGTGAGCATTCAAAAAGACCAAGAACAAAGCTGCCAAGCTTCTAATGACCTAGCCCCAACAGTCCCATGTTACCATTCCCAGAGATACGGATGGGAACAGTCACTGACTTCCTTCCCTGGGCATTCCTAAGGCAATGTTTCACCAGGAGCATCAACACATTAGGACTGAGCTCTTTGTCTCAGGATCACTCTCATGAAAGGAAACTGTGCTTCTTAGAGAAAGGGCTGATCACAGACTGGAACAAGGGAAAACAAGGTGAATCTACAACATTGTTATACAAAGACCTCAAAAAATGATGGACATACATTCTGAGAACCCAGAAGTCCCATCTAGAATAATTTCAGTATCAAAACGGTGACATTAAACTGTAGTCAAATACTATAACATAGGAAATAAAATTATAATCTGTAAGTCTGTGTTAATATACATAAGTGAAAGAAAATGTTTTTCTTATATGGAATGTCACCTAATAAATACGTTATTAAAAATGAATGCATACTGGAACTAACATATTAAAAACTCAGTAAGAAATGGGCTGTGTACATAACCTATTTTTGTTTTTGTTTTTGTTTTTTGTCTTTTTGTTTTTCAATACAGGGTTTCTCTGTGTAGCCTTGGCTGTCCTGGACTAACTTTGTAGACCAAACCTGCCTCGAACTGACAGTGATCCACCTGCCTCTGCCTCCCAAGTGCTGGCATTAAAGGTGTGTGCCACCACCGCCCGGCTCATAACCTATTTTTAATTAAAAAGGAAAAGGAGGGGCTGGAGAGATGGCTAAGTGGTTAAGAGCACCACCTGCTCTTCTAGAAGTTCTGAGTTCAATTCCCAGCAACCACATGGTGGCTCACAACCATCTATAATGAGATCTGCTGCCCTCTTCTGTAAAGCACTCATATGCAATAAAATAAATAAATAAATAAATCTTTAAAAAAAGAAAAAGAAAAAAGAAAGAAAGGCAATAGTGGTAACTTCAAAGGAGAGAAACCTGAAAGTCATCAGTTTAGCCACATGGTCGAGTTTAATGTCAGCAATACTAGACAAGAAAACATCACATGCCTCCTCCTATGATACATGGAAAAGAAGACAATGCCACTCCTATGGAAGTCCCATCTGCTTCAGCGGGCCATCCTGCCTCCAACTTGCTCCCAATAGCTCAGCCCAAAGGGAGAAAAACGGCGGGTGGGAAGGAAGGAGATACAACAAAGAGATAAACACCTAGTGGATCTGCATAAGGGGAATATGAGAATCACTTATACTACTGCTGCAACTTTCTTAAACATAAAAATTTTATCAAAGAAAAAGCTAAAAAAATTATAGAGAAGAAAATATTAACTTCACAGTGGATAAACTTAACAGACACTACTTCAGGCAGGTGATGCAGGTTAACATCAAAAGTGATGTCATACTGATGTGTGCACTTAGATGTGTGTACCATGAGAGTGATGCTTTCAAGTCACCATCTACCCTAGACTCATGACCCTAACTTAATCATAAGAAAACAACAGACAAATCCCAACTGAGGGGCACTGCACAACATAAATAATGCTCCCCAAGACTGCCAGGCCCACAAAGAACAAAGAACATCTGAGGCCATGCTCTAGCTAAGAGAGGCCTGCAACACAATGACTGTGCGAATTCTGGATGAAATGCTGTGATAGCAAAAGAACATTAGAAGAAAACCAGGAATATCTGAATTAAGTATGGACTTCCATTAATAATGCACCAAACCAACTAACCTGCACTAGGACCACTGACAATGCCAGCCTCGTCAGGTTTTGCTGGCTTCCAGTTCCCATACCTGTTGCTTCTGAATGCCTCTCTTTTCATTACTTAAAAATTATAGCAGAAAAAATTTAAATGTTGATAATAAAAGTACATTTTATATACCAGCTGTATAATACATGTCATTCAGTGGAAGGTGTATATCAGAAAAAGAATTAGCTACTAAACTGACAAAAGAGCACTCTTCTAAGACTGTCCTC
The DNA here is from genome assembly GCA_907169655.1 of Acomys percivali. Classification (NCBI taxonomy): domain Eukaryota; kingdom Metazoa; phylum Chordata; class Mammalia; order Rodentia; family Muridae; genus Acomys; species Acomys percivali. The sequence continues at coordinate 147,528,132 of OU015744.1, read as the reverse complement.
ACTAATAAGGCTACCCAGTGTGGCTCGCTACCCTAAGATTATACTCCACTGTTTATGAGAGCTAAATTAAAAAGCAGTCCACAATTAAGTGTTTACTGCCTTACTCATTTGTGTTTTATGTTATATTCCTAAAGTTGTCAACACCTGCTCTATAAGCATCTTGTGCTTTTGGAAAGAAATTAAAATTTCTCTATTAGTCCAGGTAAAATTATAATAAGAAATCTTGTATGAGAAAAAGAACAATCATGTACTTTGAATCCACACACTACTAGTTTGGGGACAGTAGGTGGTACAGATTACCACTAGTTCCCTTCTTTAAGGAAAACAACAGCTATGTGTCAGCATTACAATGAAGTTCAGCCTTACTACCATCTATGTGCACTAATACATTTTCATATCTATCCTTACAAAAGGATTCCATTGCCATGATAAAACACCATAACATAGGCAATTTATAAAAGCAAGCATTAAAGTGGGACTCGAAGTTCCAAAGGGTTAGATTCCATGACCATTATGAGCTGTGTTGGCAGCAGGGAGGTATGGCTCTAGAGCAGTAGCTAAGAGATTACATATTGAGAGAACCACCACAAGACAGAGAGAGGGAGGGAGGGAGGGAGGGAGGGAGGGGAATTCAGGGGAGGGGAAGAGAGAGAATGAGAGCGCTAAGTGAGAATGGCCTGTGCATTTGAGGGCTCAAAGCCCACCTCCAGTGACACACCTTCAACGTTCCCTTATCCTGCCCAAACAGTTCCATTAATGGGGAACCAAGCAATCTCCTGTGTGAGCCTGTGGGTGCCATGCTTATTCAAACTGCCACAAAACCAGCATAAGATTCCTACCATCTCAGAAGTCTCTCATATTACAAAAAAAAGATTCATTTTTTTAAAGCATATGAATAAGAAGATACTTAAATGATTTAAATTTCATACTAATGTTAATATTAACAAATCCTTTAAAGAAAATATATACATGTTGTGAGGAGACTGTATTTCACAAACTGGAATCAGGAGACTAATGCTTGGGACCCAGCGTAATGGAGGAAGGTTACACTGCTCCAGGAGCACAGGTACTAGAATGAGGTTGGTTTGAATCCTGGTTTCCCACTTCCTAGCTGTGTGACCAGTCTAAATCTCAGTTTATCAGAAATGATGAAATACTTCCCATATCACAATGTTGTGAGAATTAGACATATGAGAAAGTCTAGCACAGTGCCCAGTCAGTTACTGCCCCAAAGTGGTAGCTGCAGGTAGGCATGGTGACAGCATTAATTACACACCTGACCAGAAAAGCCACTTAACCTGTTCTATAACTAAATGTTCACCAATACAATGGATGAGAAAGTAGCAAAACAAATTACTTGCCAAGTTCCTTCCTATGGTTAGAATCAAGAAACATGAAGTCAACTTCTTCAAATCACCTAGATCCACCACTTATTAAATTAGGAAACAATCCATTATTGCAAATTATGTTCAGGTTCACAAATAAAATTTGCATAGGTTAGCTCATTTTGGAGTTTAATCCATCATGTGGGTATATTATCATTATATTATTCTAGTGAGAACATGAACCTAAAGGTAACAAGTACTTCAGTAAGTGAGACACAGAAGAAATGTAACCTAACACAGGAAAGGCCCTAAATGAACAAAGCCAGAGCAAACATCTCAATGGTGAAAAGTTTAATGTCTCCTAGAATATACGCCCACCACTTACAGCTGACATATTAGTAAGTCCTGGCTGGTGTCATTAGGCAACAGAAATGTAAAAACAAGTTAGGAAAAATGTTAAACTATATGTCTCTAAATGACAGGGTCTCATATACAGAAAACCCTAAGAACTGCACTTCCCCCCCCCAAAAAAAAACCACCCTATTAAAACAAACATTAATTCAGTAAAGTTACAAGATACAAAACTCAACACAGAGACAACAATAGCGTTTCTATATACAATGAAAGCTCCCCTCCACCTTCCAAAAGTAATCAGACAAATAATACCATTTATAATAGCTACAAATATACACATGTCCATTGCACACACAAACATATACATATATACATACATATGTACACACATACAGTGAATGAGCTGGGCATAGTGATTTTAAAAGAAGAGTAATCTTAGCATTCAGGAGCTAGCTGAGCCATGATGAAAGTTCAAGGCCAGCCTGGGTTATATAATAAGACCTTAATCTCAAAAAGAGAAAAGGAAAGGAAGGGAGGGAAGAAAAAAGGAGGAAAAACAGGAGGTGGGGAGGTGGTGGAACATAATGAAACACAACATGGTACTAGCAGAATAAAGACACCAGAAATAAATCTTCACATTTACTATGGATTAATTTTTACAAAGATGCTAAGTACATAGAGTGGGGAAAGGATAACCTTTTCTATAAATTATGCTATGGAAATGGAATATCAATATGAAAAGGGAAGAAAAAGTAGGCCTACAACTCACATCATACACAAAAATCAACTAAAAATGTGTTAAAGACATAGATACAAGAAATAAAAGTACCTGAAGAAAACAGGGGGAAATCTTCAGGGCGTTGTGTCAGCAGACAAGTGGGGTAGGACCTCAAAATCATAGGCAATAAAAGCAATAATAAATAAATGAGGTCTCATCAAGCTGAAAGGTTTCCAACAGCAAAGACAACAGATAAGTAAGGAGATGGGAAAGTATGCCTGCAAATCACACAGCAGATACAGAGTTGATACACAAAATATTTAAGGAACATAGCCCAATATTTCAAAAATGTATTAAAAATTGGCAAACAACTTAAATTGATATATCACAAAGACACATATCTAGCCCTTAACTACAAGGAAAAAAGTTCAACATTATCCATCATCATGGGGATCCAAGTTAAATCACAAATATATATATTTCTCATACTTTAGGAAATGTCTAAAAAAAAAAAAAAAAGATGGAAGAGAACTGGTGTTGGCAAAGATGTGGAGCAGAGACACTTCCTGCACAGTACTGACAGGAATGTAAGTGAATCCAACCCTTATGTTAAACAGCATGGAGTTTTCCTCAAAAACTTAGGAACACACCACTCTTATAAGTAAGTATATCTTTCAGGGTCTGGGTTAACTAAGGACGATCATCTCTAGCTCCATCCATTTGCCTGCACATTTCAGGATTTCCTTGTTTTTAATAGCTGTGTAGTATTCCATAGTATAAACGTACCAGTTTCTTTATCCATTCTTCAACTGAGGGACATCTAGGTTGTTTCCAGGTTATAGCTATTATGAATAAGGCTGCTATGAACATGGTTGAGCATATGCCCTTGTTGTGTGGTGGAGCATCTTTTGGGTATATTCCAAGGAGTGGAATAGCTGGGTCTTGGGGAAGCTCTATACCCGGTTTTCTGAGAAAGCGCCAGATAGATTTCCGAAGTGGCTGTACCAGTTTGTGTTCCCACCAGCAATGAAGGAGTGTTCTCCTTTCTCCACATCCTCGCCAGCATGTGCTGTCACTTGAGTTTTTGATCATAGCCATTCTGATGGGTGTAAGATGGAATCTCAGAGTCGCTTTGATTTGCATTTCTCAGATGACTAAGGACATTGAGCATTTTTTTAGGTGTTTCTCAGCCATTTGATATTCCTCTGTTGAGAATTCTCTGTTTAGTTCTGAGCCCCATTTCTTAATTGGGTTATTTGGTTTGGCGGTGTTTAACTTCTTGAGCTCTTTATATATTTGGATATAGCCCTTTGTCAGATGCAGGGTTGGTAAAGATCTTTTCAGTAAAAAGGCTATTGCTTTGTTCTGTTGACAGTGTCTTCTGCCTTACAGAAGCTTCTCAGCAATTGGACACTAGCCCAACAGAGATGTCCCTTGAAATCTTCACTTAGCCAGAGATTGGGACATCCTATTGGGATGCTAGGTGAGAGAGGTAAGGAAGAATAGGGAAACAGAAGGATCCAGAGGGTCCTAGAAACCTACAAGAAGACCATTAAGGCTGGTGGATCTGGACCCAGACGGGTCAGCTCAAACTACTGTATCAACAAAGGACAATGCATGCAGTAAACTTAGACCCCCTATCCAGATCTAGTCAATGGACAGCACATTCTCCACAATTGTGTGGAGAGCAGGGACTGACTTGGATGTGAACTCTGGTGCCCTCTATCTGACCACTTCCTCTTAGTGGGGAGATCAGGTGACACTCAGAGGAAGAGTAAGCAGGCTACCAGGAAGAAACCTGATAGGCTTTGATCTTATAGTAGGGGAAGAGGTCCCCTTCTATCACAGACCTAGGGGAAGGGAATGGGATCAAAGAGGGAGGGAGGGGGAACAGGAAGATACAACTGAGATGTAATCTGGATAAATTACTTAAATTTTTTAAATTTAAAATAAAACCATATTACTCTAATCCCTAATAGCCTATAGATTAGGTATATATGGTCTAATAGGTGTATATGCCATGGCTATGAAATCCTAAAGTCCCACAGGTATGTGCACTCTCATACTCACTGCATCAGTCTTCAGAACAGCCAAGATGTGGGTCAACCTCAGTGTCCATTAGCAGGGGAATAAAGAGAATGAAAATACACACACACACACACACACACACACACACACACACACACACACACACATATATGCTAGTAATTGGCCTTAAAGAGGAAAAAATCCTCACCACAACCTAGTGATCATTATGTTAAATACTTAGACACTGAAAGGCACCATCCCAATGTGACAGAGTGTTAGAAGTCAGACTCACAGAAACAGTAAAGTAGAGGCTTATCAGAAACGGTGTGCTGGGGGTGGGGGGGGGGAATGGAGGAAGGGGGAAGTTGGCCACAGACACGAGGTTTCCATTAGTGAGGAGTAAGTTCAAGAGAGCTATTGCACATCTTGGCAGCTAAGCTCTACAATAGATACTTGAAAACTGCGAAGAGAATAAATCTCAAATATTTATACTACGCAAAATAAATGAGGTATACATACATTAACCAGCTTGATTTGATTCCACAATGTACATCTAAGTTAAAACATAATATACCCCCCCAAGCACACACATAAAATTTTGTCAGCTAAGAGTCTTTAATAAAAATAAATAAAAATAGGAAGCCAAGGACTTGAGCTGGGTCACAAGGCTGGTATCAGAGATCTTCTGCGCTGTTAGCTTCTGAAGCACAGGGTCCTAGAAGCTATAAGACTGTAAAGCAGGTGGGAGCTCTGCAGGAGAAATACTAGACTGTAGGGAAACGCCAGGCCTAACCATTCCTCTCTCCTCCTCATCACTACTGCTGTGCGGCTTCGAGCAAATCATCTAATGGCGCTGGGCCACGGTTTCTTCAGTGAGAAAACAGCAATTCTGATTTGTTTACTAACTTGATCTTAAAGCCCTGAACATTGAAATTTCTGGTAAAACAGATGGCAAAATGTGGCCACCTCAACCCCATGACCTTACTCCTTGCCTAAGCCTGTGTCTTCCTTACCTAGAAAGTACTAGAAAGCCTCTGTTCCAGCTCATCTGCATGGCAAAATAGACCCATAAGTTGACTTAAGTCCAAGAACCATCACTATATTTATGTTTGCCATGAAAAATGAGAGAGGAGCCTCCATAATGAACGGACTCCTCAACCTGAGGTGCCGACTGCTGTAAAGTCTACTAAGAAAACTACCATGGCTGTATCCCCCAAAACAAGGAGGGGAAGTCATTTAAATGCTATGTGATGCTACAGACTAATATACATGATTTTAATGCAGTAGATTCGAGTTTTTAAGTGCCATTTTTGAGCTCTCTGCAAGAGTTTAGTAATTTAAAGATCATTTTCCTTATTACACCAAACTCTCATAATCTACCTTATAAATAATTCTAATTTATATAGCATCAAATGCATACCCTAACTTTGGTAATTTAGTTGCAGGCATGTTAATTTTTAAACGATTTAAAACCATTCTTAAAAGTGTTTTCCTTTTTCTCCTAGCGCCCCAATTTGTTTTTAAAGGACTACTTCAAACATGTCAGCTGAAACTGCACAGAGACAGCGGCCTGATATGCTGGGCATATTATTACCGCCTTGCAGTGCTGAATCACTCACCCTCGTTCCTCTTCCCTTTTTCGGGATCCAGCTTGTCACTGACGCAGCTATTTATTCGTGAGTAAATACAGTGATGGTCATATTATGCATACTGATATGCCCTAAGGCCCCTTTATTGGGAAATGAGAGTATTTGCCCATATACACTTTATGTCTATGTTAATGTCTGCACTTGCTTTAACTTCCCCTAAGTCCCAAAGCACATCTGAAGATTTGCTAACTGGAAAAATCACACCAATGCACTTTTTTGTTGATCATCTTAAATTATCTGACATAAATTTCTGAGACAAAAAAAAAATATCTTAAAGCATTCTGTGCTCTAAATACGACATCATACAATATTTAAAACAACTTTATATTCATATTATATGTAAATTTCATCTTACCATGAACCATACAAACTAAACAAAATAATGACTTTAAAGTTATACATTGGTTCAACTAGTTTTTGCACTATTCCCTTAAGGTATTATAGGTAAATAATTTTCCTTTTAAAAAAAGTATTAAAAATGCAATATACAATTAACTGGTCATCACTGGTCATATCAGTTCCTTAAAAATCTTAAAACTCAAGGCCAAACCATATAATTTAAATGATTTTAAAATGCCATAAACCCATGTTTAAAAAACAAAACAACAACAACAAAACTAGTTTTCTTCTCACCCTGGGTTCCCAGGAACATATAAACCAGACTGTGTTCCCCACGTTTCTCTTTTCTCACTTGTTTAACTGCTGAGTTGTAAATACCTTTGTCTACTGCTGGAGACACAAACATCTATTTTATTCTATAGATTCACTCCTGTAAGAACTGCATTCTAAAGCTTGCATCCACAATCCACTCAGAATTCAAAAATCTGACTTATTTTCATATAAAAATTAGTTCTTGGATCAAAAAGGCCATCCATAAGCTATTTACACCAACTCTTCTGTTAACAGTATTAGTTAAATTTTAACTAGTATTAATCACAGTTTGAAAGTACACATCTGGAACACACACATCAAATTTTATTTTCTATCATTGAACATGGTAGGCAGAAAAGTAATAGTACTCTATCATATTCATGCATTGCGAACCGTGCTGATATGCATATTAAAATTCTATTGCCCTGGGATTTCAATGCTTATTTACATTAGGCACACATTTGGTCTACATTTTTCTTTAGAAATTGGAATATGAAACTACAGTTTCTAATGTCAATAAAAACTACCAAAATTGGTTATAAGCTTGCCTTGTATTAGAAGCTCTTTTGTCCATCAATCAACAATAAAGTATTATTCTACCATCACAAAAGGGAAACCTTCAGAGGCAGTAGAGGACTATGGGCTGTGCAAATGTGCAGTTGCTAAGAAGCAAATATGCCTCTCTTCTAATCAAATAGCCCAGCTCAGCAATGCCGCTGGCTTGGGGCAAGAAGCAAATTCCACCAGCCACAAACTTAGAAACAGCCTTGAATTATTTGTTGCTGACCGCTGGCTGAACCCTTCCTGATGAGCGCCATCACCATTAGCCACTACTCAGTGTACTCCATCAACCAATGGCAACGGCACCGTGCTACCGCTCAGGCTACAAGAAATTGATCAAACAGGGTAATGAGACTATTTCTTCACAGAGGTTATTTTAAATGAATATAAATATTTTCTTTCTACATAATTTGCCACTGAAAGGTCACTGAACTCTCTGTGATTTCAAAGAAAAATGCTCTACTGTCCTCCTTACATATCTGAGTTTCAGATAAAGCCAACAAACAGTTCAAGGCATTTTTGGTATTAGAGGCAAATTCTAACGAGCTGACATTTCTGACAACAGATGAGCTGTGATATTTAAACTTTGCATTAAATTATAGCTAAGAACTGATCAGATGATGCTACTCTGTAAATACAAAACTGATCATGATTTACCAATTAAAAACACTTATGAGTGCATTTTTGTTTGAAGAAAGCACAATTAATCGCCAATGTGGGTGACTCTGAGAACGTGAATCATATGTGTGCCTTCTTAGCTGAAGTTATTAAAATTTGATATAATTGTTGTGAATTATTCAGTGGAGAGTTCATTTTTCTATGGCCCACCTCCTTCTGCTAGACAGTGGAATAAAATGCATGTTAACCATTCCAGTCAGCACATGAATCACTCCTGTGACATCTGATTTAGCTCTTCTCACGGAGTGACATTCAGTGGCACTCCTTTTCTTCACATACTTAGAACCAAAAGCATTATTAACAACTGGACCTTAACGTCACGTCACAACCAAATTACATCAGTTTAGCTGTGCACTTTGCCCAACGTTCTGAAACTGTTCTGCAAAGTCAGCTTTGTAGCTGCTGCTTGCTAATGTGCTGCTAAAATGACAATCCGCACTGAATCAGCTCATGAGTTTCAGGTATCCTTCAAGGTGCACATTTCTAACATTGCATTGTTATGAAGCAACATGGATTACATAGCATCTAGTTAAAAACTTAAACTCAGGAGAAACACTTTCATATAAATGAGCAACTCTTAAAAAATTCCTGACTAACGTGTTATCTTGTTCCATGAAGAATTAATGCATATGTGATCAAGTATATCCCTGTCAAAACCCTGATTTATAAAAGAATCCTTAAGAGCTTAAGAAATTAGTTTTATGATATTTACTTTAGAAACAAATATTTCTGGTTTACTATGTATTAAGAAAAATGGCTTAAGTTTGTATAAAACATGCCTGGACATATCTTTTCAATTACTGAAACAGACCAACTTTTATAATCATCCTTTTGATTTGTTTATGGATGTTATTAGACATTAAACTAAAGCCCCTCATCTACAAAATAAAACACAAACTATAACCAGATGATCATTTTAAAGATGATAGATGAAGAAAGACAGTGATGCAGATGTTAGAGCCGCACACTGACAGAGGTGTCTAAATATTCATGTTTGGGTCATGATGGCAATCGAAACAGGATTTTAAACACACATTCAAATGATTTTTAAAACAAATGCATAGCCTTCGAATGGAAGAGAAAACCTCTACCATTAACTTGAAATTAATCTGTCTTGAAAGGAAGAGCTACTGAAGAATTCAACAGAATTCAAGAGAATTCCCAGCTGACAGCCAGAGTCTGTTTTGGTGTGTTTCATTCTTTTCACAAGAAAGCCTTGCTGTGCTCTCACAAACACCAAAGAAGATTCTCTGAATAATAATAATGATGAGTGGAAAGAAAATCAGGATCAAATAGCAATAAACCGCCTATAAGCTGTCTAGCAATATGACAAATTCATATTGTTTATAGCAACCACAAAGAACCAACATAACTTCTGGTGCCAAGCAGCCAGATGGTACTGCTGGAAAAAAACTAAGTCTACAGATTGGCAGCTCGACCCTGTGAGTATTGCCCAAGGGAGGACAAAGGGGAAGAACAGCGGGAGGTTCAGTATGATGGGGATAAATCAATTACCACCAACTCACCTCCTTCCTGTGAAACTCTCCTGACGAATTCTAAATACCATGCCAGTGGCTTGTTCAGGGCTCGAATAGTCCAAGCATTACTTGGGAATGATAAGATATATCAACTAAGAAGCAGTACATAATTTTCATCACTGGCCCAGCACTAAAAGCTTGACCCAACTATAGAAAATCCATATACAATAAACACTAAAGCTGTTGTAGAACTGCCGGTGAGGGGGGTGTATCTTTTCCCCCTTCTACTTCCCCTTTTGTGTTGTATTTGATGATGGTGTTTGTTAAATTCTGTATATTCTCCAAGAGAAATCTGCCTAGGTGATGGCTCCCTGTGATGGTCTCAGGATTAGACAACTTATTTGCAGCCAGTACTTTGCTCATGTTTTTGTTCATAATACAATTCCCATTCTGTACTATTTATGAACTGCTAAAGAAACAGCAATATCTCAAGACATGTCCCAGATCAAATTTTACGATAAAAATATCACATGCTGTTATGCTGTACAATGCTGAGAAATGCCTTGTTGGCGACGTGCTTTTGAAGTGTAGAGCAGTTGGGAACTCAGTGACGACTACTGAAGCCTGAGTATTGCCACCTTCTTAGGTCTTCTGTCACTTGTGAATACACACGTGTGCATGCACACACATGCATGCATGCACACATGTGTACACTGACACACACAGCTGTTTGGCATTACTCTTGCTTTAATTACTCAGAACTAAGAAAGACTATAAAGAGTTAAAGGCAGAAAACTCACACTTGACTTTTTTTTAATTCTAAGAACATATAATTTACAATATAAATGTGTTGATGCATTTAAAATATAAGCAATTACACTGACAGATAGCCTTT
>OU015744.1:147470891-147503642 GCA_907169655.1 Acomys percivali | reverse complement strand
CACACAAGAATGTGCCATGGGACTATCAGGCTGGACAGCAAGTGCCTTAACCCACTGAGACATCTTGCTGGCCCAGACCATCCTTTTTTAAGCAGTCTTTTGGAACAAGTTGTATACATGTTTTACAAATCCAAATTTTTTTATACTGGAGTTTCTTAGGGGAAGGTATATGAAAAAAAGAATGTTGCTTGATATCATAAGCTGTGATCAAAATAGCTTAGCCATTTTCCTAATCTCCAAGCTGTAAGGAACAGATCCCTTCCTAGACAAATGTCTTTGCCAATGCCCAGAGCTTGTAACCCTTTTTACTGGGAATTCTACTTAGGAGGGTACATCCATACAGTGACTCTTCTCTACCTCCGGTTCACATCAGCTCTCCTACATTCTCAGCTGGACGGTCCAGCTTCTTACTCATGAAGTGATTATGGTCTAACCCTGACTCAGATTTGTAACTAATGTCCACAGGGATCCTTTGACCTATCATTGACAAAAAGAGCCAATATATGTCTTCCAGCCTAATGAACTCTTACCTCATCTTGAGATCTGCCGCAACACCAAATGGTTAGAGGCCTCCTTTCACAATGAAAATGACCTCAAGGTAGAAAGTGGAAACTCAAGCCATTGTGCAGTGACTGACAACTACCTTACGTGTACTACATCAGTGCATAAACACTGCACTGTGTTCAATAGGGGGGAATCTTTGAAGATGTCTGCCTAATTATCTCTAATTTTATCTGACTACTGAATGTACTAATTATATATTAGCACCCCAATGTATCTTCAGCCACACAATTAGCATAAAACTTGTAAGAGTGATCTACAATGATACCAAAACAATCATTAATGTATCCTTGACTTTCCAGAAAGACATGAAGCTAATAGAAAAAAAAACTGCTTTCTTTCAAATATCACCATATCAAAATGCAGCTCTGACAGCAACCGTGAAATCATTTATAAATAAATCATAGCCTACTATTCTTTCTCAGCATGGCATTTCCTCCTTTTTTAGCTATTGGTCTCAAGACATATTTCTCTTAAAAAAAAAAAAGTGTTTCCAAAGAGAGAGAAGAAGAAATCCAAAGTACATTTTTATGTTACAAACTATACAAAAATCTGTCACTATTTATGTTACAAGTCTAGTCATCAATAAGGTGCTTTTTTCCAATGTACCGCTCAAAAATCAATTATATCAACTCGTTTGTATAGAGGCGAGAGCACCTTTCACACAACTAGTATTAATGAGCAGACGTGACTATAGGATCTCCATCTGTTTCTCTGACAAAGCTGTGGCTTCTCTGGTCTCTCATTGAAATTCCATTAATCTGGTGTACCAAGGTCCAATGCGAAAATCAAAACTCCATCTAACCCTTTATCAGCTCTCAATAACCTACATGTGAACTCTGCCTGTTAGCACGCAGCAAGTTATGATTTTGCTATCCATCAGGCAGCTGGCCAATAAAAAAAAAAGAAAGAAAGAAAGAAAGAGAGAAACCAGGCAGGCTAGAAACATCATGTCTGGCAGGGTTTGAAGAGTTTGTTTTTGTTTCTGTTTTCATCCCCCTTCGGTGTCGATAGGGTGTCTGGACTCTGTGAGATCATGCATTATTCTCCTTGCCTGTGATTTAATTGCTACCAGCAATCAAGTCGAAGCATCACTGAAGTGTGCTTGAATTTCATTAGAAGATATAACTTATGCTACTTCCCTACAGTACCTAATAAACCATAAAGAAACCAAAACACATATGGCTTGAGGGAATAACTGGAAAATTAGGTGGCCATTTGGGAACTGGGTGAACTTTTGAACCAGAGAAACAGAGAAAAAGAAATATTAAAGGGAAAGGCAGACTTAGAATTCACAGAGATGTGCAGGTTTGACCTTTGCAGTACCTTGAAAATTACATTAACTCTATGAAAAATACATTACCATGCTTAGAGTTTATAATCCATCAGCATTCAGATACTGTTAGTGCCTGCCATAAGGTAAAAGTCAAAAGGACAAAAAACAACCAGACTTGACAAAGGCTAAACCAGTTACAGTTATTGTTAAAAGCATTTTTGTAATTAACACATCATTAGACTGATAATAGTAAAGGAAATTATATTCCACAAATCAAAGAGAACACAGACAAAAATCTAAGCTGCAAAGAGCAAACTAATGAGATGATATGTTGGAATAAATGTCCAGTGACTGAAAATCAACCTGTCATGTTCCGAGAAAATGTAAAGCTGCTACAATCCTATTACTAGTATGTCAAAATGGATCATAATAAAAGTAGAATGTCTAATCCGTTTAAGAATTGCTTAACTACTAATAAATAAGCCCAGATATTTAACAAACACTGGTCTACACATAAACATGCCATTATTTTTAATAACAAGTTCTTTTCATATCAATGTATTTCTTCTCTGTTTTGATTTTGAAAATATGAAAAAAAATTAAATTTGTTTTATATGTATTTATTTATGGGAGTGGTACACAAATGTGCCGCAGTACTCATGAGAAGGTCAGAGACCAACTTGTGTAAATTGGTTTTCTCTTCCAACCATGCGGGCTCTGGGGCTAGAACTCAGGCCTTCAGGCTTTTCAGCAGCACTTTTACCTGCTGAGCCACCTCACCAGCTCCCTAAACCATTTATTCTTATGAAAGAAAACAATAATCATAAAAGTATTCTGTTATTTAATAACAATTCACTTTTCTAAAACTCATTAGACTATTTCTAGATCATATGACAGTTAACTGTTAGATTATCTTTTTAGGTGGCAGGACTTTTTTCATATTCAACATAATGGCCCCTACAGATCTAAATATTTGTGCTATTTTTGAGAATTGATAAACCTACTTGGTGAATGCAGTCAATGTATCTTTATTCTTTTGAATATAAATGTTCTGTCTCGTATGTGTACAGACACATACCTCCATGCATAAATATATTTTACAGAGAATCAAAACAAATAATTATAATGAGTCTTAAAACAGTGCAACTTATATAACAATTCATTATTTTGCCTGAAAGTATTATTTCATCAATTATAAAATGCTAAAGATGAGAACAAAAAGGATGATGCTTGGTTATGGATACCAAGCATGGGCTAAGAGAAACGTGCATCTTTGTAAAAAAAAAAAAAAAACAGAAAACATTCCCCCCTCTCAAAGCAGAAATTGAAAGTAAAAGGTAACACAAAATGGATATGATTATCACTGCACATTGAACAAAGTTCTGGATGTAGAAAAAGGCTGTTTTGTTCTGACTCAGTGGTTAGAACGCTCATCACTTATGCATGTACTTGACTTATCCCTGTTCTGCAATAGACATAATTTTATACCTCATAAAAGCAATTTATGTTTCCAAAGGGAATGATCTGAGTAACACAGAATGTGGAGTGTTCTGATGCAAGAAGCACATTTTCATTCAGCAATTGTACTTAGAGACAGAACTGCACAGTTTGATCATCATATGGTGGCAAATGACATCCTTCATTTCTGTGTCTATGTGAAACTTTGAGTGGCACAAATTAGTATACATTGCTAATGAACTGGTACACATTCTTAATTTATAACTATAGACCCCTCTAGAGTACAGATTCACTCGACTAGCTATCAGAAAGGAGACAACTGATGTATCCTAAAAATAAGATTCATGACTCTGACACAGTCCACAGATTTTAACAATCAGCAAAATATTACTAACTAAATTAATACAATATACCATACTATTAATGCATAATATAGGGCAACCTTAAGCAGCAATCATAAAAATAAAAATTTGTGGTAAAAAGGCATTTGATAAGAAAAAACCTGTCTCAGTATGAGAAGGCAATGTAGAAATAATTAATTTCATATTTTATGAACTCATTTTATATGAAGTTTTTTTAAAAAAAAATACACCAAATATCTTGCTCATTATTTATACAATAAATAATACAAAAATCATTAAGGAGAACAATCAAATATTAAGTATAATCTGATATTAATTTAACCAACAAACTGTTGTAAGAACCTTTCCATAATAATACCAGCACATGCCTAAAAATTCTAGTAACGCGTGTTTCCTTTTAAAAAGCAGCAACTACAAACTTAAGAAGCCTCCCTGGGACCACTAGAGAGAGCTCTTCTGTTCCTGAAAAGGTTCTGTTGAAGGTGAGGGACCCTGAGCCTGCACTGTCTGCTTTCTGTCCACTCCGTCCACATCTATCAGTTTTGTATGAAAGTACCAAAAGGTATACACTATGGGAGAATGTCACATACCATCAGACGGGCCATCATCATCTTTGTCATAGCGCTCTGAGGCTAAGGAGATAGTGTCCGGAGGCCCTGCAAAGGGATCGTCATACTCATCCCCCTCCTCGGCATCACCTGTAAAAGAATCAGAAATGCCTTTTAGGATCTGCCCATTGGAAATAATGGTACCCTGTCAAAAGTGGTCAGTTTTACCATTAAGTATAGTCACTGCAACAGGAAAACACACACACACATACACATAGACACACACATACACAAAACAACTTTCTGAACTATGTAAGACCAGGTGTGACTTTATTTTATACGCATCATAACACAAATTACTTAGCAAATAGTTTTAAAGGTCAGCAGACAACTGCTTTCTTATGACCCACAAGAATCCATTCCCAAGATCAAGATGGTTTCTAGAAGTTCAAAGAAAAAAAAACTAAACAAGACATATAAAATAATCAAAATAACAAAAACTGAACAGTGGAAAGCACAACTGAGAATACAATTCAAGTAATTCTTTTTACCTACTCAATAACTTGAAAAATTGTAATGAGAAATTGACTATATAAAGCCACATGAACACTGTTTTCACTAAAAGCCACAGGATTGTATTAGATTAAAAATAAGTTAGATTTTCAAGAGTTCCTTTAGGAATTCATTAAGGGCAAAACGCTTTAAGAGTCACACAGCCCCTCTAACTGTAAACACTGTAATCCCCGAACCCTCTCCACTTCCACAGAGCGGTACATAGCCGCCTGCTTCACTGGTGCGAGCCTGCTTCCTACCTGGTTCCCAAACCCTGGGATGGCTTGTTAAGAGGTTGGTTTATCTATTTGCTTTATATGCTTAATTCCCATGATAAGAGCTTTTGCATATTTTCCCATGTATTTGGGTAAAATATTTTTTTAAAAAATGAATTAGCTGGGCTGGAGAGATGACTCAGAGGTTAAGAGCACTGGCTGCTCTTCCAAAGGTCCTGAGTTCAATTCCCAGCAACCACATGGTGGGTGGCTCACAACCATCTATAATGAGATCTGGTGTCCCCTTCTGGCTCTGCCGTGCAGGCAGAACACTGTATATATAATAAATAAATAAATAAATAAATAAATAAATAAATAAATAAGTCTTTTTTTAATGAATTAGCTATTTGCTAAACTCAGTTATAGATACTCATTTTTCTTATGAACTCAACAACACAGAGACGCATATGCTTAATTGCATACTATCTGAGAGCACCTTCAATTATACTATCAGTCGAAGGAAGTTTTGACAAAATGATGTGTGCACCCTCTGACATCCATCTGATGGCTGCTTCCTATTTTTCTGCACACTTTGAATAGAAGCTGGCTCTAGATAACACTGTCTACATAATTTAAGAACTAAATATTAATTTCTATTTCCTTATCATTTTGCTATTTCATGAAAACCCATCATCTTTATCCTCAAAAACATAGAGGGTGACATCCCTCATGAAGACAAGAGCAGTGAGCAGACAGCTATCTCATCACCCTTACCAATTCTGTTATTGATACACTAAATATGGTAATATCTTCCCAATCACAATTCCAGGGGATGTGTATGGTTGTCACCAACCCCTCAGAGCTCATCTTTCAGGGTACTTTATATACATTACTGGAACTTAGCATTCACTATAGTAGCTGCAGTAGCTACAGAAAACAGTAAAGCTGAGTGGCACACTGAAATCAGCTGACACTCAGGCTTGATGTTCATGCTATATGTGGAAACTAACAAAGAAATTAAAACTTCATTTTTAGGTTTTGAAAATCAATAGTTTAACTTTTGACATGGCTATTGTTTTAATGCACATGACCTTATACAAATGGGTTCATACGTCATTCTATATCATATGTATGCTATAGATAACAAGGATTATAAATGACAGAACATCAAGAACTTTTTAATATTAAAAATTATTCTATAAAAATCTGTCATTGACATGTTGAAGACCTCTCTGGTTTTGCTTTGTTTTTACTTAAATACTTTTTGGATTATTATTAAAATGAAATTGTCTTCAATTTACTTATCACAGAAAGTAAAGCTGATTGAAAGAGTGGATTTTTTTAAATCAATGTCATTTGTATTTATCAAAGACAAGCTAAACTAAATACTGCTACGGGACTGTTTCCCTCCCTCCCTCCCTGACACCACCTCTTGCCAACACCCTCTACTCTCAAGAACTGCTCCGAATGTACAAGAATCTACACAGCATCTGTGGGGGGAGCCTATCTTTTTAAAGCTTCATTACATTGGGACAAACCTTTACTTTATTGCACTGGTGATCATCCCTTTGCCCTCCTCTGATTCTGTTTTCTAGCCACTTCCTCACCCAATAAAGAGGAAAACTGTTCTCTTCTGAAGAGCTTTCACTGAACACAGGGGTCGCTGTTGAGTAGCGCACAGCATCTATCCTGTCCAGGGCTAAGTATCTATAGCTATACCTGCAAAGGCTTCTATAAATTAAAAGGAAAATGCTCAATGTATGTTTATGTAATAAAACACTGAACTCCGAATCAACAATGGGCATCAGGTAAAGTATCCAATGCAATTTACAGACGTAATTGAAAGCATTACAGACTAATCAGACATCTAAAAGAGAAGCATGCTCAAATGTAATGTCTACAGAGTCATTAGTCGGCAGTCATTCTATTACAATCACACATAATGTCCGTGGTGCCTTGAGCCTGTGCCAATGACAACAGCATAAATTTTGCATCTCATTTCTGTGGTCATAAAATTAATGATCAGTTTAAAAATACTTCTTTGTAAAAGTTATTGCACAAAGAAAAGACATGAATGTGTCCCTGTTATGTACTCACAAGGATAATTATGGGGTTGTTGCTCATTAATACTGTTTCTTGTTTCCCTAGAAAAGCATTTGATTTATCCCACAACTTTCAAAAGTTTAATTAACGATACAAAGTTAACCATCTAAAAGACAATGATGCAAGGCTTCTCTTCCCAGCGTTTTAGTGGCAACTTCAAGGCTTAATTGTACCACAGCAGCACAGGTCCCTGATAACTATTTTGAAATTTATAAGACTGCTAGCCTTCCCTTTTCACATCGCTTATAATCAATTATCATTCTCTTAAATGCCTAGTGATGCAGCCAACAGTGACTGCACAGACATGGTCACCACTGAAGCATTCCACCCAATGTACTGCTTATACTGGCAAAGAAAATTCCACTTTAAATATAATCAGATAATCAACCGCATATACCTAAAATTTAGAGCCTATTTTATGTACATATTAAAATATCACTTGTATTCCATAAATATGTATAGCTGTTAACTTATAGAAAATTATAACTAACACACAATTTAGAAACTCTTCCCTCACACAGAGCTTCGAGGACAAATTTGCAGAGATAAGCCTAATGAAAACAAATTAATTTCTAATTCTCTATCTGTTCATTTGACCAATCTGATTCCTCCAGTAATAATATAGAAATAAACATACAGATTTATGCATTTATCCTGTAATTTCTTAAGGGAAGTTTAGTTCTTAAAACACTGGGTAACACAAGTAAGATTTTTCCTCCGATCCTTGGAAAGGCCAACTTACAGCCAAGGAATTATAAACCTAACTCAGAGCAAACTGAGGTAGATTTGAATAAGGACCCTGTCTCTCCAGGACTGCCTTGGAGACAGGCTTCTGTATTCCAGACCCCATTATCTCCGGCATGCTCTAACACACTTGTACAAGCGTGAGGAGGGAAGGCTGGAGTGCAACGCCTTGAGTTTAATTTGCTCAGATTTCATTATGGAGTTAACTTTCAATTGAAAACATACTATGTTAGGAAATTAAACCCAAAGACTGACTATTCCATTATTCTGAAGACTTCACTAAGACAAACTAAAACGTATCCCCTCTTACCTAACAATCAAGCTATTTTTAAAAAGTGGCCCATTAATAAGCTTAGGTAATACGAGTGAGAAGGTCAACGAAAATGGCTTTCTAAATAAATCTCTGCATATGTAACAACACTGATAGAGCCATGAGGGCAAACTCTACTAAATTTTTTTTTACAAACAGAGGGAGAAGAGATTCTAAAGGAGAAAGTGAGAGCATCTAAAACAACCACATTTAAAAACTAGATGCTGGAGCAGCATGGTAGCTCTGAGCTAAGTGCATGCCTAGTATGGCCAGTGCAGGAAGAGAAAGAGGCAGAGAAGGAGGGGAAAAAAAACCACAAAAACTCGATACTAATAATTACAAATTTGAAAAACATCTCTTGAAATGGTATCTCATTTAAAATCTACTTCTTGTAAAGACTTAGACGTTTCTTTTTGTGGAGGAGGAGGGGGTTCCAAAACAAGTTTTCTCTGTGCAGCGTTGGCTGTCCTGGACTCACTTTGTAGACCAGAATGGCCTCAAAATCACAGAGATCTGCCTCCCTAAGCCTCCCTGAGAGCTGAGATTACAAGCGTGTGCCACCGAACCAGGATGGTTTAGACATTTCTAAAAATTTCTTTCAAAACTGAACTCCTGAATCAAGGTAACTTCAATCCCCTTGACAAATAAGTCACACCAGAGAGCACACACTGGGTTCCGTGGGTTACACTGTCTTATTCCAGTGAGTCCAGAAAGGAAACAGTAGCTAAGTCACTACCAAGATTTAACTAAAGTATAACTACTTGTCCCGGACCTAACACGTATTAGAAAATTCCGGCTAATGCCTCAAATAGTAGTAGTCTTTACAAAAACAATAAATGCAAAATGTATAAACTACAAAAATAACTATTTTAAGCCACTTTAAGAGACTCATGCCAGGTGGTAGTGGCGCACGCCTTTAATCCCAGCACTCAGGAGGCAGAGGCAGGAGGATCGCTGTGAGTTCAAGGCCTGCCTGGTCTACAAAGTGAGTCTAGGACAGCCAAGACCACACAGAAACGCTGTTTCAAAAACCAAAAAAAAAAAAAAAAAGAGGCGGGGGGGAGACCTGTGATGAAGAACAATTCAAAAATAATTATGTGTTATGGATATGGTGGTGTACATCTGGGAGGCAGAGGCAGGGGAATCCTGAGCTAGAGGCTAGCTAGCCTGGGATATAAAAAAAAAGGCCTGTCTCAAAAAAAAAAAAAAAAAAGTTTTTAAATCTAGAGCATAATTCCAGTGAGTAGAGACCTGAGCCAGCAGGGCCAGGGACAGGAGAACACTTGACAGTATCAGGACATATTACACCTGAGGCACCAGCATCAGTTACCTGTCTTTCTCAGGAGCACCACAGTTACAGGGACCTTTCTATTCTAGAAGAAGAGACAATGTTTCCAATGAATAACAGGGACTACACTAAGCAAACTGTGTTCCACCTACATTCAAATCTTTCCTAATAAAAATTTGCATAAACAACTGATAATTATTCTAGAGTTACAACTTGACAAAGCAATTTAATGGGGAAAATATGCTCAATTAGATAAGGAGAACCTTAAAAATCAAACAAATGGGAAGGGCAGTTTTGAAACAGCATCTTCCTTTGGAAGTGAGTATAAATAACAGGAAAGCTAGTGGTATTCCTCAACATTTAAAAGCCATTGCAATAAAGCAAGCTATTCTCAGTAAAAGTAAAAAAAAAAAGTACCAAAGGAAATATTCTAAGATCTATACAACTTAAGCTCGCAGCCGTCACATCAATTCAACTAAGTTTAAAGACCAAGCACTTCAACTTGTAAACTATATTTTGGTAAATGCCAAGACGGGAGATTTCCTACAATGTAGGGAAAGGAATGAGGAGAGACAGTAAGAAAGAAGCAGACATCTGTGAACATTACAGAAATTAGTAACTATAATTACGAATGACTAAACCTCAATTAATTCATCTTAAGAACTCTCTACCTGGACCGCTTTCTCACAATAATGGTATGAAAATTAGCAGACTTAACAGAGGGTGTAAAACAGAATCCAAAGGTGAAACCTGCTTCTGCTCATTTCATTGTGATCCTACAGTGACAAGACAAAGATGGGAGGAAGTGGGGAGGGGGAAGAAGGAAAGAGGACTTCAACGCACAGGAAAGTGACCCGGACTTCTAGGGGAAACTGGAAGCTCGAACAGCAGCATCAAAACAGCCTAGAGCTGAACTCATTCCATGTAGACATCTTTTGAAGAGTATGCACACTGGGTCGTCACTTTCCAACTCCTAGGTCTATGTCCTTTCCTAGTCCTAATAAGCTGGAAAGCAGTCTTTTCAGAAGAAAACTGAATAGATTGTGAGGGTGTCATGGCATTAAATTACTCAGCTTCTCATATTTCTCCAAGGTACACATCTAATTTCTCCACAGGCTCCTTGTGCTGGCGCCCCTGGTGATTAGTAACTCCGTACAGCAGGACCGAGCTGCAAATGACTTATTTGGAGGAAAATGATTATGGGGAAATCTCTGAATTTCACATTATTTGAACTCCTATTCTAGGCTCATTTTTCAATTTCTATCAAATACTATATAAACTTCCATATTCTTTGGAGACAAAGAATGTATCTCAGTAATGTAATTTTAATATCCACACACCTGAACAAGTTCTAAAACAGAATCCCAAAGGGAAAGCCCCTACACTAGCACTGAACCAGCAATTACACAATGTCTTCCCATTAGCCTGCCTTCTTAGCTTAAATTTTTTTTAATGTACAAATAATTATGCCACAATGAGTGTTCAATAAATAATCAGTGCAACAATATACGCCTTTTCAGAAGAAGTAAGATCTGGTTATCTGTTTTTTCTTCACAAATAATGCACTGTATTGAAGAGAACCCATCCTGACCAAACGTATAAACTCACTTCTGCGTGCACCTAAGAAAAGGCAGTAGGATTAAGGCCACAGTTTAAGATTCCTTGAGGCACAAAACTGTAAGAATGAGGAAGGAGACATTCTCCTGCTCTTATCTTTAACTGTGTTTAAAACATCTTAGTATGTCACAACGTTTTCTAGTCCACTTGGACCACACTGATCCTGACAAGCAATTATGAAAGAAACTGCAACTGCCTTGTAACTGATGGGGGTTGGGAGCCGACACAGACATGGCGTGGGGGGTGGGACACAACACGTCTACTTGGTGTCCTAACGCTCTGGCTGTCCTCTCACTTACAGTCAGTTCAGACAGGAATTATTACTGGGACCCAGTTAGAAAGTGCCACACTATTTTCTTGCCCAGACTTAGAAACTAATTGCAGAGATTGACAGACCTCACACTGACATCGTCAGCACTTGAAAACCTATTATTCATGCTGGCAAATAAAATCTGGAACTATTTTTACTCATTCTTTCAAAGCAGGGCCTAAGGGCTTAGGGCCATAGCTCAGTGGTAGGCGCCTTGCCTGGAGCGTGTAAATGCTGTGTGTAATCCCATGTGCCACAGAAACATGAAGCACGGTCACCCAGCCGAGGGCCACCTGCACCCCCGTAAAGTGGTCTCTGTAGTGTGAGACAGCAAGAGATGGCAGCTCGCCTCTGTTTCATCCAAGCACTCTGGGTGTAGCTGCAGGTACACGCCTGGACTCAGATTTCTACCAGGGCAAACAGAGCCTAAGGCTATGAAACGTGTAGGATTCTAGACACACTTCTCAATATTCCTCTCAGCAGGGGGAGCTAGCACTCTCATCTTGAAGGTCTAGACACATAGTATGGAAATTCACATTTTGATTCCAACTTTAAGACTCCAGAATGTTAAGATGATCCTACTGAAAATCTCCCCAAAAGAAAACTGAGATTTGAAATTTACCTTTGTCTTGAAATTCCTGAAGATAGCTGTAAAAATAAAGAAAATGAAACATTTAAATGTGGTTGAAAAATCAAGGCAAGGTCTAATTAGCAGCAATAATTCAAATCCAGAATCTATATCATAAATATACATCTAGAGAAAAAACTATTTTCTGTCCTGAAATGACAATTCCTAAAGAATTAGAAATTCATAATACATCTATTTCTAAAGATTTAAGTATGAAAAAGAGAGAGAAAAGACCTAATAGTATAATATATCTTTAATATTTATAATATGTTAAAATTATTAATTTAATAACAATTTAAAGGATTTTCTTTTTCAAGGTCTGAGGTATTTTCCACATGGATATTAAAGTCTTCAAATATATCCTCAGAAGCCCAAAAGAAACACTTAGCATTCTGCTAGCATGCTTAGAAAATATATATAACTATCAACAAAATGGGTATCTGTATTTGAAATTATTATAGTGGGAATATATCCTGTCCTTTAAAAATACTTAACATTAATAAGTCATAGCATAGAACTTAACTCCACAATAAACATTAATTACAGAGTTATTTCTGAGAAAGAAATTACTAATAAAAGGCAAGTAACTTACACAGACTTTATATCTTTTATCTTCTTAATGAGAGATTCTCTCTTTTCCTTTGCTTTCTTGGATAAATTTTCGCCTTTCAGTGTGTCTGCTACAAATGTTTCAACATCTGAACAATGAAATATAAAAATAGGATACAAATTATAGAAAAGAACCATTTTTTGTGAAGACAAATACATCAATGATTATTTCTACACTTAAGTGTTAATATCTGTGAAATCTATGGTTGTTATCTATCAGTCCAGAGCATAACAGTTGAAGCACACTTCAAACACTAAGTTGGACAAATCAGTTCACCACTTCGCTCATAAAATCTGTATATTCTACTGATGCTTAGCACAGCAAATGCTATTTGCATGTTTGGCATCATTAAACTAGGAAGAAACACACAAGTTTTAATAAATTATGGTGCCCCATAAAACAAATTCTTTTCTATAAAGCAAGTGGAAAGCTTTTATGCAAGTCTACTATATCGCTTTATAATTATTTTTAAGTTGCTATAAGAACATGTCATTTGCAGTATTTTATAAAGATAAGCCAAAATCCAAGAGTTTGTTTTTCCCAGTGTAATCTATTTTCAGGAACATATAATATCTAATGCTAAGAGGGGGGAATATCCTTTTTTTTTTTTTTTCCCTAAAGATTCTTAAGTCATACCCTCTTCCTGGCTACTGTCCCACCCTCACCGGCTACCCTCAGGTCAAAAGACAGCCAGCCATGTGATCTGTGACCCCTGCTTCCGGCTCTGCATTTAGCTACCTGGAATACTAGTTAACTAAACAAGTGGAAATTGAGCTCCTCCACTATTTAAAAATATAGTGTCTAAGAAACAGATTTTTATGGCTTCATGTAACATTCCCACAGTCACTTCTGAAATTTTTGAGAACTCCTAAATACTGTGCTGGCTGATTCTCTCTCCTGTACAGTTCCAAGAAGTCCTTGCTGGTTTGATTCCTAGACATCCATTATTATTGTTCATGAAATATTGAATAATGTCCACGTATTTTATTTTCAGAATTTCATGGCTCACTTTAAAGTATCTCTTAGAGAATTACATTAAAATTTTAAACATGACTACAAATCACCCATATTTCACACCAGAAAGACGTATGCCTTACTTTCTTTTTGTCTAACTACTTTGTCTCCTTACTTATACTGATGAAAATATCAAAACATAACATTAACACAAGTAACAAAGCGAGCAATAATCTCAACTGTATTTGCATTAAACCATTTAAAACCTAATATATAAAGTAGAATGCAATCAATTTTAAATTCTTCATTAAAAAAAAAAAAGTATTTTGCTCCAATGAGGAGCATGGATGAAGCTGCTACAGATACATAATAAGTGCATAATTTTTTGCTAAGCCAATACAAGGGGAAAAAATAAGTTTCAAACATGAGACAATATCTTAACTAACTTCCGCTTTGAAACCCTTTAACAGCAAGTATATGTTAAAAGTGAGTATTCAAATGAAATGAAAGCAAAATGTTCTGCCTCCTCTTTCCTTCTGTGGCCCCTAAACTACTGAGGAAAGAGGCACAGTCAGAGGGCAGTGGATATGGGACAACTTCTCGAGTGGCTTCCAAACAGCAAAACCTGAAGCCATAGCTTCTACCCACGGGAGCAGGCCACCTTGGGACAAGCAGACTTCAGCTGAGGAAGACCACCATTGGCTTCCCTAGTGTGGACTACGGAGAAGCAGGCTGCTGCTGCTGCTAGCTCTCCCAGACCCACCCTATCCTTGCCAAGTCTCACAGGCACAGGGACAGTGAACAGTCTAGCTAATGTTATTTTCACTCAGTGTGTGTCTTTAATTCCCTCTTCCACGAGTATGTAATTGCCTATTTTACATTTTCATTATGCAATCCCAGTTTAAACAAACAAGATCTATTTTCTATCTCTGGAAGCAATAACAGAACGAATTACTACTGCCCAAGAGTTATTTCTTTAAAAGGTCATTGCGGTTGTATAAAAACTCAGAAAACAACCATTAAAAAGCTCCATGTTTATGTGCTATTTCCTAAAAGCCTCCCCAATATGTCTTGACAATTAGATCCTATGCCTCTATTTTGAGAAAACATGTTGAAAAGAGTGTAGGAAAAATCTGACTTTGTCAAGGGAAGGACTGGGTATGGGAAAACATCTATACTTTTAGAATATAGTCTTTTTAACATACTTATTCCCAGGCTTTTTCCTAGAAAAATGCTTAAAAGCAACTAGAAGAATTTTTCCAAATATGGCTTTTTTTTTTTTTTTTTTTTTTTTTTAATTCTCCAAAAGGATGCAGAGAAGAAACTGTTTTGCTGGCAGTGGTGTTTAAAAGAACTTTAGCTGGGAAAAGCTGCAATAATCGGGTTTGTTGGTTGCCCACAGACTTGGTTGGTATTTAAGCTTTTGAAATCTAGGATGCTTCTTAAAATACACACTGTGTCAGATCTGAGGGATGGAACACGCCAGCCTGACCGGCCGCAATAACGGCACTGTGCAGTTTGCCGACTTGGCTCCCCCGCGCCTTTGCCAGCTCCAGAACAGGCACCAGGCTGTACTGGCGTGCCTCAGCCTTGCCCCCAGAAATCAGCCCAAACCCAGACAGCCTTAAACCTCGGGGTTCTTGTCCACGTAACTGGGAACAGAAAGCTGAACGCACAGTGCTGCTGCTGAGCGTTGGGCAGCCACGCCAGACAAATGGGGCTAGATTTGCGGCTTTGTACCTCAAAGCCAGAGTAATATTTCAAAAGCCAGCAATAAAACTCCTGGGTAAATCAAGCGTTCCTCTGGCTGGTCGGAAAAGAGATTCGAAGCTTTTTATTGTGCTCTAAAAAGCCCTGCAAATGGTGAGCTAGCCTGCCGCGGTGAGCTAGCAAGCCGCCACAGCCTTCTGTTACCTTCCTTTAGGGTCGTGTCCTCCTGTTCATATGTAGATTTCACTGACTCCTTTCTGTAATTCCGGGAAACATGGTAATTTGACTACAAGAAAAGGTCAGCCAGCGCAGGCTGGCCCCTGGGCCCGGGGAACTGAGACTCCCTTTTTCTGCGAAGGGCAGGTTTTATTTTACCCACCGGCAAGCCACTAAAAAGAGGAATAGGGAGGTGGGGAGGCGGCTACTGGGCTCCTACTAATAGGGCCTGGAAAAGAGGGTACCACCAACTCCACAAGCTATGGCCCCCTCCATCACCCCTTACCCCGCCGCAGCCTCGAGGACTACAGGTCAGCACAGCCTGCACCCAACAGCGGAATCAAGCCCACTCCCATGGGCCTCCAACCGCAAGTCAGCAACTGGAAAAAGTTATCTCAGTGAAAGTAAACACCGAGGTAATTTTTGCTCCAGTTACACCTTAACTTTGTCAAGAGGAAGGCGCCCAGTGAGAACAGCTGTAAAAATCTGGGGCAGGGCAGCTGAAAGATGAGATTTACAACTGCTTTGTACATAAATGTTAAGGTCTGAAAGCAAAATTAAAGGATGACGTGTTCTGGCTCAACAATCCTTACGCAGTTATGACAGAGACCACTACCCTGCAGACATCTGACCCCTAGGGGACGAGACCTTAAAACACCCCATCCACTGAACGGTACTTCCAGATCTTTTTGTTTTCTTTTTCTTTGTACATATGAACCCCTAGAAAAATTGCCACCCTGCCTTCCTCTACAGTGAATGAGAAGAGGTCTCTCTCTCTCTCTCTCTCTCTCTCTCTCTCTCTCTCACACACACACACACACACACACACACACACACACACACACACAGAGCTTTCTACCAACTTCCATGGAGATCAAATAGTAAAAAGGTACAAGAAAAAAACCTCTTGTCAATGATAAACTCCATCACTCAGTGAGAGAGAGTTCAGCACCTGTTCTACCAACCCTCACGACAGAACAGCCTAGAATGAGACCTGCAGCCTGGAGGTTGGGAACAAGCCACTCAGGTGCTGTTCCCCCCCCCCCCCCCCATTACACACTTACCACCTCTGTGATGGCCTGACTCTGCCTAAAGGAGAAAGCAAGAACTGGGGTGACTCCACCACCATTTGCTAAGTCCCAGATCAATGTAAGTGACTGTAAAAACCAATCCCACACCCCAAATGGCTTTCCTACTTAATTCCACATGCCTTCTTCCTACCTTACGGTGTGAACCAGATTTCACTTTGTTCATTGAGCTGTCTGTTGCCCAACTTAATGTGTTAACTTAAAGCCTACACTTTCAGCCGCCATCAGAACAGAACCACACTCCTCTCTTTTCTGTTAAAACAGGGAATGATGGTCTGACCAAACAGCTACTGAGGAAAATATAAAAATCAATTAAACTGGGCACATGCAGATCAATGGAGCCAAATACCCAGAGTTGGAAAATGGCTAATTGAAAAGTTATTGATTGTTCTACTCAATGCCTTCCCTTGGATTACCTTGCACTTGTCCATGCCACAGCCAAACTGTGGACTTTTTAAACGTGGAACAAGACACAAAGGAGCACAGATCACCAAGTGCAGTGGGTGAAGCGTGTCTGAGTTTTATAATCCAATCAGCTACAGAATTTTTGAAATTGGCTTTACAAGGTAAATGGTTTATTTTGATAAAAAGCTGAGCTGTTAAAAGATAAGGCCAGCCCCTTTTAACCTCTTTAGATTTATCTAATCAAAATCTTTTCACCACACATTTTCAAAGAAGCCAGGGTGAGTAACACGTTTTCAAAGAAGCCACAGTGAGTAATCCATTAGTCTGAGATTTACACTGTACATACCCACCACTGGGTAGCATCCATTGTAATGTGTTCAGAATGGGATTGAAAATGCAACGTAAACTCAGTGGAATGAAAAAGATGGACTTGGCTTTAATTGAAAAAGACAAACTAAATGAATAATGAGTATATAAAACCTAGCCTATGCCACTTTTATCACCCATATATGACACTTAATGTTCAATTTATGAGAGACAACTGAAGTGTATTTCAAATCACCAGGGGCTTTCCTCTGGTGTCTTTCTCTTCTTTCTACAAGTACTTCAAGGCAAATATCAGCAGAGATAAACATACTTGAAAGGTTTACAGCTTGCTCTGGTTTTTGTTTGGTTGTTGGTTTGTTTTGTTTTTAGTACATTTAGATGTTTTGAAAGAAACTAATGTTGATTAAGATTAGATTAACTATTTTTAAATGTGCATACCATTAAGAGCCTTACTTAGTAATCCAAGGTGAAAATACTTTCAATGTCAAAATAGCCCCAACAAGAAAAAAAAAAAAAAAAAAAGAAGGCAATTAGTTCTTAAGATAAATAGGTAAATAATCTTCCTAATGCTATATCTTAATTTACAAATACTATCTGATACAGACAAAAATCTCTATAAACTTCTGACCCTTTGATTTGCAAACTTATGCTCCTAATTGTAGAAAAAAGTATCTTGGAGATGCCATAGCTGATTTCATTTTCAGACCAAATGTTCTCCTATCAACTTTATACTCATTAGTTGCTGCAGCCAAAATGAGGCAGGCTTGCTCTTGCTCTGTTGGATAATCCAGGTACAAAGAAGTAGGTGACTATTGGTGACTCAGTAGGTGGCACTCTTCCCTTTGCATACCCAGCCAGTGCTCCAGGAGGAAGTTGTGGAACACTAGATGGACCATAAATAATGCTCACAAGGAAAATACAACTAAAATATTGACCAAATTATAAGTAGGAATTGGAAAGGTGAGAAACAAGCCATGCTGTAAAAATCCTATATCAAGTGCCCATGAAAGTATTACGAATTACATTGTGTGAAGATTTAAAAAAAAAAAAACATGTTCTAGAGGGAAAAGGCAATATTTGTAATCAAAGCTGCCGTCTAGACAAAATATCAAGGTCATTTTGCCGAAACCATATAGTCACTTTGTTACGGTTTGTTCAGTTTGGTGCTAATTTTTCAGTGTACTGATAGCTGTTTTCTTCTAACTGGCTTTATTTTCTAATTTATTAAGAAGAAGGGAATACTTTCCTTTTAAATTCTGATGTTCTGATATCAATGGATGAGAATGAATCCAAATAATATCTGATTGCAAATTACTACCAAACCGGTATTTAAAGGGGGACTAGACAAATGAGAGCAGGGGGCAGCAGCAGGCAGCACTCCCAGAACTGCTCGCCTTCTTGCCTGCCAGTGGAGAGCTCACATAAGTCAAAACCAATCTTGCTATTGGTCCTAGTCAAAATATTTGGGTATAGGGTAAGATTAAATGGCCAGGACTTGGGGCTATCCTTTGGTTTTCATCATCCAGGATAAACCTGTTCTTCCATTGTTTGGGGGGAAGGGTGTCAAAAGTTGATTCAACAAAATTTTATATAAACTGTTCTAAAAAGAATAAGTTAATATTTCTTATTTAAAAAAATAAGCCTTCAATTTTTAGTATATTGGTGCTACAGAAAATAACTGTTTAAACTCTTTCTTTCTTTCTTTCTTTCTTTCTTTCTTTCTTTCTTTCTTTCTTTCTTTCTTTCTTTGTTTTTCAAGACAGGGTCTCTCTGTCTTGGCTGTCCTGGACTAACTTTGTAGACCAGGCTAGCCTTGAACTCACAGCGATCCGCCTGCCTCTGCCTCTCAAGTGCTAGAATTAAAGGCATGTGCCACCACCGCCCGGCTCAAACTTTTTTTTTTCAATGATATTATTAACTGAGATAAGAGTAATAACTTTATTTTTGCACTTCTATACAGTGTTTTTAAAGAGGGAAGGAATGAAGGGGGGCAAATATTAAAACGGTAGTCTAAAGCTATCATAGTCAAAAAGTAAACAATGACAAAGGAAAGACATGATTACAAAAGAAAGTCCATTTGAGCACCTATCTCTATCAAAACAAACACTTAACATGTATGATCTATGGTAACTTAGATAATTTAGCACGTATGAAACATAAAATGAAATATCACTTTCTTTCTTCTGAAAGCAAAGGGCTTGACACTCCTGGAAAGGTTGGTTCCTTATCAGATACACACTGTGCCACACAGTTTAAGAGCCATTACTGCTTACAACTAGCAGGTTCAGTATCTCTTCTTCAGTTAAAAAAAAAAAAAAAAAAGTGCATCAGGTAAGCCAGCAATACCTCTAAAATCCAAATCAATGCAATCACTCTCCTATAATTACACAATTCTAAATTGTATCATGTACTTTCACCCAAAACACTTGAGGGATGCAATCACGATCATGCATCCCAACAAGATTCAAAGACGAAATAACTGCTTGGACCATCTAGTCTAAAGGTGTTAATTACACATAAAACCTTAACAACTTTCTTTGAATACTTAAAAGCTGTCTTAAGCTATGAAGAAGACTAGCTCACTTCTTAGGATATATAATATCCATGAGCTAAAAATATCTTCTAAAAATAAGATGTAATGCAAATTTATAATCTGCAAATATTTATTATTTTGATATTCGTTTTTAATCTCTCATGTATTTTATAAAAAGCTAATTTCAAACATTATGCTAGTTCAACCTCTGACTTAAAAGATGGCAAAAAGTTAGCATTAGTGGGTAAATGTGTAATTGTGAGCTGGTTACATGATACAACAGAGAGCTTCAGAAAATACTTTGTAACTTCAGAGAGTCAGAGAGTGATGGGTCTCCAGCCTACTATGTTGGAAATGTGACTGTGGACCCACAGACAGCCTGACTACTAAAGAAGCTGTCAAGCTTTAAAAAGCTAAACAGAGGTACTTTAGTTTTTTAATTAAAAAATATGAGCCTAAAATAACCTGCAAAGAATGACCTTTCTGGAATAAAACATTTTTCTGATCTAGTTATTGAGACAGTTTTCTAAACATGCAATTCTAGCGTTGCCCCCACCACCATCACCACTGGCAGAAAATGTTAACTGTAGAGAGACAAAACTAGTACTCATATAAACTCTCACATAACGGAATAAAACAT
Organism: Acomys percivali; assembly: GCA_907169655.1. NCBI lineage: Eukaryota > Metazoa > Chordata > Mammalia > Rodentia > Muridae > Acomys > Acomys percivali. Next base: position 147,483,187 of record OU015744.1, on the reverse strand, counting down.
TTCCTTAAATATACACCCACAGTTCTTTCATCATTTCTCTTAGTGATATCCAGTAATGCCAAGAAGCATTTCTCGGAGTGACATGGCACACCGTCACGCTGCGTCATGTTCACACAAACACAGGTCTGCCCCCCACACACACAGTTGTATTTTTTATCGTATTCATGATGACAACGACCCAACAGTTTAACAAGGTATTATATGATGCTTGTTCTCACACTGTTGCAAACTGTTTCAAATGTTCATTTTAGATGATATTGTTTTAATAATTAAAATACACATCATACAGCACAGGGATCTAGGAGAAATTTTTTAATTCAGTTACCCATTATCAATATTGGAAGAAATGTTTTAGAGACTACCAGGCTAAAATTACTCCATTTCTAGAATTCTAATACTACAAGACAAAGTAAGTATATGATGGTACCCAAGACCATCAAGATAGGTAAAACGTGTGCTATTCTAAAAAGATGTGTTTTCTACTTTGTGCAGAATCATCGAGCTTTCCTTGATCCTCGGTGGAAACACACACCTCCACACAGTAGATTCATAAGCGCACTAAGGAACTACGTTTCAACTCCTCAAAGTTCCTATAGATGGGAAAGTAAAACTGAAAAGGGGAAGATGAGGGTGCAAAGGCGAAGTTCTTTCATCACGTGACACAGGAAGCAGGACTTTTAACACATCCTTCCTTTTTCACTTTAATAGTTACTCAGGCTACATAAATAGTGGCCATTTGAAAATCGGACACCCTTCAAAAATATAAACATGTTTGAGCTGACTGTTCAAGAATATGGGTGTTTTGGAAATAGCATCTTTTCGCCTTCTAACTCCTAACACCTGCGGCCCTACAGTATGCCTTTGCTAACACCTGCATTCCTGGCCTGGCCACCCAGGAACTAGCGTTTGGACAACTACCTTTGAAGTTCTCACTCATGCATTCATCAACATTTGCTGTCTGTCCATCTCCCGTCCTCACTTTCGGGCTCTCCAGGGAAGATCAGATCATTTCAGCATACACGCCCACTCTTATCTAGTCCCCGCACCCCCGAGACCCCTGCCCTCACCCCGGGGCCACCCACTACGGCCCGCCCCCACTACAGCCCGCACAAGGTGAAGGCTGAGCGCTTCTGTCCCAGCTGGCTCGCCGTCCCCGCGCCCCCGCCCCCCCAGTGTCACCGCCCCCTTCCCCGCTCTTTACCTGCCAACAGGTTCCTTATTTCCTCAGGGAGCGAGCCAGGAGAGGAGGTGCTGCTAGGGTTGGGCATGGTTGTGGTCTGAACCTAGACTCACGCCAGTGGTCCGGGTGAGCACCGCGGGGCTACGACTCCAGGCACGGCCAGGCCGAGACTCACAACAAGGAAGTCAGTGGCTCTTTAGCCAGCAGTCGCTGGACGCCCGGCCCTGCCCTGCCCTGGAGGGAGGGGCGGGGCTACGGGGGAGAGGGCGGGGAGACAGGCCTTGAAGCCCGGCTGCGCTTGCGCAGCCCTTGCTTTCTGCGTGTCCGAAGAAAGCGCCTCCGGGTAGGCCACGCCCACATACCTCCGGGCAGGCCACGCCCATACGCGGAGGCGGAGCAAGAGGCGGGGCCGCCGAGGCAATGGAGCGGATTGGAGCCGTGTCACCTGACCAGGCCTTGAAGCGCCTCCGCGCCATTTTTGGTTCTGGTACCTCGGCTACACCTCATTCTTTCTCCAGGATTCCGGAAAATGATGTCTCTGCAGATCTTACACGCTTTCCGGTTAAAGGGCCATCTGATTAGTGGTCGTTCCCCCCCAAGACTTAAACCCCTTGCCTGGTAACCCCGCAGGAAGAGTCCATCACCAGCCCAAGGCTTGCATTGGCCGTCTTTGTCTGCCTGAATGAAGGTAACAAAGTCCCAATTTCCGCCCGTCCTTCCAGAGAGTCCCAGTGCAAGGACGGCGGGGCGTTCTGATTGGCCCGGACTTTACTTTTCTATTCATTCTTGGGGTGATTGATTTCCCTAGCTCTGAGGGAGGAAATTCTAGATATCCTTTCTTGGGGAGGGCACCAGAAAGCTAAGTAGGTACTGCTGTCCACCTTTAAGTATTTATAATTTTCTAATGGTATTTAGAATAATAAAAATAGAAAATCTGCCTTCTTCAATTTAGTAAGCAAAGATTGAGGCTTTAAATCTTACAGATTTACTCTTAAAACCCAAAAGACAAGTTCTGGCACCTTTAGTCTTTAAAATTGTGTGTGTGTGTGTGTGTGTGTGTGTGTGTGTGTGTGTGTGTGTGTAGAAATGACAATTACATTCAAGTGCCATTAACCTTTAATCACTTAAAACCTGTGTAGACATATTTATCATCAAAGAAAATGAACTACCAGAGCCACTGAAGAATCCAAAAGAGGCTGCCTGATAGGAGTCTTCAGCTAGAAACTGACAAGCCAAAACACTTTTATTATCCACTGTGTATTTTTTTTTGGTTTAAAAAAAAAAATGCTTAAGTTGCACCTTCCATCTTTCCTTTGGCCAGGCACACCATTTTCAAAATGACACATGAATATCACCTTACCTACATTTCTCTTGTTAGAAGCAGTGACAATCATGATTTCTCCTAGTGTTATGGGGTCCATTTAAAACCATCATAACTCAAACACCATGTCAATGCAGATGACAAAAAATGTATCATAATCAAGGCATCCCTGACCTATCAGGGCCTCAGAACTGCAACCCAAGCCAGATTATCACAGAGTATGTAAACTTGCAAAACACAAACATCTGTGCCAAATTATTGTTATATTTTCCCACCAATCAGGATTAAGAGTTGGGCCCTGAGCCTAGAAACATAAACTTGTTTGACCCTACCAGCAAGATGCGGATGACTGGACTCTGACAACTGTCTCCTTATACGTTGTCCTTGAGATGGCTAGATTAGACAACTGTTTCCTTAAAACAGAAGCCATTCCGTTATTGGAAAGTCCCCGGCTCCCCTAGATCCTGGGACCTTAGTTTCCCCCCATGATAAAATGGAGTCTGAAAACAAAATGGCAGTACTTAGAACAAGTTTTATTTGCTTGTTCCCAACACTAGGTACTAATGTTGTACTCTGAATGTTGTGTAAAGCTCCAATCAAGATATAAATTGCTTATTCCTCTACCCTTCAGCTTCTTTTTATTTTCATTTCATCTATCTATCTACTTATTTATTTATTTATTTATTTATTTATTTTGTTTTCAAGACAGGGTCTACCTATGTGGCTCTGGGTGTCTTAGAACTCATGTAAACCAGGCTGCCCTTGAACTCACAGAAATCCATCTACTTCTACATTAAGAGTGCTGAGATTAAAGGCGTGCAACTATGCCCAGCTTCTCTTTTTCTTTTCTTTCCTCCCCCCCCCCCGCCCCAGCTTTCTTTAAACCAATGTTCCAATACTTAAGCTCCCTTAGATCTCTAACATCCTACCCAAGAGATTCTAATTGAATGGAAAACAGTCTCTAATATATAAAGATAAACTGTGTTGAGATTTGGATTTTGAGAACCATTTTACTACTATCCTAATTCCTACAGAGTAAAAATTTCAATAAGTATCATCTCTAGCTAGAATAATAGCTCTACTAATATTTCATCAAAAAGTGTTAGGGCTCAGAGCATGTGCTAAGTGTGCACAATTCCCAACACCAAATAAATAAAGACCTAAAGTTTTCAGATAGTACTAGTAAAAATTAAGACACAAATGTACTATGACATCTATGCAATTCTCAGACAATACAGAACACTAATTTTTAAAGGGAAAAAATAGAATATTTAGGTGCCCATGTCTTACAAAACAGCAAGGAAAAAACTTAACAATTGAAGTAAAACATGCAAAATAATAACAAAAATAATACCTCCAAAGTGTCTGTTTAACCAAAATGGGATCCAGAGTCCCTACTCAGATGAGCAATGTGATAAATTATAAAAGGAGTGATAAAAATTAGATTTCTTTTTTGTGGAGTTAAAAGTGATTCATTCTTCTGACTGAAAGAATTTAGAACTGTTATTAAACTAAAAAATTATCTACTTTTCTAAATAAGAAAAAATATTTCATAGACAATATATGTTAGGAAAAATTATTCCTCCCTTTACTGTAGCCTAATTCTGTCCTGTCATATTTTTAATAGCCTCTAAATGTCCCAATACTTTGTTGCCTTCAGATAGAACTGACCACATATATTTTTTATTCTTGTGTCTTATTTATCTGTACTCTGCTCATTCCACAAAGGAATTGAAGTGATTTGCTCTGTATCAAATAGACAGCTCTCTAGAGTACATCAAATGGACAGTGTCTACCCTGCTTATTATGACAAGTCACTCTTGTTAGCAAGAGACAAGAAGCTATTAAAATTGCCTTAAAATGTATAGCTTCTGGTAGTCCAAATCAAAAATACAATAACAGAATATGGACTTTTTTTTTTTTTTTTATGAAACACACTTCCCCTATTTAGAAAGCCATTCTCAGACATAGGTCCATGATGGATTCACTTAAGCAATGCTTTGTATATCCCATTATTTTTCTGTTTGTTATTAAAGTTACTGGATTGATTGTAAGATGGAAAGAGAGGCTGAAAGAAATGGTTCCTTATTTCTCATTTCCAAATGTTTCCATAACAAAAACTAATAGAGAAATAAAATAATGCTTTTTGTATTTTATTATTATTATTTTTATTATTATTATTATTAATGAAATTTTAAATCTGAACACCAAAGAGATTGAGGCCTCCATACCATTCCACAGAAAAATACTAGACTCTAGAAACATGTCTTGATTTTTTTCCCTCAAAAATAGATCCTCCATTTCAAAGAAAATACATATATATCTCTAAAACTAAAACTAACCCCCTTCTTATGACATTCAAAGTAAATGTGGAGTGCTGAACAGGCCTATAGTTTAAACATTTAGATGTGCCTGGAAGAAAAGCAGACAATAGCCAAACAATTTAATTCTTTTCCTCTCATCTTCATTTTGTTTAGCTTTCTTAGGCATATAGGAGAAAGATTATCCGTAGGCATAAAATCTGTTATTTATTCATGCATAATGAAAGCTAACTTCATAGTTTTTGTTACACAGCTACGATGCTCAAGAAGATGGCTCAGAAGTTAAGAACACTGCTCTTCCAGAAGTCCTGAGTTCAATTCCCAGGAACCACCTGGTGGCTCACAACCATCTATAATGTGATCTCATGCCCTCTTCTGGCTTTCAGGTGTACATGAGGCAGAGCACTGTATACTTAATAATAAATAAATAAATCTTAAAAAAAAAAAAAAAAAAAAGAATCCATGAGCAAATTGACATGATTCTGACTTAGCATCACTTAGGCTCAGTGGCAGTCATTCACAGATTTGACCATAGCTAAGAACATAGCTAAGAAGATCTGACTGAAGATAGCTCACCCATGGGCTGCCTTCATTCCTCTTTGAACACTGGAAAAAGGCCTTAGTTCTTGATAATATGGGTTTTTCTTCAGGGCAGACGAGTGCCCTTTCCATATAGCAACTGGCTTTTCCACAGCAAGTACCAAGAAATGGAGCAACCAAACCTGAGTCATGCTCCTGTAAGCTGAGTGTATTAGACAGAGGAAATAATTGAGGTGGTATTTACTTCTAAGTTTAACCCATTAAAAACTTCTAAACCTGTCATTCCCTTCATCTAGCAATGGTTTTTAAAGGGTTTTTAGAAATGAAGATTTGTTTTCTTTCCTAACTTATCTTTATTTCCATTTGAGGTTTCTAGATATGGTGTGAGTTTGTCATTGTATAGCAAGAATCAAGAAAAACAAGTTGTACTCTCATTGAAATTTATCCACCCTAAAATATGTGACATTGAACTCAACGAGAATTAGAAAATTCTGATAGAAATAGCTCATGATTGTGCTTTTGGGTCATAATTTCTTTGTGCTGTATTGTTTGTGCCAGTGATCCGAGCCACAGCCTATGCTTGCTAGGCAAGTGCTCTGCCGCTGAGCTACATTCCCAGCCTACACCATAGTCCTCACTCTTACTATTAGTATAGTTTATTAAGATAGCAGGTCAACAAATGTATCCATCCAATTTACTATCCTTTTTATTTGCATACACATATACTCAGTTTCTTTTCTGTCCAGGCCAATCATGTTAATACAAGAAGAATAAACAATTTTACATGGATTGGATTTGAGTTCCAAGACGTTCTGTCTTCAGCATTCTGCAAGTTAGGAATAAGATGAGAGAACCACCTCTCCACTTGTGGACCTGTCAGAGAATTGGTTCCTACCCAGTTGTAATCCTCTCTCCCTTTCCAGACTCTGAGTGCTCACACAGCTCACCAGCCAACAAAAGGCCTCACGCATGCTAAACACTACAACTGAGCCCTACCACCAGCCCAGCTGTAAGGTCAGTTTGGATGACAATCTACTTCTAGCCTGTTATCCCACTTCTAACTGGCTCTGAGACCAAGTCTATTTTTTGTTTGTTTGTTTTGTTTGTTTGTTTTGTTTTTAAATATTTTTTATTTAATTTTAATTTATATGCATTGGTGTGAGGGTGTCAGATCTTGGAGTTACAGGCAGTTGTGAGCTGCCATGTGGGTGCTGGGAATTGAACCCCGGTCCTTTGGAAGAGCAGGTAGTGAGTGCTCTTAACTGCTGAGCCATCTCTCCAGCCCCTGAGACCAAGTCTTAATTAAACCTACTTCCAGTAAAGGAACACGTTTGGTCTTGATGACATCTAGTCTTCCTGGAGGATAATTGTCTCATTCGCTGTTACAAATTGAATATGAAATAGATCCCCACAGATTAATATGTTTCAACATTTGGTCCCCCCCCCCAACTGGTAGTGCTGTTTGTGGGATCTTTTGGACATGGGACCTAGTTGGCAGATTGTAGCACCCTAGTCTCTGCTACCTGACCACACAGTGTAACCAGCTGCCTCATATATGTCAAGCAGGTACAGCTGCCAGGCCTCCCCACCATGGTAGACTGCACCCTCTCAAACTGATCCAAAATAAATCAGTTTAAGTTGCTCGTTTAAAACATTTTATCACTGGATAAGGAAAGTAACCAATGCATTCACAGTCTTACATAATGGTGTTCTCATCTACCTGGGCCTCCTGAGAAGAGAGGACCCTAAGCCTCTGTGTTGCCATCTGTCACTTAGCAGTCTCAGTCCCCAAGGCTCACTAAGAACGTGCGGAGGAAATACTCCTTCATCATGGCCTAAAGTCCAATGAGCAGCTCTCCTCCGTGTGAACTTTTTTTACTCCTGCTCTGGATCATAAGGTTAGTTTAAACCATGAGCAAGTACATATAAAACATGTTTTCCTCCCTTTTAACTCTTTTCATCCAAGTCTCTGCTTTCTCCTTGAGAGGCACAATGGCTGACCTTGAAAATTCTGTTTTATTCCTGTTCACAACAGAGTTTGGAAGTTATCCTTCAGTAAAGGGTAAGGTATAAGGCTCCTTGTGTAATTTAAATTTGCCCAGCACTCCTATTCTCAAGATGGGCCTGATCATCACTCCCTGAAACTCTACCAATCGAGATTAAAAGTTTAACTGAGAAACCTTGGTCTGTGAAGCCATGTCTTACGGTACTACACTGCGTATGCTGCAGGCCAGCCATGGTCGCCCCAAGCCTATTTCCCCAGCTACTTAAGAGATGAGACAGAAGCCTGGCAAATCCATGGCCTATGTGGCTATGTTTAACACCAGCCTGGGCAGGTCGTGACATTATCCAAAATAAAAAGTAAAAAAGGAGGAGGAGGGTGGAGGAGGAGGTTGGAGCTACAGCTCAGTGGTATAGTACTTGCCTAGTAAATGTGAGGTCAAAAAAAAAAAAAAAGTAGCTTTGGATGAAAGATAATTGGGACAATATTTTGTACTTTAGCTTATATGCGTCTTCCAAAGAATGGTTGCAAGGCTCTCAGCGTGAAGCAAGCAAGGTGTCCGTGGACATACGTTACGCGGCGCCCATTGCTTTCTCTTTAATAATTCTGATCCCCACAACCTTCTGTCAGTGCTTTATGAAAAGACACCGAAGAGCATGGCCACCTTGTTAGGCAAGCTCGTGGTTGGGTTTCAGGCACAACTTTACCCAGAGGAGTTATTTTTGTTACAGGACTTTTATTTTTGCTTCTTTACTGTGGCAAGTGAAAACATGAATCTAGGTCAAGCAAACTTTTCCAATACACTTCCAGAGATCTCTTTATAGCTAGGTTAGCAGAAATTCTGCAACATGAAATAAGTAAAACAGGTCTGAGCTGTGACCAGGGCCCTTCCTCTTATTGTACTGTCCTTATTCTCACCAGGCATTTTTAAAATACCAAGCTGTCTACAACAACAGTAATTTAGTGGGTTTGCGTTAATATATTCATGAAGGGTCTTGATGGATTTGATAACCATAAGCAGCTGTTAACATTAAATTGCCATTTAATTTTTTTTCAGTGACTTTCAAAGGTGTCAATATTAAATGTAGGGCCTCTCAAATTACTACTATAAGGCCAATAAGAATAAAATTAAATATTGTTTAAAAGTCTCAACCAAGTTCTTTTTTTTTTTCTACTGTATGCCACTACAAAGAAATCAGAAGCACACAGAGACATGTTTTCCTCGGCCTTAAGCACCACTGCCTTATGTATTTGCCCATAATTTGCATCAGATGTTACTATACTCAGAAATTTTCTCATATTTTCCTCTCACACCTGCTTAACTTTGTTTATTCTTAGGATAAGGTCTCATTATATAATCCAGTCCTATCTTGATTTCGCCAATACTGGTATTTTAGGCATGCATCACCATTCCTGGCCACCTCCCTTTAATATCTGAACTTTCCCCATATCCCCATCCGTCATATCTGTGCCATCCTCTTCCAGAACGCAAGCAAGGTTCATTCCCAGAAACATGACTGCAGGACACTTTTACATAAAGAATTTGGGTCTCCGTTCTTTCCCTTTATTTTTCTCCTTGTTGGATGGCTGCTTTAATGTCTCCGTCGTCCTGATTTCAGTAGACAGAGTCAGTACTGCCGACACCTAGGCAGTGTTCACAGTGTGGGATCTGTTCCGGCCATGTCAGGAAGGAAACCAGGAGGCCCACAGTTCTCCTTGCTGACCTGATTCACTGCCTTCTGTCCATTTGTTCCGCAGCCTAAAGGCCACAGTGTATATTGAAAACCAAGATCCTTCCTGTTTAAGCTTTCTACCTTGGCCCAGGCTCCACACTTCCTCACCAAGAGCATTAGAACAGGGACTCACAAGCCTGATTTCTGCTAGCTCATTTTACATATATGAACATTTACTTTTACTTTTTTTTTTTTTTTTTTTTTTTTTAATGTAGACGGTTTCTCTCTGTGTATCCTTGACTATCCTGGACTCGCTTTGTAGACCAGGCTGGCCTTGAACTCACAGCAGTCCACCTGCCTCTGCCTCTCGAGTGCTGGGATTAAAGATGTGCACCACCACGCCTAATTTTACCTTTTTCAATGTTTGCATAAAGAGATGAAAAAATTAGTTTTATATTTTTAGGCAGTGTTGGCAAATGTATTGTTTTTAACTCTTAGCTTGCTGGAACATAAAAAGGGACTTCCCAATTAACATGATTTCTCTCACTGTACCTGACTGCTGCTGTACACCAGATAAAGTTATTCCTCATTTTTATAACTTCCAATAAAGTATAACTCTGATTACTAGAGAAAAATAATTGATAAATACATGAAATATTTCCAAGGAAGTATTTCTATCCCAAAAAGTAGAAAAGCCTGCAGCTACACACAAAAGAACAAATTTTAGCTAATATTTTAAACAATTCTCTGTGGCAGATAGCAGAAAATGCCTTCTGCTATTTGGAATATAGGTTTGTATGACTGTGTGTGTGGAAATATATATATATATATGTATGAGTATGTGTACATGTGTGTATGTTTGGGTTTTATAGTAATTGTTTCTGTTTTTATTTTCTCCCTTGAAATTTATTTCTCACGATTTAAAGTTTCAATCACAAAAATTTTCAGGCATTTGAGTATGTCAGTCTAAACATATGTCATGATGAAGATGCAGGTCGGTGAGAGGGCTTGACTAGCAAAGGACGCAGGACCCTCCCTCCATTAATTTAAAACAAAAAGAAAAACAAAACAAAAATAGAATTGTAAATAGAAGGCAGGTGTGGAGATGGAGTAACTGACAGAAAACTTGCCATTCTTGTATCATTTCTTAACTTTAAGGAGAAAGTACTAATGTGAAGTGCAATAACTTTTACACGTGATACACTGATAGAAGTCTTCGATCTCTCTCCCATCCTTGGCTTGTGATGGAAGGTAAAAGAAAAGAAAATGTCCATCAAAGTAAGCCGGGAAGCACTAGTATAAACCATAGTCAATAGATAATTATAAAAATGTAAAGTTTTATCCCTTTTTTTTTTTTTTCTAGTGGGATGTTTGTAGAGTTTATTGTCTCCTGTGCCAGAGAGCTTTGGATTTTCATTGCATATTCTTTTCAATAGCAAGAGCCTCTGAATACAGTACCCATCTCATGCTGGCGTTCCTAAAAGAAGGCCAGGAGAGCCAGTTGTGCATAGGTAAATGAAAGCCATTAGTTTAATCACGGTGGCCCCCGTGCTTCCTCACACATGCACAGGCACCTGCATTACCTCTGTCACTGAAGCTTCCTCCACAGGGACTCACCACTGGAAATTTTCAAGACTACATATTCCATTGTTTTGAGAATTTACTGCCTTTATGTAATCACTTTATGCAACAACAAATCAGGAAACCATTACAAAATTCAGATGAAGCAGCCATTCTCCCTGCCTGGGTTAAATTGTGATTTGAAGACATGTAATTGAAAATCTGCTCCTAAAATACATCTTCTGATGAGCTGGAATCAGAAGCATGTCTTTTCTCTCTGGTTACTTTAAAAATCTTTTTTATGTGGGGTAAGCAAATTCAATTTATTTTTACTGAAGCACATAATCAGACAGCATCCAATATTCAGAGCTAGGGGTATAGCTTAGAGGTACATCGCTTGTATAGCGTTCCTGAGGCCCTGGTTCAATCCCTAATATGGCATGCATAAACAGAGACAGATAGAGAGAGAGATGATAGATAGATAGATAGATAGATAGATAGATAGATAGACAGACAAATTGCAATAACTGTGAAGCATTTAACGTTTCTCTACAATACTCCTCTCTTTTATTAAAACAGTACCATTAACTCCCATGGCAATGGATTCTATATAAGCAAGAAAACACTAACATGTAGCATAAGAAATCTTGGTCAACTCTTGCTGTAAACACATTGTTTCAATAAAGACTGTTAGAGATAACTTTTTATGTATATGTATGTATAACTACTCAACAATGGTCTCATAAAGTTTTATATGTACAATTTGAAAACTACAACTATAGGAAACAAAATCCTGAAAACTGTTAATATCTAGGTTGCACCCACATACCCTGGGTATTAGGATTTTTACTTTATAAAAATACTGTGGTGCATTTCGATACACTGAGTTATTCTCTAGAAATGAGGACATTGCCATGAAGGAAGATGGATTTGGCTTCAGCCTGGATAAAGAAATACAAAAAAACACCACGGGGACAAGCACTGAGAAGGAGCAATGGCACCTGAGGGCGGGGAGGTTGTTAGCCAAGATGCTTCAGAGAAAACAAGGCCAAAAAAAAAAAAAAAGGAATAATCCTATTGAGAGAACAAGGAAGATAGACTGGTCTTTCATACAGACTTGCTGAGATCGTACATGCTGGGTCCAAGCCCAGGGAGAGAAGTTGCCCTTGGGTGGAAGAGACACAGCCTTGTAATTCAGAGAAGGGAGCCCAAAAAGGATAGACAGGATGGGCCTGGACATTTGATGCTAGAAAACAGAGAGACTCCCCGTTAGAAGGCTTCTGGGTTTTGCCGTGAAGGCTGAAATCGTCTACTGAATATGTGGAGAGGGAATAGAAATTTGCTTTTTTTAATGTTTAATAAAATTAACTAGTCTGGTAGCTTTTGGCTAGTGTTCAATGTCATTAAGTAGGCAAGTGTGCTGTTTTGATATTGTGCACAGCAAAATGGCTTTTCACATGCTCTTGGGAACACAGCAGGTGCTGATTTCCTCTACTATAATTTACATATTGATTTTTTTCATTAAAGAATGTCAGGAACTTCAACTGAGATAGGAATTTGGGCCTCGCCTTGCATTTACAGTACAGTACCTATTTTCTAAATTTTATTTTTATGTAATACTTTGTATACGCATGTGTGGATAATATGAATTCAGGGGTGTGTGTGTGTGTGTGTGTGTGTGTGTGTGTGTGTGTGTGTG